>CM062288.1:95410040-95956970 GCA_031216915.1 Pictodentalium vernedei
TGTCAGTCCCGAACCCGTGCAGCACTGGAACTTTGATAGAGAATAGTGATTCTCACGAAATTCCTTAATGTCGTTCGTCAAACTGGCTTTATAGATGAAATATTTCCCGACCTTATTATAATATGTTTACTTTAACCTTTTACCCAACGTAACGGCCAAAACCGACCAGCGCTATTCTTAAAAATCGCCAATTAATTTTCATTATTTTTTTAAAATTTTTTGTCTCAAAAACATAGGTTATGACCCCTCGTTGGAACGAGCTCGTTCCAACGAGGGGTCATAACCTATGTTTTTGAGACAAAAAATGAAAAAAAAATAGTTATTCAAGAATTATTTTTGCAAGTGTCGTCTGCTTTTCAGGTTAGGTAAAGGGGTAAATAATCAACAAACATACTCAATTTGCTTCTATTTTGGTTCTCCAATTTACCAATATTCACTCATTTTCCCTCATTTGGGAGGTCCAATGTTATAGCTCCCCTGTCGGAGAGGTCAGCCCCCCTGTCGGAGAGGTCAGCCCCCATGTCGAGAAATCCCTGGCGCCACCCCTGGGATAACTGTCGATGATCGTAGTTTATGAGGTGTCGGTCATGGAGACGTGCTTGTTAAATTCCCCTGTTTCCAGCACTACTTGTTCCAATGAGAGAATTTCAAGGATAGTGCATGAATTCTGAATGTGTAGGATGCAGGGACACCTGAACAAAAAAACTCACAGAAGACATCCATTTCAATATGGGACATTTGTAGCAATCAGAAGGTGTTTTCTTTGAGGGGAAGTGTGGGAGAGGTATCTTCTATACTTTTTTTCAGTGGAGGCGCTACGGTGCGCGGGTGATGGGCACATTTCCCTTCTTTACAATTATGAGTTTCGTGAATTTCCGATGAGATAATATATGGGGTGCAGGAAGGTGTGGAGATCGGGGGGGGGGGGGGGGGGGAGAGCGCGAAATGTGTAACAGTTGGACTACAGGATAGACACTCAACTATCTCTCAGGCCAAAAGATAAGTGCGTGACCACCCTGCAGCTCGACTACCACACCCCACTCCTATATATTATCTCATCGGATTTACGCGAATCTCGAGAGTTATACTTGCGAAGTGTGTGTGTGGGGGGGGGGGGGGGGGGGGGAGGGGGGCCGTGTAGTTTTGGCTCGTTCGCAGAGATCTTTCCAATTACTCATCAATTCACCTATCCATCACGTGCGCAGGAAAAAAGCAAGGAAAATGGTCCGAGTTTTGCAATATTTTCGCGCGAGGGCCCCCCCAGACCACCATCATTCGTGTCTTTAGTACTCGTCGCTCTCAAAACTTTTAACGCCCATTCCCCATACACTTTTGCAAGCCTGTTTTTTTTGCACTTACTATGCCCCATGTCCCCCCCCCCCCCCCCCCCCACCACACACACCTCTTTTCTTTTGCAGCGGCGTAGAAGTTACTTAAATGTATATGCTTTGAATTGTCGACATTTTTTTTTCTTTTCCCATCTCCTCAATTTCAAGAGATATGTAGAATCTATTATCTCTTGAAATAAAACAAATTTTAATTCTTATACAGCTTATCGGATTTGCTCGAATCCCAAGAGTCATATTTCTGAAACGTGGGGAGGTCATACCCTCACCCCACTGGTTGCCCATCCTCCCTTCCTCAATACATTAATCGTTCCTTGTGTCGATGCACATCTTTGAAAAAACAGCAGTAATTCGATTATTGCACTTAATAACTGTTTGGCCGTGCTGATCTACAGCAAGCCGAGATTGTGTACACTTCAACAACTTGCGTGGCCATATCACTATAGTAAACACCGATTATGAACCCTTCAGTTCTTTTCGCGCGAACTGAACTCTTTCGCACGAATTCATCTCGTTCGTACGAATTCAGCTCGTTCGCACGAATTCAGTTCGTTCGCGCAGATTCAACTCGTTCACACGAATTTAGTTCGTTCGATCGAACTGAGAATTTTGTTTTCTTTGCACGCCATCTACGGGGTTCCATACGTCTGCCTTGTGACGCCATGGAATTTTTTTTTTAAACGTGTTATGACACGATCTGGAGTCACGTCATGTTGGCCGTTAGGAGAAGTTAGTTAACCCTTTACCCAACGTAACGGCAAAAATCGGCCAGCGCCATTCACAAAAAATGTCAATTAATTTTCAATATATTTTCATCTTTTGTCTCGAAAGCATAGGTTATGACCCCTCGTTGGAACGAGCTCGTCGAGCTCGTTCCAACGAGGGGTCATAACCTATGTTTTGGAGACAAAAAATAAAAAAAAATACTTCATCAAAAATTTTATTTGCATATGTCGTCTGCTTTTCATGTTAGGTAAAGGGTTAAATTGAATGTTAAAAATGTGTTTTGCCAAAAATTAGCATAACTTTACTGTGTACCCACCCCCTCCCCCAATAGTAGGGAAGGGCGCGAGATTGTATGTTACATACAGATGGACGTAGTCTAAAAGTACATAGAGTACAGTCGCCGTGGACTGGTCGCAATCCACGCGTCGTCAGTGATGTCCAAGCAACCGTTTGCCAGGTAATAAAAATCATCCAAAGCAAAATATTAAGCATCACTAAATTTACCCTCTGTGAACCTCAATCTGAATTGGGGTCTCAAAACTAAACAGAAAGAAGTACCCAGATGATAAATTGGCCCACTGTATGGGAAAGCATCCTCAAATTCACCCTCTGGGAACCACATTCTGCACATGTCAGACTGCTTATTTTCAGGCCTGGATGTACCTGGTGCATCATTAATTAAATTTTGTCTGATTATTCCTGTAATTAGTGTTTGGAATCTAATATTATTGCGTCCGTTGAAATATTGCCCACCCGTGGAAATTGGCGAGTCCATAGCGGCCATACAGTACAGGTGGGCGCACTCCAGATAACATGACTCTGAAACGGTTACTGGTGCCCCCAACACACGCATTATTAACACATTGCATGAGCTAGCCATTAATAACAGAGGCACGAATCTTTGTGAGAACCCTAGGAAGTGTCTGTTTACGACTTTAGAACAAAATCCCATTGGACAGAGTCCCCCACAGGACACAACCCTCTAAAAATCCAATTTGGACCTAATTCCCTCGTTTCAATTTCAGAGGCAGACATAATCCCCTCATATTAGAAATCAATAATTAAAAGTTATATTTGAACTAATAATTTAAAGTCAATAAATTAAATTTCATATCTAATTGCGACAAATTTGAGATTCCTTTCACAATTATATCACATAATGAGTAATTTATACAGATTACTACAACAGTCCAATTGATTTGTGTTGTTGTATTCCGTCGAGTTGACGAGGTGAGATCGCCAGATCAAACGAGACGCCGCAGACGTTGAGTTTCATCTGGCCGATCTCATCTCGTTAACGATGGATTTGCAAATAGTGGATGGATTTGCAAATAATGTTACAGGAATGCCTGTATATTGACATTTCTACTCATTGTGTAACTGCGAAACATATCTGTGGAAAAAAGTGGAGGGGCACGTGCCCCCTGTGCCCCCCCCCCCCCCCGGCCCCGCCGCTTATGTAATCACGTTCAACTCTTACAAGACCAGATATGATACTTTGACTTATTTTACAAATCCAGTCGCTCATACAAATGGAGGTCTGCAGTCCTGGCATTTTCAGGAAAGCGATTTATTCGCACGTCTGCAGCTCGCATTAAAAACAAGTAAGGAGGGCGAAAACTAACCCTCCAGGCCTTAGACAATAATGATTACCATAACATCCTACACGCTAAAAACTAAAGTGTTAAAAACTACACTTGAAGTGCTGTATTTAACTCTTACTAAGTGCTGAACTAGCACTTTGTTCAAGTGTAGATATCCCGGAACTTGACAGGTGTTACAATAATACCACTTGACAAGTGTAATGTCGCGACACTTAAAAGGAAACAACGCAGATGACGCGGATCAGGCTCGAACTCTCGAGCCTGATCCGCGTCATCTGCGTTGTGTCCTTTTAATTATGTGCCCACCAAGAGCAAATCAAATTATAGACGATTCTGGAAGAACCACCAATGCTAGACACATGGGACGTGCCATCCATTCAAGTTTCAGATGTCTGTCGATTGTAATGTCTAAGTGCTTAAAGCATTGCACTTTGAGTGTTAAAATCAAACCCTAAGAGTTAGAATGGGTTTAACACCTTGAAAGTGTCAGTTTTAACACTTTAGTTTTTAGTGTGTATTCCTGAAAACCGACATCCTTTTAGATCTCGATTATGCCAGTGGCCTCTGTGACTTGTAAGACGGCAACAGTGTCCCTCCCACACCTCCGGGCCTTGCAGAGGCCCGGAGGTGTGATAGGGACAGTGTAGCCGTCTCACAGAGACTACCTTGTTAGCAACACTAAATAAAATGTACAAAGCCTGCAAGGCAGAATTCATCAATAGTAAAACTTCATTTTGCCACTTTCGGCTTTTGTACACACTAAAAACTAAAGTGTTAAAACTGACACTTTCAAGGGGTTAAACCCATTCTAACTCTCAGGGTTTGATTTTAACACTCACAGTGCAATGCTTTAAGCACTTAGACATTACAATCGTCAGACATCTGAAACTTGAACGGATGGCACTTCCCATGTGTCTAGCATTGGTGGTTCTTCCAGAATCGTCCATAATTTGATTTGCGCTTGGTGGGTACATAATTAAAAGGACACAACGCAGATGACGCGGGTCAGGCTCGAGAGTTCGAGCCTGATCCGCGTCATATGCGTTGTTTCCTTTTAAGTGTCGCGATATTACACTTGTCAAGTGGGTATTATTGTAACACCTGTCAAGTTCTGGGATATCTACACTTGAACAAAGTGCTAGTTCAGCACTTAGTAAGTGTTAAATACAGCACTTCAAGTGTTGTTTTTAACACTTTTTTAACACTTTAGTTTTTAGCGTGTAAGCATGAGAAGAGCTAATCATTCCCCCTAGGCCATGCGAGGGAAGCGATTTTTAGCCCTCCTGTATTTTAAGAATGCGAGGCCTGGATCTGTGGAACTCGGCTATAGGGCATTTGGGGTGGGGTAAGAATGATCAGTTTGTAGTATCGGTATGGTTGGTATAAAATATTTTAGAAGTTGTGTCACAACTACAGCATGTGCATTATATTTATGCACAAACAGGAAATCTTGAGTTTATTATTTATAATCCCGACTGACTGATATTCCAACTACATATCAAGGTAGACAGACGGACAGACAGAGCTCAAATGTATACTAGATAAGAGATATACACGAAAAACGACGGTCAGTCATTTTCATAACCGCAACTGGGCGTCTAGGTTTTAACTATTGATTAGACCCTTTTACGTCTGGACGCAAAGTGAAAAATAAGTCGTTTTCCTCAAAAAATCATTTCGTTTCGTGAATATGTTTTTCACATAAATGCTATGTGCGTTTCTGTCGGGGACATGGTGGCCTATCTTCAGGATAATATTAGGATTTCTGTTCGATGTCAAAAATGTTCTGAAATGACATTTGAATAGGGAATTTATGCGGCAAATAGTTGTTATTTATTTATTTATTGATGTTTAAGGTCACATATTTATGCACAATGGCTAATCATGACCGTGACAGTTTTACGGGTGGAGGAAGCCGGAGTACTCGGAGAGAACCACCGAGCAACGACAAGCAGCTGCCAGCTCCCCAACATCGTAACTCCGCACTGCAGCACAGGCATGGTTAGATTGGTTGAAGACATACGTACCATCGACGTGCAGTACGCCTTAGTACACGGCGTCATCGTGCCCCCACGTGGGCAATGGAGATGAAGTGTCTTGCCCAAGGACACAACGCGGTTGCCGCAGGTGGGATTCGAACCGAGGACCTCTCGGCTTGCAGCCTGCACCTCTACCTACTGAGCCACCGCGCTCCCTCAAATAGTTGTTGTCGAGATGATCAAAGAAAGTTTTTTTCACTTGAAATGTGCCAGTAGTCATGAATTCCGGGTGTCCGCTTGTAATAAATATGTAAGCTTCGAACTCAATCCTCGGTAACATGACCTGTATCATGGTACTATGCAAGAACCCACACAGTCCCGTTCTAAACAAAATCGTAGAATGGACAGGTACATAAGGAGGAACGGAGCATTCTGTGTCAACCGATCTGCAAAAAAAAATGTGCTTGTACTGCCAGAAAACATCCCCACGTCTATGCCAATACTTGATACCGCACCAACAGCAACCACATGTCACATTAGAAATCCAAGATGGTGGCACCACCATCCACAATGGCCGACGGAAACAGAAGACGTGTCTCTCTGAAAACATGCTGCTCTTGCGCACTAAACCACGCTTCATCATTGTAATGATGCTGATTCACCGCTCCCGGGCGTTACCATCACAATCATGGGGAACTGATTTTTGGGAAACCGTGATGTCTCGTGAGATGCAGCAAATCAGACCAGGGGCCAATACTATAAAAACGTTTGCACCTGTATTTTCCCGAATTGTATTTTCTGCTGGTGACTATAAATTGCGGAAACGTGGCATTTGCACTGGCAAATTGCCACATCTTTGAAAATGCTAATGGTTTATTTAAATTAGTTATTTCCATAAATAAAAAATACAATTCTGAAAAATACAGCTGTAAAAGTTTTATAGTATTGGCCCCAGGCAACTGCGCACGATTCGTCCCTGATATACTACTTGTGGTAACCACCAAACCTAAACTGTTGGGCGGGGGTGACAGGTGGGTACCCAGTATTTCAACTATATCTTCCAAATTTGTTTCCCTGATGAAAAGACTAAAAAACCCTTACTACGAAAAGGTCCCATTTTATTATCAACAACCCAGCCATTTTTCCAGGGAACCCATGCTTCGCGAAAAGTATCAAATACACGTATCACCGGTGCCCGTTATCATCGGATTTTAATGGGAATGCTACCCGGAAGAAAAACAAACTGTATTAGTAATTAGTTGCTCTATCAACTTTCGATTGGCTTCTGCTTCAACCACCCCCAAAGTCAAATCTTCGCTGCTTCAGTGAACCCACAGCACTACTTCACAATAGCAAGTTAAGTACATTCTGATATACGAGTAACGTAAGTATAAAGGTTAAAATATTTGAACAATTGAGATAGAACAACAAAATTATACAAGCCTTGAAAAAACGAAAACTCCAGCATTCCGAAGAAAAGGTGTCATAAAAACCGTCGCTTTCTGCGTTAAAAATATTCATTAACACCGGAAAAGGAACGGATATGACAAATTTATAATTAACGACAAAGAACATGCGTGAGTGAAATGTTGAAAACCTGACAGACTTCTGGGATGTGTTGACTCCCATCAAACTAATGTCAAAATCATTCATTTAACTGCTATATTCTGGAGTCCTATAATAATTCAGAATATCTCGTTTGACAGCGCTCGGAAAGAGCTCTGTCAAAAGAGATATAAAGAATTTATTTTCCTTCTAATGTTTCTCAGATTGAGTCACTGAATCTGGCAACTGATGGGTGAGGAAATTTACCTTCAGGGTGAACGTTCTAAATTTATCTCTAAAATTACGCATGACAAATTATTTTATAATCTATTTTTACATACCTCAAACTGACGCTTCTGCCTCAATAAGTGCGACACCATTCAATTTAACTTCTCAATACAGCGGTGTTGTCCGTTTGAAGGGTTTTTTCGAAGAATGGTGTTATCTGAAATGCAAAGGAAATGTTTACAAAAACGAGGAAAACGAGAAGGCCGGCTTTCTACTCATTTTTATTAATGACTCAAAACCAATATACCTGAACATTTGCAGAACACAATTCAACATAAGAATCAACTTGACGTCGCAATATCAACTTTTTATGAGAGTTTGTGATCTTGACACATTTTTATATTTCCCTCTTCATCAGTTTCAGAACTGACTTAGTTTTTCGATGAAAAATGTCAAGGTTACAACAAATTCGAAGAATAGAATTTTCCACTCTCCAGTTTTTTTCCGAGAAATTTATTCATTAAAAAATATGCGATTCTGAAAGCAGTTTATATTTCTATCGAGTAATGAAATACTGACAATTTTAGACATTTCGTGGCTTGTACAGTTGGAGCACTCGGTCGGATCAAGGGCTGAACGGTATATCGATAAACCGATATATACCGGTATTCAAACTAGTATAGATTGAATACCGGTGTAATTACAAAAATATCGGCTTTTCGTCATTATTTATTTATCCACAATTTAATTTTCAAAATATGTTGAGTTTAATTAATTATAGTCCCAAATGAATAATATTATCCCTTTACCAAACGAATCGACCACATCCGCACGCGTAATACACAAAAAGGTTTTTTCCAAAACATTCAACAAAACCATGTCAATTGAGCCCTCATTGGAACGAGCTCGAAGAGGGGTCACATGATATTGTTTTGTCGATTTTTTTTTGTCGATTCGGTAAACTAATATTTAAAATAATAAATTTTGATACTGCCTGCGTTGGATAAAGGGTTATTCGAACTGCATCCTCACGGCATGGTGATTCGTTCCGACAGTTGTGGCTCAAGTCCCGATTATGGTATTTATACTATACTATTAAAAAAAGTAGGGGATAATTGATAAAAGTGAGATATATGAAGAAATATATTTATATTTTCATCAAAAAGGCAGTTGAGACATTGCACTGTGATATCTGGTGGAAGATTTTAGCGATAGTTGGGTGCCTGACAAGCACACATTCCACGCACTGAGCTGTAGAAGACATGGACGGTTAGTCAGAGAATTTACCACATTCAGACCAAGACCTCAATACCTTGTAAATCCTCCTCGGTTCGCGAGACAAGCGCGGATACGACGTGGCATACTCCTCACCAAACGTCCAATATCAGCTTGACTGATGTTATTCCATTCTTCCTGCAGAGCAGCGGCGAGTTCCTCGACATTGGTAGGGGGGTGTTGTCGTAGGCGCCGGCCAAGACGTGCTCGATTGGTGAAAGGTCTGGACTAAAAGCCGTAATCACTGAGCCACACTACCCAGTGATATCAGTTAGTTGTAAAGTGCTTTCAAGTATCTGAATACATGTAAACTTGATACACACTAATACAAATATTGCATAATTACGTATTACCAGGAAGTAGTAGAGAACCCTATTTTGAAATATGCATACAATACGAAACTCTAACCCCCTGCATACTGATATCGAAATATCGAAAATTGATTTGAGCCGCAAATTCTTCTCAAAATGGAAGTGAGAATTTAACAAATTCAGTCTAGCCTGCAGGGCCGGGGAGAGGAAATTCGGGCCCCAAGGTTAATTCCGTGACGGCCCCCCCCCCCCCCCCCTTTCGAAAGTGTCGAGATACTGATGCAGATGCCGAAGTTCTTGAAGTGAAGAATTCTTGAAGTGATAACACCGAGCCCGGTGCATATGTAAGCTATATTGATAACAGTCTATTTACCTATTACCCAACGTAGCGGCAAAAATCGGTCAGCGCTATTCACAAAAATTGCCATTCGATTTTCATTGTTTTGCCTCAAAAACATAACTCATGACCCCTCATTGGAACGAGGTCGCTAAGCTCGTTCCAATGAGGGGTCATAAGCTATGTTTTTTATGCAAAAACTGAAAAAATAGATATTCAATAATTTTGTTTGCAAGAGTCGTCTGCTTTTCATGTTAAGTGAACGGTTAACAAATTGAAAATATCCACCAGGCACTCCAATTCCTTCTTTACATGAGTGGCAACTAGTATTCCGATGCGATGGGCAACCACCTTGCTGATTCTCGCTCGGGGTTCGGAGAGCTAAAGGCTTGGCACAGGTGTCAGAACTTTTGGAGACTCAGGCCTGTCGCAAAAACCCTGGGCCAAGCCTGGGCCTCCCAAAGTTCAATGGTGGTTACATGAGTGCCATTGAGTTGCCGTCATTCGCATCAGGTCTGTTCGGAAAATACATTTCTTGTCGTATCAGTTTAATTCAACAGTAAACGCAAAATAAGTACATTTTCAAACACGATTTACAGCTTTTACGAAAAGCACGCTGACGTAAAAGAGTTCAGCAAGTCGCAAAACACCTCATCACGCCATGTGGAATGTATACTACTCAAAGTTTGCTAAGCACCAAGTATATCCAACTACCTGTTTTACGTTTTAGTTGAAATATTGTTATGAAATGTGTATATATTTTTATTTAATTATATCTTTAATGATTTAAGTACAGAAATTAAGATTTTGTTTGTGTTTGACATTATTTTTTAGCTTTTGAATACTATAACCACGGAAAATAGATATTATTGTTGTTAAAAGAGGAAATTTTTCAAATTTGCCAAAAAGTTGACGGAGCGAACTGGTTTGGGTTCAATATCGAGTATGAGACCCATTACTGTTAATTACAGCTTGACAACGCCTTCTCATGCTCCCAATCAGGTTCCTGATGGCCCTTTGTGGGATGTTGTTCCATTCTTGAACCATCATGGCACCAGGCTCCTGGACACTTCTTGACTTGACTGGACGGGCTAAAATTGCAAACTGCAATTCATTCCCGACATGTTCGATTGGATTGAGGTCAGGGGAGCTTGCTGGCCAGTCCATACGCTCAATACCTCCCCCCCCCCCCCACCCTGTCAGTACTCCCGGACAGCATGGGCAACATGGGGACGGGCATTATCGTCCATCAGAATGAATCTATTACTCACTGCACCTGCATACAATCTGACGTGGACATCCAAGATCTCATCAATATACCGCTGTGCAGTCAGTGTACCACGTTCAAGGACACAGGAGCTCTGTACGTCCACCCCTGCTGATGCCGCCCCAGACCATGACTGACGCTCCACCATAGCGGTCATGCTCAGCAATGTTGGCTGCATGGAATCGCTCTCCTGGTCTTCTCCATACCCTAGACCGCCTACCTGTGTGGTCTAGGCAGTACCTTAACTCATCTGTAAAATCGACAGGTCGCCAATCTTCTCTGGTCCATCCAACGTGGTCCATGGCCCATTCATATCGTGCCTGGCGGTGGTTCTGGGACAGCGGAATGCGAATACATTGTCTTCTCAATCGCAGACCATCTTCGTGCAACCTTGCCCGGAGAGTGCATTTACCCCGGATGCATTCTGAAGGTCACTGCGAAGCTGGGTTGCTGTGGCAAAGCGGTTCCTACGGGCCTGAATGATCAAAATCGGTCTTCAGCTGTAGATGTTGCCCTGTCTCGGCCGCTACCATGCCGTCTTACTGGTGTGCCATACTGCTGAAATCTCGTCCAGGCTCTGGTGATCACCGTATGGTGCATACCAATGGCTTCACCAACCTGACGATGGGTAGCCCTTTGCTCCACCATCCCTACAGCCTGCCACATTTCTGCTACAAATGTCTTCTTACATTTGCATTTGCCATATTCAATCATTAAATCACAAGGGTTTGTGTTGAAGTGAAGATTGAATACCCTACACATGTCAAGTACACGTAGACAGTACACGAAAACATCATGAAAATCAAGGGGTACATGCTTTCCATGACGGTCACGAAAGCTAATGTAAACACTGGGGACCATCTCAATACATTCCTCAATCATATCCACCAAAAATATCGCAAATATGTCACAAGCAAATTTCACAATGATGTGTCAGATATTTGGAGCTGAGCAAACTTTGAGTAGTATAATAAGCGTCGCTACATTATTCTCGAATCAAAGTTTGAAGGCGTTTCTCTCAATAACAGCTTGTTGCAATTATGGAATTATAATTATGTACAATAATTTCCAGAACGCAGTGAACACAAAATAATTAACTACCTCAATTAATTACGCACGACTAAATTACATTAAGCATCAAGCATATTAACTTAACCCTTTGAACTCTAGTGGTATCTTCCATGCAAGTTCAATGGCAGCAAATAGAAGCGTCCATATTCATTATTTGGGATAGACCAATCAATATTTTCGACGTGCAGCCTAAGGGTTGCACGTTGAAAATATTGATTAGTCTGTCCCACACATTTACTGAACAGCCATCCTATTTAGTGACGTTATGACGTAACATGTTCCTGGCCGGAAAAAAGGCCACTCGGATCCAAAGGGTTAACCCTTTAACATTGTGTTCCTAAAGCGATTCGAGCAAAAACAAGGGTGTATGCAGCAAACTGGTAAACAAGTTTCCATCTATTGTGAGATTCGTTAAAAAATTAATCTCACAAGAGGGGGCTGTAGGATTTATTTATTTATTTATTTATTTATTTATTTATTTATTTATTTATTTATTTATTTATTTATTTATTTATTTATTTATTTATTGGTGTTTAAGGTCACATATTTGTACACAATGGCTGATCATGACTACTATAGAGCCGGAGTACTCGCAGAGAACCACCGAGCACCAGCGAGCAACTGTCAGCTCCCCAACATACTAACTCCACACAATCAGGGTTATCATTGGTTGAAAACAAGTGCACCATCGACGTGCAGTACGTCTCACTACACAACGCCACCGTGCCCCCACGCGGGTGATGGGGGTGAAGTGTCTCGCCCAAGGACATAACGCGGTGGTCGCAAGTGTGATTTGAACCGAGGACCTCACGGCTTGCAGCCTACACCTCTACCTACCAAGCCAACGCGCCCTCTAGGGGTTGTAGGATTAAATTATTAATGAATTTTCAACAACCACTTTGTCATACACCACGTGATGCTCTCAACAGCAAAATTTAGCTTAATGCAAAATTTATGAAAATTTCGTTTTTCGTAAGTGGTGTGCATTACTCTCCGACTGACTCACTCTACAAACCACGGAGTGTGTGCAGGTGACTGTGTATACATGTGTGTGTGTAGGGGGGGGGGGGGGGGGGGGGGTGAAGGTAAAGGTTCGGATTTTCGATTTTGTTGTTTAAAAGTTTAAGTTAAAAAGTTTTTCTGTTTAACGCTATAATGGGATGTGCGGTAAGCGATTTAAGACGTAAGAGAGGCCAGTGTTCTCCTGAAGTCATTATCTGTGTAATTATGGCCAGAAAATTGTGGTAATTGTGGTGAAAACAGTACATCGCATATGTTCTGGACGCACACTCATATTACGCATCTAGCCTGTCACCGAAACGTCAGGGCATGCCGAAATGCGAGTCTCTCAAAGAGACTTTAAAGCGAGAATTAAATTAAGTTAGATCTAAGCGTCCAAGTTCAAGAGAAGCAATTAAAATGAGAATCGATGGTCTGGCTTTGGAAATAAAAATCGGGGGATTTCTCGAAAATTTCATTCCAGTCTGAAGGTATGTAAGACTGTGGGTCGTTGCGAGTAGATGGGGATGCTCCATGCTATAGGTTAGAGGAAGTGCCGCATCGGTGCGAAAGTATAGACACATTGTAATGTAGTGAGCCACAGAGCTCATAATCAGAATAGGAGCTGTCGTGGGCCAAGACGGTGGCCATATCTGAATGTTCGGATCAGAAATAGGAAGTACGAGCTAAGAGAGCTATTAGTATTTAGGAAGACGACATACCTGTTGTAGAAGGCAAGATGTACGTTGGCAGAGTAGGTTTGACTGTATGAACATTATTCTGAGATAAACGTAGGGAAGAGTTTAACCCCATTGGTGGCGACTGCTTGAGTGAAAGACGCCCAGTAAAGTGCCAATAAGCTAGTGGCCGTGCGACGGCAGTGGAAGAGTGACATTCCGTCACTTGTTGGAGGGAAGGCGACATAGTTAAGTGGCAATACGTTAGCGGCCGTGCGACGGCAGGTGTAGAGTTGCATTCGGTCACATGTTGAGTAAAAACGTCCGGTAAAGTGACAATAAGTTAGTGGTCGTGCGACGGCAGTGAAGGAGTGAAGTGAAGAGGGGACCAAAGAACAAACACCAGCGAGAAGGGAAAAACCAGCGACAACAGAGAATGCGGGCCGCAAGGGACTCAAAAACTGTGTGGGTAGGGGGGTGATTGACGTTTTGTTTTCTTATTCTTTTGAATTCCATGTAAGTCACAAATTACCATATTTATTTACATGTATATGTATTGAAATTGTTGTTTTTGGTGAACCCTTGTTGATTCATGCTTTTTGACGAAAGGTCAACGACCCCTTTAGGATAAGAACCACCCCAGCAAAACTGAAACGGGCAGGTTCGTTACGATGAGACATACGTTCATGCGCGGATTCAGGCGTCACCACTTGAGTTTGGGCCGGATACGCGGCGTGAATCTATTTCCCCCAACAACGACAAAGCCCCGGTTTCCGACAGGGCGTGGGAGTAATGGCAAAGTGCAGACACATAGCTTCATGTACGATATGTGCAACTTACGTTCCAAATGGGTGAATAATATACATCGTCGGACACGACATTCACAAATCCCATCTACAACCTATAGGAGGCGAGAAGCTGGAGTAAGGATTAATAGGTCTCCGTTGGGAGCGCATCGCCTGCACTTCGGACTGATATGGTTAACACCATACGCGAGTTTTGTTTTTTTTTTATATTTAGTAGTGTATCAACGTGAGATTCTTACAATAAATAAAGTTAGTCGGTTTAAAACTTTAATTTTTTTAGAAATAATTTGACCACACCTACTACACAATTACTTAGTAAAACTTGGACAGGAGTCACCGGACACTCAGGGGCGTTCTGATATTGACCGATGGGGGGTGGGGTGGGTGGGGGTTTAAACACAATTTGTCCCGAATGCCATGACTCAAGTCTCGACTGAGTAAATATTCCATCTACATCATCAAGACATGTTTTCTTTGAAGGCATGCCCAGATGTTGTTATTTATTGGGGTTTAACGACACTTTCGACAGCCAGGGTCACCTAGTGTAGGAGAGTTTTACGGGTGGGGGAATACCCGGAGAGAACCACCGAAAAACGGTGAGCAACTGTCTTCCCCAACGTACAACCTCCACACAAGCATGGTTAGCTAGCATTAGGTTGGAGACAAGTGCGCAATCGACGTGAAGTACGCCTTAGTACATGTGCCACCGTCAGGGCCGGTGAGAGGAAATTCGGGCCTCGGGGTTAATTCTGTTAATTTTGTACCGGGCCCTTTTTCGAAAGTGTCGGAATACTGATGCAGATGCCGAAGGCACGAGTGATGATACGGGGTTGGGGGGGGGGGGGGGGCAAGAAAATGTTGAAACTGGTTATTAAATGGAGACTTCTGGCAGCTTTTGGTTTAAAAAATCACGTTACTTTTTGGCCGTCAAAATGACGTTTTTTAGCAGCATGTTTCTAATTTGCAAGTTCATCAGTGACTATCCAGTGGTCTAGAGTTACAGTTTTCGATCGACTGCTATCGTAGGAATATGTTGGAAACCCACGTAATACAGGTGCATAGGTATAGAGATAACAGCCTATTAACCCTTTACCTAGCATGAACAGCAGACGACACGCTCGCTGAGCTCGTTCCAACGAGGGGGTCATAACTTATGTTTTTGCGACAAAAAATGAAAAAATAATGAAAATTAATTGGCGATTTTTGAGAATAGCGCTGGCCGGTTTTGACCGTTACGTTGGGTAAAGGGTTAACCCTTTACCTAACATGAAAAGCAGACGACACTTGCCAAAAAACTTCTTGAATAACTAATTTTTTTCATTTTTTGACGAGCTCGTTGAGCTCGTTCCAACGAGGGGTCATAACCTATGTTTTTGAGACAAAAAATGAAAAAATAATGAAAATTAATTCGTGATTTTTGAGAATAGCGCTGGCCGGTTTTGACCGTTACGTTGGGTAAAGGGTTAACAAATTGAACATTTCCAATGGGCACTCCCATTTCTTCTTGACATGAGTGGCAACTAGTATTTCAATACGACGGGCAACTTTCTGGTTCTCGGTAGGGGATCGGGGGGCCTAAGCTTGGCACAGGAGTCAGAACTTCGGGGACCCAGGTATGACCCAAGAATCCTGGACTCCTGTGCCGGCCCAAGCCCGGGCCCTCCAAAGTTCCGTGCTCCAGGGTCAGTACACCTGGCCCCCACCCTCTCCCCAGCCCTGGCCACCGTACACTGCAAAAAATATAGGTTCTCTTTAGAACCAAAACTGGTTCTAATCTTGTCCCTGAGATGGAATCAGTTCTGTTTAAACAGTATTTATTTCAAATCAAATAAATTTACCAAGATCAGCATTCAATTTTAACAGAATATTACATGAACTGAAGTAGATTCAGCAGTAAACTTGGAGCTTATTCAACGCAGTCGCCAAACATTTTGAAACAAAGGAGATATGAACAGCTGGCTTATCGAACCAGTTTTGGTTCTGTATAGAACCAAAACTGGTTCGATATGCCAACTGTTCATATCTCCTTTGCTTAATAATGATTTGAGACAACCTCGTCTAAGTTCGAAACTTACGGCTGAAACCCCCTCAATTTTTGTTTAATTCTGTTAATATTTAATGTTAATCTTTATAAATTTATTTGATTTGAAATAAATACTGTTTAAACAGAACTGGTTCCATCTCAGGGACAAAATTAGAACCAGTTTTGGTTCTAAAGAGAACCTATATTTTTTACAGTGTACCCCCACATGGGCAATAGGGATAAAGTGCCTTGACCAAGGACACAACACAGTTACTCCTCGCGGGGATCGAACCGTGGACTTTCGATTTGAAGTCCAATGCCGTATCCAGAGAGCCACCGCGCTGTAGCTGGAATATTCGTAAGTCGAGATTATAGTTTAAAACTCAGGAAATTTGTTTGTGGGTCAATACATGTAGCAGTCGCGACACACGGGCTTCCCAAGTTCTTATTCAATTAGCGCATGTAGGATTCAAAACCGAATCGACTGCACGCCTCCATTTGCATAAGACCGACTGCGTGTGTGACAAACGCTCAAGAAGCAAATCTACTAATCTCGTGAGAAAGTACGTGATTACAAGCAAGCGAATCGATGTCGAAAACTCCCAACTGCAAAACTTCTAACTACTACCCCTACTATGATAGGGTTGCCCTAGTCATTTCATTTCATTTTTTTTTTTTTTTTTTTTTTTTTGGGGGGGGGGGGGGGGGGGCAAATATGATATTTGAAAGGCCGTTATGTGAGGTTTCGGGGGTCTCCCCCAGTCCTAACTAGGACCCTCCGGTGGTTGTTCCCTCCTCCCACTTCCCTGAAACGTTTGCAAAAATTTAGTGCTCTAAGAGCGAATCAGGGAATTCGTGGTGTGCGCAGACCCAAAATTTGAGACCATTTGGGGGCTCTATGTTGTGTGAAAGATGCAATGGGCCAATGGGTTTTTTCGGGGTGGGGAGGGGGGCAGCGAAAATTGTAAGGGTGCCAAGCCGCTCAGCGCCCCCCACCCCCCCCCCCCCCCCCACACACACACACACCGTAGCTACGCCATTGGCGTTATGTGTACGTGGGTCAGTGGATAAATTACAGGTTACGTGTGGGGGTGTGATAGCGCGTTGGCAAGAGGGAGTGTGTGTAGATGTGCATGGGGGTGTGAAAGTGTGTGAATCTATGACAATTATTTTATAGCTGTTCGAATGACCCTATTTATATTTTACTTGCTGAACTAACCTGCAGTTCACGTGAGAAGAAGGTACTAAACTCAATAACCCCGACCTTTTATGCAGAGGTTATCGACAACAGATAAAAATTCGGAACAGGATGTAAATTTGTTGGCCTCGCTGATGTCCGTATGTATACACGCAAATACCCGACGAACGAACGAACCCCCGGCAATGGCCACAGGTGTAACACTCAACACGGCGGGGTCGCGGCAACTGAAACCAAACCCATTTTACACCTTGAATAAACCTATCCACGAGTACAAAGTTTTAAGCACAATCCAGGAGAGACTCCGAGAGAGAGAGAGAGAGAGAATACTACAAGTTCTCTCTAATAAAATGCAACAACACAGATCTACATGTCCTGAACGGGATCAAGTTCCATTAAAAAAAGACATCTTCAAAACTCTGGAGAGTTTTTTTGCGATGAACAAAAAAAAATTCAGAATATTACTCTAAACTAAATTCGAAATGAATCTTGTAACAATACGTCACGTACTCCGAAACAAGGTGCAAGTCACCAGCTTTTGGAAAAAGAGAGCGGCGACGCATGATGTCTAACGCCTTTGAATGAATAACCCCTTTACCACTCCATACAATCAAGTATGATTTTCAAGGCTGCAAATAGGGCTCTGCGAATATTCGAGATTCGATTCGATATCGATACCATACGTATGCTTCGAGATCGATCCCGAATCAGTCTCAGGATTCGATTTTTTCGAATCTCTCGTACTAACTTCAATTTGTTACATTTCCAACAAAAATAGGATAAAACTGTCATTAGAAAATTCATTCATGTAGGCTCAATACCTATTTACCTGAGTAATTGACAATGTTTAATTGTAAGGTAAGGTGTGAATTTGGCCCGGGACATTATCCATAGTTTTGGTTTTTGAAGGCTTAACTTGTTACTATTCACGTTCTTAAGAACGTGAATAGTAACAAGTTAGGCCTTCAAAAACTAAAACTATGGACAATAGGCCAAACTGTTTCAGCGACGGTGCTACAGAGAATATTTAGTTATTGGTGTTTAAGGTGTTCACTCCGTCGCGTAAGGGTCATCACAGTGTTCCGTAACTTCCGTTTGATGCAATATGAAATAACTTGTCTTTTAAGATTCGATTCGGGATTCGATTCGATGTCGATATCAGAGACACGATTCGATTCGAGATTCGATTCGAAAAGAAATTTGTGATTCGCAGATCCCTAGCTGCAAATTCAGCTCTCCTCGGTTTATTCCGATTCTCGTCATTTGACCCCGGGCACACGAAAGGAGTGTTACACCCAAGTAGCGTCATGCGAAGCTTCGAGATTCGATTCGATTTCGAATCTTAAGTTGATATTCGATTCGTTTTCTTTTGAATCGTTACATACTCCGGAATTTAGATTGGTATCATTCACTGTCGTCCTCTCACAAAACGTACAGATGGAATTTGGACGTAAATAATGCTGAAAATAAAGACAGAGTGTAGTTTCAAATATGCAGCCCCCATTACCTGTACATAAAAGGTTATGTAAGGTCTGTAACAATGGTAATATAGAACACGAATTACACTTTGTTATGGATTGTAAGAGATATGACTCTATACGTGCTGACTCCTATCGCAAAATGAGAATATCCAGATTTTGTTGGTATGAGTAGCTCTGAGAGATTCGTATTTCTTATGAAAAACGAAATCCCCGAACTGTGTGGTATCATCTGTAACATGATCCGACAAATGTTTGAATGCAGAGAATGCTTACTTGCGTCATAACACCAATTAGAATGAAATCATTAGCTATAACATGCACCAACTGGAACATTAGTGTTTATGGTTTCAAACATATTTTGCTATTTCCTGGAATTATTATTTCTAATTTCAATAACGTGCAATCTGCCTTGTTTTTGGTGTTCTTGCAATAAATCTTATCTTATCTTATCTTATCTTATCTTATCTTATCTTATCTTATCTTATCTTATCTTATCTTATCTTATCTTATCTTATCTTATCTTATCTTATCTTATCTTATCTTATCTTATCTTATCTTATCTTATCTTATCTTATCTTATCTTATCTTATCTTATCTTATCTTATCTTATCTTATCTTATCTTATCTTATCTTATCTTATCTTATCTTATCTTATCTTATCTATTAACATAAATAGCATCTGACCTCCCATGCTAATTCCAGTCAAACAAGTCTCTACCACTGTAGAAAACAAAACAAAATTAAAGTTTGCAAACAGTGTTGACGATGAGCTGTTGCTAGCGGCTAGTTCTGTGCATTACTTAGTGCTGGTTAGTCTCGCACCTGTTCTTGGAAATATTCCAGCTACATCATCAAGGCATGCCTTCCAGGAAGGCATGCCTTGATGCTGTAGCTGAAATTTTTTATCAGTCGGGACTCGAGCTGTCACATTCGCAACAATCAGGCTCACAAACCTAAGCCCTTACTCGTATCAGCCATCTTCAAGACGCCCAGAATTCGATTCGATTTCGAATAGACCTGATTCGATTCGAGATTCGATTCGAATCGAAAATGTGTGATTCGCAGGGCCCTTCACCCAGGTTATAATGTCTTTTCATCGTATGCAAATAACTTGACATTTCTGATAGAACATTAAGAACAATCGGCTAGGTGTTCAAGTGATGTCACTTGAATACCTCTGCTCCAGGACAGTTTCGCTCATTTCGCCGTTGAGAGTATTGACTGAAACGATGCCTTCTGTCGCAGTATTACGGGGTTAAAATTGATGTTCAAAATGATGAAGGAAAATTTATGTTCTTATCAGTGCTCAGCCGACAGCCAGTGACTGTCGTCTGAACCCCAGTTCGAACGTAAACCTTGCCACCTTATCAATGCCCTATTCGCTTGGGACTCTTAGGATTCCTGAAGGTGCATGTGGCTAACAACGCCAAAGGGTGATCAACGATAATTCACTGAAAATATTATTTATTTACATGTACGAAGAAATATAATATGAAACAAATTACTCACAAAAATTATCCATAAGAATACACTAATTACGCGGATAAAAAGTTTATTCTTTAGGGCCCTCGACGTCTCCCACAGCTAGCTGTGTCCGCTGGATCAACCTCACATCATCTTCTCACGGTTTGTGATAAATACAAAGTGTCTATTCACTTCTCGTTGCTTCTTCCTCGCAGGGTTAACTTCACCGTCGGTCGGGCTAAACACATTTAATGTTCTACTTGTGTGACTCGATCAGCGTTCTCACAGTTCAATCACAATTCAATCGGCGTCTACCACAGTTCACGATCACTTTGCGGCTTGCCTGGCTCTCACGGGGTTAAGTTATTCTTCGCCTTCAGATATATACTTAACAAAGCTTACATAATAATATTCTGCAAAGTGTTCTCAACATCACCAATTCTCGCACCGCCTAAAACTATTTTAACTCGTGAGCTATTCAGGCGCTTACTCGAGCTGTTAATACGGTTTCTAGACCTCAACGTTATAGCTTTTAGTTCTTTGGCGACTATGCCACTACGATTCGCAACCGTTAACAAACTACTGTCGGTTCCTCACAACCCTCACAGGGTTACGACAATACGCGGACTTTCAATCTTGGTACCTATGACCCTCGACGGCCAAGGCTAAACTCGGACCTTCTCAGAGTGCCCTCAAGCCAACTGCCTCTCAGAATTCTGCTTCACTCTTTATACAGTCGGAACGCAAAGTTTAAACATATTAATTCTGATTTAACGAGTGCTTTGTAATTCGATATGGATAGAGATATAAATGCAAATTTTGTTTGATGTAAATTCTTTTGACATTGTGGAAACAGGATAGATGCGTAATATGGGTGTGTGTCCAGAACATGTGTGATGCACTGGTTTCCAACAATTGGATTTTAACTGGCTTTAATTACCCAGATAATGATAACCGGAGAGAATATTGTCTCTCTTAGTACTGATCTGTTATCAGATAGCCCATGTGGCGTTCAACAAGTGCGCCATAATGGACATTAAATTTCACACTTCATTTAGAAGCTCTTGAATTAACGTTAGTTTGAGAAATCTGATTTCAGGGTCCGTCACATACCTATCTTTACGCTTTACATTTAACCCAGGCAGAAATATTATCAAAAATATTTACACTTATAAACAAAAAAAATTGCCATTTTTAGCTATCACCTTGACACCTTCCACGGCGTCAGTATTGAAAGGGTTATCAAACTTGTCTAAGGCATTGTAAATATAAATCACCATACTAAAATTAGGCTAATTAAAATCCGATAGCTATTGTTCAAGCTACCGCATAGGTGGACGGAAGGACAGACGGGCGGATGGAGCTCTTCACTATATCCCTCCTCTGTGATGGGGATAATTACCGATATATTAGAAATCGCACAAGAGGGACTGGGAGACCAAAAGATGATGGAGGTGCAAGCATGTAAGCGGCTGAGTCTGTGGTCATTAGAATGAAATTCATCGCCGATTGCTGCTTGTTCTTTTGTAAACACTATAGTAGTAGGTGATTTTTATTTTTATTTTTTGCAATTAACTATTAGTGTACAATCTAGGACCTGGTGTGAAAGTGTTGTGAAATCCCAATAAAACAAAAAACCTGAAAAGTTGTGGTTTTTTGTGTATAATGCGAGATACGTTTGTGGTAAGGTAATCATCGGTGGAATGAAGCATATCGCTATTAATTTAGTATTTGTGTTTTCCAAGCTAGGAAATACGCAGACTGTTATCTGCAAAATGAGGTCCCCAGAGAGTGAATTTGGTGATGCTACCCTACATTTACCCTCTGTGAACCTCAATCTGAATCCAGGTCTCAAACCTAAACAGAAATAGGTACCCGGAGGATAAATGGGCCCACAGTATAGGACAGCAATAGCAAATTCACCTTCTGGGGACCTCATTCTGCAAATGACAGATTACTTATTTTCAGGATTGATGCTTTCCACTCACTGATAGCAGTTAACTGTTTCAGCAGCTATTCGTATATTCCCATAGATCTGGTGGATTAGGGACCGAAAGTTGTAGTACTTTGTGTACAATGGGATAGGTTTATGGGAATAGTGGTCGTACAGCCAAATGAATTGGTGGAGACACGGAGTGGAAGTGGATGGCACCCAACTATCCTTTTCCATTCATTTCCTGCCCGAGGGGTGGTCTATCAAGCATGTTCTACCAACAGGAGAAAGCCATTCCGTCTTCAAGGACCAAACAGTCAAGCTGCCCTTTATAGAAAAGAGCCATACTGCTTTGTGACCTTTAATGGAAAGAGTTATGCTCTCTATAGGAAAGTACTACGATTTGCGAGGTGGCCCAGGGGTCTTGTGTTCTTGGTGGGCTATGTTTCTGCGGGTACAAGGGAGAGCTATGTAGGGACAAATACAGAACTAAGATCATAAAACGTTAGCTGGTTACGCTATGTAATATTGTGGTTATCCAAATGAACACAGCAATGTGGAGCTTTTCCGCCTTTTCTGTTTTTACTACGCCAGTGAGTGGGGGGGGGGGGGGGGGGGGGGGGGTGCGCACTTAGTCTAAACAGTGTTTCTGCCAAAATAAATGAAAGTGTCAATGACACTGTAGCTCAACTTGTCAAGACAAAGACATGTACATGTATAGTATGTGACACAGCAATGACAAACATCTAGGTAATGACCTGATAACAAAGGTACATATAAAGTATTGTAACGGTCTGTACATAAATACTGACCGTTGCCTGTAACAAATGTATAGGTAAAGTATTGTAAAGGTGGGTGACAGTCAGATACTGAACTAGAAAAAATCTTTGAGTCCCAGAGTGGGTCTGACTGAACCCCAAAATATTTGTTCTCATAGCACAGTGATAACAAAGGCACCCCAAAACACACTCGTTCCTGTCCCAAGGTGAAAACAAAAGTACTCAAGAAGTTTTGTGAAGATCAGTTCATAAATACGAGCTGTATAGAACTTGTGACAAAAAACTGATTGGACCTAATTTCGGTACAAAATGGCCACTGGCAGCCATCTTGAATTTTGGACCGTACCCAGAAACACTCATTCTCATCCCAAGGAGATAACAAAGGTACCCAAGAAGTTTTGTGAAGTTCGGTTCATAAATACAGCCTCTACCCCGAGCCGTATTGACATGTGTGCTTACATTGTGTAAGTAGCACTGAATAAATCAAAGTTCATCTAATTTGCATAAATTCTGCACGAAAAAAAAACCCTTACAATATGTGATGTATTCCATGTTACTAAACATTCATACAAAAATTTATTAAAATCAGAACTTTCATACAGAAGTTCTATACAAAAGACTGATTGCACTAATTTTGGTACAAAATGGCTGCTGGTGGCCATCTTGAATTTCGGACCACACCCAAAAACACTCGCTCTCATCCCACGGTGATAACAAAGGTACCCAAGAAGTTTCGTAAAGATTGGTTCATAAATATGGCCTCTAGTCTGAGCTGTATAGAAGTTGTGTACAAAAAACTGATTAGACCTAATTTCGGTACAAAATGGCCACTGGCAGCCATCTTGAATTTTGGGCCGCACCCAGAAACACTCGTTCTCGTCCCAAGGTGATAACAAAGGTACCCAAGACATTTCGTGAAGATCAGTTCATAAATACAGACTCTAGTCTGAGCCGTATTGACATGTGTACTTACTGTGTGTAAGTCGCACTGAAAAAATCAAAGTTCATCTAATTTGCATAATTTCTGCACGAGAAAAAAACCCGTATTATATGTGATGCATCCCATGGTACTAAACATTCACACAAAAAAATTATTCAAATCAGGGCTTTCATATGGAAGTTCTGTGCAAAAATCTGATTGCACCTAATTTTGTACAAAATGGCTGCCATCGGCCATCTTGAATTTCGGACCGGACCCAAAAACACTCGTTCTCGTCACACGGTGATACCAAAGGTACCCAAGAAGTTTCGTAAAGATCGGTT
This sequence comes from Pictodentalium vernedei, assembly GCA_031216915.1. Lineage (NCBI taxonomy): Eukaryota > Metazoa > Mollusca > Scaphopoda > Dentaliida > Dentaliidae > Pictodentalium > Pictodentalium vernedei. The sequence goes on from CM062288.1 coordinate 95,434,353, forward strand.
CATAAATACGGCCTCTAGCCCGAGCCGTATTGGCATTTGCACTTACAGTGCTGAAAGTAACCCCCAAAAACATCAAAATTAGTCTAATTTGCACAATTTACGTACGAGAAAAAAAACCCGTATTATATGTGATGTATCCCATGGTACTAAACATTCATACAAAAAATTATTCAAATCAGAGCTTTCATATGGAAGTTCTGTACAAAAAACAGATTTCTGCATCGTCGGTACAAAATGGCAGCTGGCAGCCATCTTGAATTTCGGACCGCACCCAAAAACACTCGTTCTCGTCCCACGTTCATAACAAAGGTACCCAAGAAGTTTCGTAAAGATCGGTTCATAAATACGGCCTCTAGCCCGAGCCATAGCAGCTTGGCACTTACAGCTCTGAAAGTAACACTAAATAAATCAAAGTCAGTCTAATTTGCATAATTTACGCACGAGAAAAAAACCCGTATTATATGTGATGTATCCCATGGTACTAAACATTTATACAAAACTTTATTCAAATCAGAACTTTCATACAGAAGTTCTGTACAAAAAACTGATTTTTGCATCATCGGTACAAAATGGCCACTGGCGGCCATCTTGAATTTCGGACCACACCTAAAAACACTCGTTCCCAGGGTCATAACAAAGGTACACAAGAAGTTTCGTAAAGATCGGTTCATAAATACGACCTCTAGCCCGAGCCATAGCCAATTGTTGACGTACGGACAGACGGACAGACGGCCAGACGGACAGACGGACAGACGGACGGACGGACAGACGGACGACGGGCCATGACAATAGCTCAAATTTGACTTCGTCAAAGTTGAGCTAAAAAGCAAAAGCAACAACTAAGGCGCTTTGGCGAGAGTTACTATTTAGTTTGGAGGAAGCTCTGGTAAGGGTGTAAACGACACGCCACTATTTGTCAAAATGCGCAACCTTTGAGTCAGGTTAGTCGTGAAAGATTGTTAGTTCTGACTGGAAGAACATGAGGGATTAGAAATTTAATTTATCCTCTAATAATTACATTGTTAATGTAGTTATACGTTTTGGGTCCAAATACTCAATTCTCATTGGTCAGCTGGATGAAAACGTCATGACCAAATGTAATTCATTTTCCAATGAATACATTTGGTCGAACGTTGACCCGCATTTACGGTAGAGTTCAGTTGACAGAATGTAATTCGGGCGGTGTTTGGGCGGGTTTTTAACTTTTAGCGCCTCTCGCAGTGATCAACTCCGCTGCTGTTTCTTTGGTGACATTTCCCAACTGCGGCATAAAGCCCGTTTCTAAAATACTCGTTTCCATTTCTAAAGTTGTGAAAATTAAAAATCAGAGTTGTGCGCTTTGTCTTTTGTGTGAGGGTGGTTTTTCGCCTTGTTCGTTCGTACATGTTTTATTTCGTCTTTCTGCTTTGTTGTTTGGTAAAAAGTAGTTTAAACAGTTACGGAATGTAATTATAAGAATTATTGGAGTATGAACGTGTGGGAATGGGTACAAATTGTATGAATCCCTTCGGGATTCATACATAATTTGTACCCATTCCCACACGTTCATACTCCAATAAAGATTATAAAAATTGCATTCAATTCTTAATTATTTTGGCGTAACCTTTTGTTCGTTCGCGAATTTAAAATTAAAGTAACCCACGTAACCTGAACAATAGTTATTTCCAGGCATGAGTGGCCCAGCAAACCGACTGCTCCCTGTAGGAAAATGATGTGCTCTCTGTGGCGGCCTTGCATGCATGTTTCTCCGGTAAGGAAAGAGTTATGCCAGAGGAGTTAACCCTTTGAACCCGAGCGGCCTCTTTTCCGGCCAGGAACGTGATACGTCATAATTTCATTAAATAGGATGGATGCTAAGTGCATGTGTGTGGTAGACCAATCAATATCAAGGCTGAACGTTGAAAATATTAATTGGCCTACCCCCAAATAATGAACATGGGCTCTTCCAGTTGCTGTCATTGAACCAAAACGGTTAATAGTGCGATGCAGTTCGTCAGCATGTATTGTCCTGAAGTAATTTGGATGTCTTCATAGAGAGGTGCGTTTTTGGGGGGTGGGGGGGGTGGGGGGGGGTTCGATGGTGTTGAAATAAACGCCAGCCCTTTACCCAGAACAGTCTTTGTGGTTATCGAGTGCATTAGTGAAAAGACTGGCTGTGTGCTTACAGGGGCGGCGGCACCGAGGGGGGGGGGGGGGGTCAGCCCCTCCACTTTTTTGCCGGGCCATGTTTTTTTGTATGCATATATTTTAACACAACCAATGACTGGTGAAACAAGGGGCGAATCCAGAGCCTCCCCACATTTTCGCCAGCTATGTTTCTCTCGTACTGGTTCAGTTTCGATGGATTTCGGATCATTTTTTTTTGCAGTAAGTGTCAGCAAACGCTAAAATGTATACAGTCTGTTAAAAAATCGGTTAACTGAAATAGATCGTAATCTTGCAGACATACAAGTACCAAATCCACCCCCTAGACAAGATAATCCACAGACAGTATAATTGCTGTAAACGTTTGGTAAAGCATACAGGTGAGCCAAATATCAAAAGCATTCTGACTGCTGGATCTGAAGAAGAAGATTTTTAAAGAAAATTCCTCATTTTGAACTAAGTTATCATTCGGGCTTCCACAGTGAGCCCAAATATGAACCCAGGGACTTGGCTTGAAAAAAAACTTGAATCTCAACCCCTAGGATATCGCATGTCAAATATCAAAACATTCCGACTGCTGAATCGGAAGAAGAAGATTTTTAAAGACAAATTCCTCATATTGAACTAAGTTATAATTCGGGCTTCCACAGGGAGCCCAAATATGAACCCAGGGACTTGACTTTAACAAACTTGACCCCCCCCCCCCCTCCCCAAGGATGCTGCACACCAAACATCAAAACATTCTGACTGCTGGTTCTGAAGAAGAAGATTTTTTAAGAAAATTTCTCATTTTGAACTAAGTTACAATTTGATCTCCCACAGTGAGTCCAAATATGGACCTAGGGACGTGGCGTAAACAAACTTGAATCTCAACCCCCCTAAGGATGCTGCATACCAAATATCAAAACATTCCGACTGCTGGATATGAAGAAGAAGATTTTTAAAGAAAATTCCTCAGTTTGAACTAAGTTATAATTCGGGCTCCACAGTGAGCCCAAATATGAACCCAGGGACTTGGCTTGAACAAACTTCCCCCCCCCCCCCCCCCCCCCGCAGCATGCTGCATACCCAATATCAAAAGATTCTGCCTGCTGGATTTTGAGAAGAAGATTTTTAAAGAAATTTGCCTGAAATGCACGAAGTTGAAATTCGGGCTCCTATACTGAGCCCAAATATGAACCCAGGGGGCCGATTTGTATAAACTTGAATCAGATCTACCCCACAATGTCGCATACCAAATATCAAAAGATTCTGCCTGCTGGATCTGGAGAAGAAGATTTTTTCAAGAAATTTGCCTGAAATGCACTAAGTTCAAATTCGGGCTTCTATAGTGAGCCCAAATATGAATCCAGGGGGCCGATTTGAACAAACTTGAATCTGCCCTCCCCCCCCCCCCCCCCCCACCACTCCCCTCCAGAGATGTTGTATACCAAAAAGGAAAGGATTCTGCCTGGTGGATCTGAAGAAGATTTTTTTGAATTTTGGAAAGAAATTCATGGGTGCTATCAGAGTTATGCCCCTTGTGGGTGCGGCAAGTTTATTTGTACAAGTTTGAATTGACATATGATAGGGGACATGCACACCAAATTTGGTTCAATTTGATCGAGTAGTTTGTGAGGAGTAGTCGATAATGTAAAGTTCACGACGGACGGCGACGACGGACGACGACGACGGACGACGGACGACGGACGGCAAGTGATAAGTTAAGCTCCGTTCGGTGAGCTAAAAATCGGTTAACTTAAGTTGATCGTAATCTTACAGACATACAAGTACCAAATCCACCCCCAGACAAGATAATCCACATATAGTATAATTGTTGTTGGTAACGTCTGGTAAAGCATACAGGTGAGGTCTATTTATCAGCTTTGGTCGTAACGACCATCTGTATGCTTTACCGACGTTTTTTAACGGCTCTCAAAGTGTGAAATCTTTCAAATACATCACCTGCTCAAAATATCAGCTCAGATGCATGGAAATGGAGGTTTTGGGACCCTGGATTTAAAATTTTCGTACCACGGGGCCGAACCATGGTCGTCCCGTCATACCGACTATCCATCGCCCGATCCAGCACCCCCTCCCCTACCCCCCCCCCCCCTCCGCCGCCCATGTTAATGTAGTCAGCTGTTTCAAATAAATCGCAAAAATAAACCATTTGCTTTTATTTCCAGGTACTGTGCGTTTGCCTCTTCCAGTCAAAGTCATTTATATTTGCTCGCTCAAAATTCTGAATAAACTTCTGTACGGAACATACCCGGTACCGTTTTCTTTCTGTCAAATTTTGAGAATTCAGTCTAGGCCTAGTGAGCATATGAGAGTGATCCATAAATCTTCCACGGCTTTGTTTGTTGTCAGGACTGAATGCTTGCCTATGAATTGAACCCTGAGCTTAAAATGATATTGTATTCACGGATTCGTGTATTCATGTTCATGGATATTCTAATTACTGATTAAAAAGTTACGCTTTATAAAGAACAACTGGATTATGTTACAGACGGCAGCACATGTTGAGGGATTGTCATTTTTCATGATCACTTGAAATTTGTCTAAGCTGTTCAAGGCATAGAACTCCGGCCGGGCATTCGATACAATATCAAACAGTTGCTTTCTCTCTGATTCGTATGCTGGACAGTCAATGAGGAAGTGTTTTTCACTTTCAACATCTCCCGTTGAGCAAACGCGACATAATCTTTCACTCAGTGGTATGGGGGGGGGGGGGTGGGGGGGGGGGCTGCATGTGTCGTCCTCTCTCTATAGCGAGATTGTGACTGCTAATTCTCAGTTTCGTAAAATTAATTCTTGCGTCATGTGATTTTGTATGAATGAGAAATAGTTCTATAGCGTAATCACTCTTAAATGTTCGATAGGTTCGAAGTTTGTTTTTACCCGTTCGTTTATTATCATTACAAATTTCTTCTTTAAAAGAATTCAAATATTCGTTCCTGAGTTTTTCGGTGAAGTTTTCAGTGTTTTGCCCAAATTGGTGTTTTCCTCCACTTTCGATACCCCATAATGGTTAAGCATTTCTGACAGTATTTTGAAATCGGCGTATAATTTTGATTCTGTGGAAGCGTGGTGAAGAAGCATATTTGATTCATTGTTCTGCAGTTTGGCAATATATTTTAAACGACGGACTGAAGCGTCAATAGTAACTGGATACCTACCAAGTTCGGCCTTCACTGCATGATTAGATGCGTTTTTATTGACATGAAGTATCATCTTACAACATCTTGTATGAACTGCCTCGCATGGCATCTTTTCAAGTTTGTATAACGGATTTTGCACACCCCACAGTTCACTGCCATATAGTATAACGGGTTTTATCAATTTATCAAAAAGTTTTGAGAGGATTTCTACCGACGGCAAATGTTTTCCTGTAAAGAAATTTACCAGGCAATGTAGTGCTTTGTTCCCTTTGAGACATAAAGCTTTTTGGGCTTCATTTAGTTTACAATTATCTGAAAACATTATTCCAAGGTACGTGTAATTATTACAAAATTCTAGAGCTCTGTTTCCCAGATTGAACGTTGACAAAGTCTTCGTTTTTCTGTGAGAAAATATTAGACATTTGGTTTTGTCAACATTAACTGTAAGGTCATTTCGTGAAGTAAATTCTTCCAATTTGTTAAGACTATTTTGAAGTCCCGAAGCGGAGTGAGAAAACATGACGAGATCATCTGCAAATAAAAGGTGATTAATTTTCATGTCTTGTAAGGAAATGGGACCGCAACTATCATCAAAAAATGTTTTTATATCATCAATAAAGATTTTAAATAACGTGGGTGATAAGACGCAGCCTTGTCTCACGCCTATTGTAGATAGCTGAGGTGGACCCAGTCCTGAACTTGTTTTTGTTCGATAATAACTCGATGCATAGAGGGATTGCATGATGTTTGATACCGCGCCATGAACACCAATATTTGCCATTTTGCGAAATAAAATATGCTGCAAATAAACGTTGAAAAAACAAAATGTTTAAGATTTGGATCTGCGTCAGTTAATGGAGCACAAAAGCAACCGATATTTTTTATCGGAGACAAGCGTATTGATATGGCTGACGAATTTATATATCTAGGAATAAAATTCTCAAAAGATGGTACATTCTCTAAAGCCCAAAATGATTTGGTTGTTAAAGCCCAAAAAGCTTTATACTCACTTTCTCGTGCATTTAATGAAACTTCACGGGTTCCAATAAAGACAATGTCAAAGCTGTTTGACAAATTAATTCAACCTATAGCCTTATACGGGTGTGAAGTCTGGGGATCAGAAATAACGTACGGTAAGCGTTACAACATAGCCTGTGAAAATTTACACACTTCCTTTTGTAAAAAAGTCTTGGGCGTTGGGAAATTTTCCTCCAACCATGCGGTCCGCGCAGAACTTGGTCGATATCCGCTATATATCGAGGCGGTAAGTAGGATGGCTTCTTTCGCAATCAAAATATCTGAGAATCATAATGACCTGATGTGGAATGTGGTAGCTGAACAAAGAAATCGTAAAGGCAAACCGGAATCCCCTTTCAAATTACTGGAAAGATACGGTCTCGCTGTCCCTCAACATCCAATTATCACTAACACTGATGTTATAGGTAAGCTTAAGTATAATTTGCGCTTGCAGCATGTAAACACGTTCAAGAAGTCAATGTTTGAGGACTGCAAAAAGAATGGAGATAATAAACTGAGAACTTACAGGTTGTTTAAAAATGACTATTCAATGGAAACGTACTTAGTGGAAACGAACACGGCGGAAGACCGGGAAATTTTCACTAAGCTTCGTATCAGCAATCATAATTTAGCTATTGAAAAAGGGCGACATTTTCAAAAATCGGTTAACTGAAATAGATCGTAATCTTGCAGACATACAGTCTGAAGCCTGTTATCGACAGGATATGTACTCACTGTGAAGCAAACCCCGGGAAAATAGAAAACGAATACCATTTTCTTATGGAATGTACACATTATTCAGAGCTTCGATCAGAACTATTTGTTCTGATGAACAGTGAGATTGACGGTTTTATTGATCTGAGTATATTTGAGAAATTCAAATTAATATTTGAAAATAGAACCCCCAGTTTATGCCATAAAATCTGCAGCGTGATCCGGGGTTTTTTCGCCAGACGATTATGATATGTTTAGTGATGTGTATTGGAAATTCCAGTTCACGTCTCCACGATCTTTTGCGTATCAAATTAATTAATAAAAAATATAGTACTTGATCATAGAAAATTGGTGGATGAAATTGTAATATTTTGAGTACTACTTTTGTTCATGTTACTTGTAGATTATCGCATACTGTCCTGTATAGGATGTTTTATGCTAATAAATGTTATGTTATGTTATGTTATGTTAACCTATGTTTTTGAGACAAAAAATTTAAAAAAATAGTTATTCAAGAATTTTTTTGCAAGTGTCGTCTGCTTTTCATGTCAGGTAAAGGGTTAAAAGATGGATTTCAGAAAATGATGGAGTTCGGCGCTTTCCTTAGTACCCTCAACCGACAAGAATGCGGTATCCAGTTTGGGTTTTTTTGCAGAGGCGGACTGGCAGTGTGGTCCATCGGGAAATTAACGGTTGGGCTCCTGCTGTGTGTCCCTAGGGCCCCCAAAATTGATGCAGCCCAACGCCTGTTTTGGTGCCTGAAATTTTGTGATAACGAAAAACGCCAAATAGGAGAAATAGATCTGATTGCATAGAATGACGGTATATAGAAATGATTGGCAGTCCACATAGAGAACATTTCGATATACCATCAGTCTTGTCTGCCACTGATCGATCAATTACAAGGAAACGGCGTTCTTTTAATATGAAAAATCAAACTTTTCTCCTACTAGGTCGAACTATGGTCGGCTCGATGTGGCCGCACACTCACCACCCCCACCCTCTGTTAATACCATACGTGCCGAATGAATGATGAAGATGATAGAAAAATGTCATCGAACTGTCTTCTGTGTGAACTGCAATTGATCACTCAGATGCAAGGAAGAGCGTTCGTTTAGTTTGAAAAATTCTCTGCGCCTTGGTTCATTTCCCGATAACTCTTCTCGGCGCAGTCCACCCTTTTCTTTCGCAATAGAAGAGGGAGGGGGGGGGGGGGGGGGGGGGGAATGCAGAAATTCAATAAATATCTTCAGATTCGAAACATTCACACTCAAATAATTTTAACCCTCACGCAACACGAATAGAAGACGACACTTGCAAAAACTTTTCTCGAATAATTACATTTTTTCATTTCTTTTTGTACCAAAGACACCGAGGGCGCCAAAAATCGTTGCCAGGAAACGTACCCCGGATCGGGACAAAATTTTGATATTTCGAACTGAAAGAACGCCGCTTCATTGCATCTGAGCGATCAATGACAGTCCACATAGAGGGCATTTTGGGTGTCATTTTTATATCATCTTGCAGGCTGCAGCTCATTTGGCAAAAACGGTTGCACAATAATTCGGCCCAATAGGAGAGAAAATTTGATTTTTCGGACAGAAAGGACGCTGTTTCCTTGCATCTAACCAATTAACCCTTTACATGAAAAGCAGACGACACTTGCAAAGAAAATTCTTGAATAACTATTTTTTTTCATTTTTTTGTCTCAAAAACATAGGTTATGGCCCCTCGCTGGAACGAGCTCGACAAGCTCGTTCCAGTGAGGGGTCATAACCTTTGTCTTTTGAGACAAAAAAAAAATGAAAAAATAATGAAAAATAACTGGAGATTTTTTAGAAGAGCGCTGGCCGATTTTGGCCACTACATTGGGTAAAGGGTTAATGCTCATGGCAGTCCACACAGAGAACATGTCGTCTATACAATCACACTAATTTCGCCGTTTGATCATTTTCACGAAATTTCATGTGCAAACAGTAGGGGAGGGAGGGGGGCACCGGGAATTTTTCCGGTGGCCCATACAAGTCCGCCTCTGAAAGACGTAGCTTTGACCTCACATGAGCTCCACGAGCTAATCTATGTTTCCGAGACAAAAATAAATGAAAAGTACAAAAATTTGAATGGTGACTTTGGAGAATAGTGTTGGCCAATTTTTAAACATAATGACACAAATAAGTTATTTTTTAAAAAAAACCAAATTGTCAGGTCAAGAAATTTCGAATTTTGCAACATATTTTTCTCTTTTTTAACCACTAATGCGCTTTTACGTTATTCAGAACTATTGGAAAACAAAAAAACACATCATGTTGGGGGTGGGTGTATTTAATACAAGTGAATAAACAAACCATAGTCATCCCCCCCCCCCTCCCACAACGGGTTTATTGACATGTACTCCCCCCAATAGGCTACACACAAAAAATCTTTGATTCCTAAAGTGAATGTTCCTCGACTTCGCTCCAGAAACCTCTAGACGCTCTGTCAACCGATAGTATTTGCTCGGTTACTCTCACTTCGACAGTACTGTCATAGTACACTGCAAAAAATATAGGTTCTCTTTAGAACCAAAACTGGTTCTAATCTTGTCCCTGAGATGGAACCAGTTCTGTTTAAACAGTATTTATTTCAAATCAAATAAATTTACCAAGATTAGCATTCAATTTTAACAGAATATTACATGAACTGAAGTAGATTCAGCAGTAAACTTGGAGCTTATTCAACGCAGTCGCCAAACATTTTGAAACAAAGGAGATATGAACAGTTGGCATATCGAACCAGTTTTGGTTCTTTGCATAAGACCAACTGCGTGTGTGACAAACGCTCAAGAAGCAAATCTACTCATCTCGTGAGAAAGTACGTGATTACAAGCAAGCGAATCGATGTCGAAAACTCCTGACTGCAAAACTACTGGAGCTTATTCAACGCAGTCGCCAAACATTTCAAAACAAAGGAGATATGAACAGTTGGCATACCGAACCAGTTTTGGTTCTGTATGGAACCAAAACTGGTTCAATATGCCAACTGTTCATATCTCCTTTTCTTAATAATGATTTGAGACAACCTCGTATAAGCTCTAAACTTACGGCTGAAACCCCCTCAATTTATGTTTAATTCTGTTAATAGTTAATGTTAATCATTATAAATGTATTTGATTTGAAATAAATACTGTTTAAACAGAACTGGTTCCATCTCAGGGACAAGATGAGAACCAGTTTTGGTTCTAAAGAGAACCTATATTTTTTGCAGTGTAACGGTCAATATAAAATGGTAATGATAAAGATGTTTGAGAAAAAAAAACTCACTGGGAAAGACATTCCTCTCCATGATGAAACTTCAACCAACATGTTCGTTCTTCCAGAATGTTTACTGGTGCAAGGATAAGATCGTGTGAACAGACATATACCAACCAGGATGTTATTCATGATAAAATAGATCGATTGGATTAACCCGGGCATTGTGTACATGGGATTACTAAATAACAGGATCTTTTTTTTTAAATATGTGCACAAGGTTTACTCAGAGAAATTTTGACATTTTAAACTTTTATTCTTTGCATCCCTTGCATGCATGAGTGCCTCGAGGTATTGTAAACACTTAGATATATTCAACAGCCCGAGACGGTGATTTTTTTCCGGGTAGAAAAAGGGGATAAAATGGACTAGAGGCTCAAAAAGCCTAAAATGCCCACCTTCAACCAATGCTAACCCTGTTTGTGTGGAGTTATTTATTTATTTATTTATTGTTTTTTAACCCTTTACCCAACGAATCGCCCGCATCCACCCGCGTAATATGCAAATTGAGCAGCTGAAAAAATATTATTTTTCGAAAAATTTCAACAAAACCATATCATTGACCCCTCTTTGGAATGAGCTCACAGAGCTCGTTCCAAAGAGGGGTCACATGATATGGTTTTGTTGAAATTTTTTGAAAAAATAAAAAAATGATATTTAAAATAATACATTTTGAAATCGTCTGCGTTGGGTAAAGGGTTAAGGTCACATATTTCTGCACAATGGCTATTCATGACCACGACAGTTTTATAGGTGGTGGAAGCCGCAGTACCCGGACAGAACCACCGAGCAACTATCAGCTTTCCAAACATACTAACTCCACACGTTCAGGGTTAGCATTGGTTGAAGACAGGTGCACCATCGACGTGCATTACGCCTTAGTACACAACGCCGCCGTGCCCCCACGTGGGCAATGGGGGTGGTGTGTCTTGTCCAAAGACACAAAGCGGTTACCGCAGGTGGGATTCGAACCGAGGACCTCTCGGCTTGCAGCCTACACCTCTTCCAACTGAGCCACCGCGCCCCCATTGTGTGGAGTTATGGAGTCCGGCACTTGCTCGCTGTTGTTCGGTGGTTCTCTCCGGATACTCCGGCTTCCTCCACCCGTAAAACTGTCCGACACGAGGTGACCCAGGCTGTCGAAAGTGTCGTTAATTCCATAAATAAATAAATAAATAAATAAATAAATGGTATGCTATGACGTGATGTCTTCCCGAACTGGGAAAATAGGGGGAATAAATCACACCACTACAGTAAGACGCCATGTGCACGACATGGCTTGAGAAATAAGTTATTGTGATGAATTGACGGTAACATGGTCTGAGGTTTGCGGCTCGGAGCTAATGTTCAAACGAGACGCGAAGCGTACACATCAGACCATGTTACCGTCAATTTATCACAATAACGTATATGTTCCAATATGACCCTACCATAACCCAAAACCAACATCGTGAAACACGAGAAGCTTATTTACTGAACTTGTGATCGTTAAAATTTGCCGTGTTCAAGGCAACTTTTAACGATCACAAGTTTAGTTAATAAACCTTTCGTGTACTCCACGACAGCCGTGAATAAATAATCAATATTTTAACTCATTTCATCTCAGTTCAAATCGTAAATTTGTTTGTAATTTAAACAACACTTCATTCGGGACACTGTCTGCTACACGAGTGAAAAAGTCAGAAAAATGAAGCGGCTCGCTAGTTGATGAAACAATTACGAAACGGGTGACGTCATTTCAAATATTTCGCGTTGTGACGTCAGACGGTAACATTTGCTACTGGAGCCGAAAACATAAAAGAAACTACGCCAGCTCTCATCCAATCAAAGGGCAAGGATTTTACTCTTATTGGAACATTATTCTAAGTTGTGGTCTAGTTTCGAATTTTAACCCTTTACCTAACACGAAAAGCAGATGACACTTGCAAACAAAATTTTCGAATAACTGATTTTATTAAAAGAAAACCTCTGTTGGACCCAGAATGGAGAGGCCGGATTTTATCGTTACATTACGAAAAAACAGTGCCCGTTACCATATATAGCTTTCGGCTCAATAAGCCCATTGCCCTTTCGCCATGTTTAACGTTAATGACAAGCAAGGTCAGAGATCGCTTCGGGTAAAATTTCGATCAGCCTATCTGCCAAGACCGTCGTACATGCGATAGCAACAAACAAAATGTTTCGTTTGAAACGAGAATATGTGCGTTTTCAAGTTAATACTAATGAAGATAGAAAAACTATAATACTTTTAACACATCATTTAACCGACAAAACAAAATAATATTGATTTTTTCGTCAAATGAATACCGCAATGAATCCATTCCCAGCGAAGGCAGACTCGGCATAATGTTTTGTTTTTTTTTGTTTACGAGTGACAAGGCGGCAGATAGATCACTCAAATGACACAAAGATGACAGCGCGAGTGAACATTCAAACTCTGAGTATCCAAACAACCAATCAAAAGAAATATTTTCAAGCACAATACATAGGTGTTCCAACTAGAAGCGGTTGGGGAGAGGGTGTGGTCCCTAAAAGATGAAAATCGTCTGCTAGTAGCAGTGTCGCGTGTCTAAATAATATTTCGCCCATATACAGTACATGTCAAAATGAGTTTAGAATAACCACTACCAGTATAAACTATACATGTAATGTTTCGTATACTAATAACACAGGAATTGGACATTCTTTTTGTGAATCTCTAACAGAGATCGTCCCAGAAAATGATGTAAAATTATTGTATTATCAGCGTAGTAGCAGAAGCAGAACGATTCTTAATTTATTGTAATTATGTTACAACATATTTTTACTGCCTGGTAATGTCATTTATTTCCAAATGAAACAAACTCCCGAGTCTTAATTGGCTGAGAGGTACGGTGTAACTTGCAATCCACAGTGGCTTTTTACGCCGTGGTTAACCACAGCGTAAAAACAAGAATATAGAATAGCAGGCTATATAGCTAAAAAAAAGTACCAATTTTTAATTATTAGTTCATACCTTCTGCAAGGTTAAGTTGAAAAAAAATAAAAATACAGGAAATTTAATATCCATGTGCAATAACATATTACAGATATGGATGTTATTGGAACTGGCTCATTGAGCCAGTTCCAATGTCATCCATATTTATTTGGTTTTATTTATTAAGAAACTTACAAAGTACAAATTTTCTGTCAGTTTTTGCCCACAATGTAGGTTAAAGTATTAAGTACACCAAAATTCTTGGAAATAAATCCATTATCCTTGTGTTTTACGGGTGTATGGCAGTTTACACCGGTTTGGAAACTCATTCACCCTTCGGCTTCGCCCCAGGGTGTATGAGTTCCCAAACCAGTGTAAATTCCCCTACACCCTGGAAAACACAAGGATAACTAATGGTATTCCATAACTTTTTTTAATTGCTTTGAGTTTATATACAGCACTTATGGGAGTTAATTGCATTGAAATTCCTATTGTAGTAAATATTCCAATGCATAGAAATTCAAAATGGAATTTATAATGTCCACGAAAGGATATTACTTCAGGAAAACTAATTTTTTGGGTTGAAGTAGCTTTGATATGCCAAAAAAATCTGGGACGTCAGTGGTGGGAATTTACCCTTTTGGTACTGTTAATTGGGGTTGTTTTTCACACATTGGAAAATGGATTGATAAGAATCTCCATAACTCACACACCTCAATGCCTTACCCTTTACCGAACAAATTGACTGCAACTGCACACATAATTCATGAATTTAGCAGGTAAAAATGTTTTTTAAAAAGGTTTATACAAGCCACATAATATGATCTATCATCGAAATAAGATTGTTCCCCCGAGGGTCACATGATTTGATGTGCTTGAAGTTTTGAGCTAATTTTTTTTCGTTTTTTTATCTCAAAAACATAGGGTATGACCCCTCGTTGGAACGAGCTCGATGAGCCCGTTCCAGCGATGGGTCATAACCTATGTTTTTGAGACAAAAAATGAAAAATAATGAAAATTAATTGGTGATTTTTGAGAATAGCGAAAGCGCCGGTTTTTTCCATTGCGTTGGATAAAGGGTTAAGGACCACTTAGTAATTAGTTATCAGGTGGGCCATAAACTGCAGATTAGCTTGTTGAGTCCCCAGCTTTCTACAAGACTGGCAAGAATATGTTGGAAATATATGTATATCCATCTACTCAGAGGACAAGTACAAAATCAGTGTGTACTGTAATACAATATCGATGTATGCACATTTTGGTCATGGATCCAGGGCCGAAGAGAGGGTGGGGACCCGGGGTAGTAAACCCGGAGCCCGGAACTTGGGGGGGGGGGGGGGGCAAGAGTCAAGGATTCTTAGTTAGACCTGCCAACCTCCTAGTCCAAACAGGGCCTGAAAGACTGTATTTTATTTTTTGGGTTTGGCACGTCCTTTTAAAGATCGTACCAAAACAAAAAGAAAATTAAAATACGGGCTTTTCGGGCCATAATTGGCCTAGCCCCCCCCCCCCCCCCCTTCAAGGTTCTGGCTCCCGTCTCAACAGTTAAGAAGGGGGCGTGTTGTGAATGGAGCTACCAACGGTTGTTATTTTTGACTGCATGATTCTTGAAGTAATAACTTGCATAAATCAACTCTCGACAAGTTCTCAGTTTATTTTTTCCAGTTTTCCTGTTGTCGTCAAATACAGCATTATAAAAATTATTTAAATGGGTCTCTTCCAGATTTTCTCTTATTGTTATGTATGTCACAGGCTGAAACGAGATTTTCTGTTCAGATTTATTTTCAGGATTATAATTGGCTATAAGCTGCTGATATTTAACCAATATTGAGTCCGGCATTCTGTTACTCTCGGATTCAGTTCTATTCATATGTGCGTTATGCTAAAAAATATTTCTATTGATTCGTTGTTTGGATACTCAAGGTTCGAATTTTCACTCACGCAGTCATCTTTGTGATTCTTTGTTTCGTTTGAGTGATCTGTCTGCCATTTTGTCACTGTCTCTTCAACAACAAAAAACACGATGCCGAGTCTGTCTTCGCTTATGGCAATGGGTTCATTGCGGTATTCATTTGACGAAAAAATCAATATTATTTTGTTTTGTCAGTTAAATGAAGTGTTGAAAGTATGTTTGTTATTTTTTCTATCTTTATTAGTATTAAATCGAAAACGCATATTTTCTCGTTTCAATCGAAACACTGTATTTGTTGCTATCGCATGTATGACAGTCTTGATGGTTAGGCTGATCGAAAGGTTTACCCGACGCGACCTCTGACCTTGTGTATCATTTACGGTAAACATGGCAAACGGGCAATGAGCTCAAGTTCCGCTCCATAGTTTTCCAGGCATTTCCAAAAATGCCATGCCATACACTCTCTTCAAATGCAATTATTCTGTAACTTAGTTATCTAACCCATAACATGTATTACATTTCCCAAATCCACAAAAAACATATAACACTATCTGACTAAGTAGAAATAAACAATCTGAATGTGGATGGAATAATTTATTGTCAAAGACAAGACTTCAACCCGAAAAATTGCATGAAAAAATGCCGAAACCAGTCATTTTCAGCCACCCAGCAGCCTCAAAAGCAGAATTTTCCCACCTACCTACCCCTGGAGCAGAGCATCCCCTGTTTCTAAAATACAAAAAAAAAATATATATATGTTTCCGTTTCATTTTTTAGTTACCTGTCTGGTAACAAACCCGTGTAAAAATTACATTTTAAAAAATAGCCAATTTTTCGGAGCCACTGTTTCCCATCATAATTCATTTGGTAATTTACCCCAATGTATCAGACTCCAACTTTGGGACCAAAACTTCAAATTCTCTTGTCCATCAAAAAGCCTAACGTAATCATTTATCTGATAACCATAGAGTATAACAACCGTTGTATATACTTGAAGTATATACAACGGGTGTTGTATATAATTATAATTTATGCGAACGACCTCTGACCTCTTTCAATTCCATTTTCATTCATTCATTCATGAAACATCGTTATATCACAGGGCAGGTTTTAATTGTACGCTTATTGCGCTTTGTCAAAATCCTCTGATGGTGTCATTTCTTATTTATTTTGCTTCAATAAAGGCAACCTAAAATTTTGCTTCAAAACATTGTAGAAATTACTTGAATGTTAATAGTAATTAGTATGCGGCGACTGCGAACTATTTATAGTCACGGCCTCGATCAAAAGTACTCGCGGAACTGCGTTAATTAAAAGTTCGTCTGCTCTACCTGAAAAAAAAAAACACTTCGTAAAAATTGTAAACAAACGCAAAATTATTTGTTATATTGGGGCTACAGCATAAAACACGGAAGAAAACTGGAGCTATGTCAAAAAAAGAATAACTCTACTGAAACACCGTTTTGTTACTGTTAATAAAATAGTTGAAATTTATTTTGTTCCAGCGCAGTTACATGATGCAAGAAGTGCAATCGCACTTTACAATCGCCGTCATCGATTTTGTAATGTAAGGGACACAATTCTATGCGTCTTGTCCTATTTCTTTTGTCTCGTAGACTGGTTTTCTTTGGAGGCCCGTGGGAAGCATATATAAGTCGGGTAGACGCACGAGACGGGTGTCTGTTTGTTATCAGATAAAAACAATAAACATATAGTGTGTTTTTATATCTGTGTTATACAACTCGCTGAAATATGGTTTATTTTTCTCGGCGAAGCCTCGAAAAAATAAACCATATTTCAACTCGTTGTATAACACAGATATAAAAACACACTATATGTTTATTGCCTATATATCTGATACTAAAAATATATCTCTATTTTGCATGGCCTCAGTTTCAACATATGCCCTATGTTTAGAATTTCTGAGCGGAACCTTAATTGGCCTTCACCAGTGCTGAAATATAAAGATTTTACATGTCGGCTTTCGAACATATACACAAGTATGAACAAAACATCGTTGGCTTTTAGCCCTTTACCTAACCTGAAAAGCAGACGACACTTGCCAAAAAAAATTTTCAATAACTAATTTTGTTCATTTTTTGTCTGAAAAACATAGGTTATGACCCCTCATTGGAACGAGCTCGACGAGCTCGTTCCAATGAGGGGTCATAACCTATGTTTTTGAGGCAAAAAATAAAAAAATAATGAAAATTAATTGACGATTTTTGAGAATAGCGCTGGCCGGTTTTGGCCGTTACGTTGGGTAAAGGGTTAAAGTTATAAGGCTGAAACAGTGACGTCGACACGTAAAGGTGGAAAATTATTCATTTGGGGCAATTGAGTCTGTTATTACGGCCCCCGTTATTTCTGGTGTCCAGTTTTCTGTTCAACTCACCCTCCTTTGAACATTATATTAATAATTTCATGGTCGACAGCTATGGTACTGACGAGCACTGTTTTTTTTGTAATGCAATTTTATTAATGTTTTTGCGTCAAAAACATAGCTCATGACCCCTCATTGGAAAGAGTTAAACGAGTTCGTTCCAGTAAAGAGTCATAAGGTATGTTTTGAGTCAAAAACAGAAAACGTAATGAAAATTGAATTGTGATTTTTGAGAATAGCGCCGGACGGATTTGACCGCTACGTTGGGTAAAGGATTAAATTAAAAGCCATGCGGTCTAGTGCAACAAACTCAGAGTCAATTCAGAAAGATGACAAAGTTATTCATTGGTCATATCCTTGACATGCGGATGTCTACGTTCCAACGTTCTACACGTGATAGGATACGAGAACTGGAAAAAGTCACCTTCAAAATGTGTCATTTGAGTCCAGAACAAAGCTCTCAGTAATAATTAACGCATTGATGACTATGATACATCAAATGTCAGGAACATGAAAAAGCAATTAACAATCGTGCGTCATTATACAAGTAAAACTGCATCACCAAGGGTGGGCTTGAAATCCCAGTTGTAAATCATCTGCGCAAAACATGTCTTTAGATGCGTGAAGTTGGAATTTATGATGCGACATGTTCAGGGGCGGCGGAGCCGGGGGGGGGGGGGGCGGGTCACGTGCCCCCTCCCCCTCGTTTTACACCAATTATAGGTACCCGGACGGCATTTGCCGACATAACATACACAACCCACATGGTCACTACACATCACTTGTACATATATGACCACATTGATTTTCAAGATTTTATTGAATAACAATAGAAAGCTCCAAATGGAGCGTAATATTTCAAAGGACGGTTTCAAAGTTATGATAGCCCTTTGAACCCGAGAGGCCCATTTTCTGTCCCGCGAACGTGATACTTTTTAAATTCATTAAGTATGATAGCTGATAAGTGAATGCGTGGGGATGACCAATCAATATTTTCAACGTGCAGCCCTGAGGCTGCACGTTAAAAATATTAATTGGTCTGCCCACAAATAAAGAATATGGCCTCTTCCAATTGCTGCCATTGAATTGATATAGAATATACCACCAGGGTTTAAGGGTTAAGTAAAAACAAAACAAAAAAATTACGCTGAGGTTAGTGTCTTAAACAGAGTGGGTTCAAGGGTGAGGGGTAGCGTACATGAATTTATATATTTTGCATGAATACACCGCCCCACCACCATTGCCCCCCCCCCCCCCGAAGAAAAATTATTTTCAATCCTACGCCCTTGCGGTACCCAGAAAGGTGTGATCCCCCCCCCCCCCCCACACCGACCCTGCCACACACACTTTTTTTGATCTTCCACCGCCCCTGGACATTTGCCATCCGAGACGCTACATCATGAGCTGGGGAAACTGACTAACAAAGCGAACGGGGACGTGCAGCAAACGCACGCGTATGTGTAGGTGTGTGTGTGTGTGTGGGGGGGGGGGGGGGGGTAAAGGACGCCGGAAGCAAGGGGCAGCGGGGTAGCTGCCCTCTCTGCCTTCAGCTCACGGGGCACGGGGCTTGCCCTTCCCAGGTTCGTCACTCAATTTTTTGCAATGGCTTATTCTCGAAGTAAAGCTAAAATACACCCCAAATCTGGGAGCTTTCAAAATTCAATGGGGGAGTTTGGGAGGAGGTCAAACCCCCCTCCCTCCCAAGATAAGGGGGCACCTCCTCTTAAACTCCCCCCATCTCGGGCCTTCGAGTCATGCATGCTTCGGCATGTCGTGGCGGAGCTGCTAGTGCGAGGAAATGCCCTTTGGTGCCCTGCCCTGAAGTGCTTCCGGTGCCCCTGGGGAAGGGGGTCTGAACAGAGAAGGGTAAGGATAAATAACAGAGAGGAAGACTGAATATTGTTCTAAAGAATTTAACAAAGATTTATATGGTAGCTTAAAACAGGATATCGAGTAAGACTTGTCTTTGGTGGGGTGGGGTGGGGGGGGGGGGGCAAAGTTCTTGACATTTTATTCAGTGTTTAGTTTTACCTCCTCCACCAACGAAGAAGACACCCATCCCGCGTCTTTCCTACCCCCTTGCCTCTACAATCGGCTAAGGTATTCGGTCATCGAGAGTAGGCAAATCCGTCACTACAGACCCACACCCCACCCTACCCTTATAGCTGGAGGTGAAAGCCCTCTCTGCCAGGTGGTTTATGTCAGGAAAGACTTGGCACATTATTTTAAATATTTCGTAACTTGGCAACATTTCCTGATATTTGCTATGAAATAAATTGCGATGTGCACTGATTACTCATTGACCCCTTCAGATCACCCAGCCCGTCAAATCAACCTCCATGAGAACAATGAATAAAATAAATCGGTTGTGAATGGAACCAGAAAGAGCGAAAGTGGAATCCCACGTCGTGGAGAGAGGGGAGGGGGGCATTTTGTCACGGACGGGGAGGAAACTGGGAGTGTTGTTGCATGGTGAATCAGTGTCGTTCTTTACCACTGAAGTCAGGGGCACGTATAGTGTGCTGATCAAGTTTCGGCAACATCGATAGAGGAGTCCCGCGTATTATATTGAACGAAACTGTTAACCATACCCATTCCACATATTCTGGCAGTCAGTGGGTTAGTGGATACTGTGCTTCGGCGGACTCTATCAGTTTGGGGATTTCAGTTCTTACCTTTGCTGTAGAATTTAATCGCTGCAGGGGCGTAATTTCTGGGGGGGGGGGGGGGGGGTGGGTGGGATGACACCCCCAAAAATCTCCCGATCGTGGGTTTCGTCGGGCAAAGGTTGGGTAAGAAATTGTGAAATACCAAGTGAGACTGACGTCCTATCCTGCCTGACAATAATATATATAAGACGTTTTGGAGTACTCAGTTGGGCATGACCTGATGAAAGCAACCAGATGGTCTGGCGCCTCTACCTGTCTGGTGTGTAATTGACAGCACTGTCATAAAACTCTACTAAATTCCCTGTCATGTCGGGGGAGGGGGGGGGGGGCGGTCTCCAGGAACATATTATGATTTTCAACTTCTGACATGTTAGTCTACCCACTCATCCCTTTTCCCAATTTTTTTTCCTTTTTCGACAATTTTTTCCAATCTATATGAGACCCCGCCCCGCCCCCCGCCCCGCCCCGCCCCTTTGATGGATAATCATAGCCCTACTCGGTATTCACTTCAGTTTAGCCCTTTACCCAACATAACGGCCAAAAAACGGCCAGCTATTCTCAAAAATCGCCAATTAATTTTCATTATATTTTCATTTTTGTCTCCAAAACATAGGTTATGACCCCTCTTTGGGACGAGCTCGTTGAGTTCGTTCCAATGAGGGATCATAAGCTATGTTTTTGAAACAAAAAATGAAGAAAAAATAAGTTATTCAAGAATTTTGTTTGCAAGTGTCGTCTGCTTTTCATGTTAGGTGTAAAGGGTTAAAAAAGTTGACAGGGGTGATCTCTATCTCTTTAGCATTTTTTCCAGTATTATTTGTTCACACTTCACAGATAGTTGATGAGCATGTTGTATTGAAAATCGTCTGCAAAATAAGGCGAGTTTTCTGAAAGTTTGTTGTTTTTATACTCATATCCTCACAATTTTGAGGATTTACAGTTTGGATCATGTGACAAAGTTAATCAAATGATGGCAATTGATCAGACGTTGAACAAGAGGCCTCAAAGGGCCTTAATCGCTCACCTGATAAAGTGGTTCAAAGTAGATCACATTCAGTTAGTCATGGTTTATCAACACTACACACGCATGAAGTCATGAAAGTATTCATAACTCTAGTGTCTATATCGGATGATTATTATCATAGGTCTTCCTGACTGCTTCCAATTCTATCAGCTGTAGACCAGCACTGCCAAAGTTCAAAGGGTTATTATTGCACTGCAGTTTGAATGCAAATATTATGGAAAAAAAAACACTCAGGAAAGGACCCCCCGCCTATCCCCCTCCCCTCCCCTCCTCTCCTCCGAAGAGAGCCCAAATTTTAAGGCAGTGACTGAATCTGATCTTCCCAGAGATATTATATACCAAATATGAAATATTTCTGATTGGTGGTTCTGGAGAAAAATATATTTTGAAGAAAGTCCCTCAAATTGCACTAATTTGAATCTGAGCCCCCACATGATGTTGCATACCAAATATGAAGCATTCTGACTGGTGGTGCTGAAAAAAAAAGATTTCTAACAAAATTTACTCATATTGCAATAAGGTAAAATTCGGACTCCCATAGCAAGCCCAAATATTAATCCAGGGACTCGATTTGAACAAACTTGAATCTTACCCCCTAGAGATGTTGTCTTACCCCCTAGAGATGTTGTATACCAAATATCTAAAGAATCTAGTTGGTGGTTCTGAAGAATAATTTTAAAGAAATTCCCTCATATTGCGCTAAGTAAAACTTTGGGCCCCAATAGAGAGCTCAAAATTAAACCAGGGGCCCGATATGAACAAACGTGAACCTGACCCTCATAGAGATGTTGTATACCAAATATGAAAAGATTCTGACTGGTGGATCTGAAGAAGATTTTTAAAGAAATTTCCCCATATTGCACAAAGGTGAAATTCGGGCCCCTATAGAGAGCCCAAATATTAATCCTGAAACTCGATTTGAACAATCTTGAATCTGACCCGCCTAGAGATGTTGTATACCAAATATGAAATGATTCTGACTGGTATATCTTTGAAGAAGATTTTTAATGAAATTTCCTCATATTGTACCAAGTTAAAATTCGGGCCTCCATATGAAGCTCAAATATTAACTGAGAGACTTGATGCGAACAAACTTGAATCGACTTCTCGTGACAATAATGTTTACCAAATATTAAAATATTCTGACCAGTGATTTTGAAGAACAAAAATGACGGAATTCAAATCTGCCGCGACACCATGTCACCCAACGCTAAAACGAAAGTAAACTTGTCGAATAAGTCGGAATTGCAAACGGACCGATGAGAACTTTAAAACTCATTTTTCATTTGTTGAAATTGCTGCGTTTGATTTGACATCAATTTACAGTGTTAAAATAAAAATGGTTTATCATTATCGGCACTACAGTTAATGTAAGCATATAAATATCGGACTTGTTCTCTGTGCCCAGGTCAAATGTGGGGGAAGATGCCCAAACACGCAACATTTTCGCCCAAATCAGCCTCCACCTGACACAAACCGGCCTCCGCAATTTTACCTAAACCGGCCCCAACATTTTCACCCAAACAGACCTCCCACAAATTTTCGCTCAATATGGCCTTCAAGTGATTTTTTTCCCATGAGAGTCAAGGTTGCAATGTTCTTTCTCTCTCTCTGGATATGGGTGGGGGTGGGGGGGGGGGGGGGCGCATCATTTTAGCATGGATTCTAATCTCCATATTTTTGTGAATGACGCTGGCTGAATTGAGTTGTTGTGTGAGAACATCTGGCGACTGAATGGTTCGGTGTACTAACTGCCAGAAATAATTTTCAAACGCATACATTTTAACTCCCCCCCCCCCCCCCCCCTCCCATCCCAACCAGTTTGGAAAAAATCGTATGTTTCTGTTAGTTTCATATATTTTCGGGAAAGTTTGGGTTGCAAAAATAAGGAAAACTGTCCGATGAATTTGATTTTCACAATACAACTTTGGACTATGTTTTCGACCAAATTCCGTCAGGCACTCCCCCCCCCCCCCCCCCCCCAAAGTGACAGATTTCCTCTAATCACGCTGGGGGGGGGGGGGGGGCGGTGGCTCAGTTGGTAGAGGTGCAGGCTGCAAGCCGAGAGGTCCTCGGTTCGAATCCCACCTGCGGCAACCGCGTTGTGTCCTTGGGCAAGACACTTCACTCCCATTGCCCACGTGGGGGCACGGTGACGCTGTGTACTAAGGCGTACTGCACGTCGATGGTGCACCTGTCTTCAACCAATGCTAACCCTGCTTGTGTGGAGTTAGTATGTTGGAGAGCTGACAGTTGCTCGCCGTTGCTCGGTGGTTTTCTCCGGGTACCCCCTCTTCCTCCACCCATAAAACTGTCACGGCCATGATTAGCCATTGTGCATAAGTATGTGACCTTAAAACACCAATAAATAAATAAATAATCACGCTGGGGACAGAGGGGCAACATAAACACAAACAATTGGCAAAACTTCCGTTTACAGTTACGTTGTGTCATGATATAGTCCAAATGCTGACAATGACGTTAAACATCAATAAATATAGAATTTATTGATGTTTAACGTCATTGTCAGCAAAAAAAAACAAAAAAAAAAACCCACAAAAAACAAACAAAACATTGATCTAATGCAAGTTTCAAACAACTTAAGAGCCCAAAAATGCTCTCCTATATATAGGGCTACACATGCTACAATTGCCAGACTCGATCTTGGAGCAATACATTTTGAAAAATATTCTCGGGGAGGCCTTGTCCAAACTAGGACGCTCTGGTCGTCATCCCCTCCTCCCACAACCTTGTCATAACTAGGACGCTCCGGTCGTTACCCCTCCTCCCACTTCCATGAATGGAAGTGGGAGGAGGGGTAACAGCGGGAGGGTCCTAGCTAGAACTAGGCCAGGACCCCGAAACCCCACAACAACTTTACAAATAGCATGCATGGTATGCCCCCCCCCCCCAAAAAAAAAAAATGGCTAGGTCCCCAATTATAGAATCCCAGGTACGCCCCTGGTTTGTTGTGTTGTATTACAGTTGTATGCACTTATTTAAGTTTTTTATTTTCTATAAATAAATCACAATAAAATCACATGGTCTTGATTTTGTGAGGTTTTTTTTTTTTAGGAGGGGGGGGGGGGTGGAGGCATAACTTGAAAAAAAAAAGTTATGCCACAGTTGATTTGCACATGATGACCCGAAAAATGGTTATGGAATAATGGAATAACAGACGACACAATGCTACAGGAATTGTATATTTTTAGTAATTTGGCCCCAAAATATCTATAGCCTATGTGTCTTTATAACAAAAAGTTCGACACACCTGCTGTCATATCGTGACATGAGCTATGGTTTAGGTCCAAATTACAAAAATATCAAAACGCCAAAATATAGCTTATGAGACACTACTGGAAAAATGTGGTCGTTCTTTTTCCAATTAGGACCACAAGAGTCAGACACTTGTCCTATGGGCCATAAAATATCCTCTAGAGGGTCTTATATATGACCCACATGAATCATGACAAGCTACAGGTTCCTGTGTTAGGACTCAAACTATGGGAGGTGTATTTGTTAAATGCGAATATTCCTTGTAAAACGTGAAAGGTAAACAGATTTTCAGTTGCGTTCCGAAAAGTATCAATATTCTGTTATTACTTACAGCAGCAGCAGAAGGTTAACGTCTTGCAAACTTGACATGCTGCAGTTCTCCGCGATTCATAAGAGCTAACAAACACTTTATCGATTCCCGCAGTCAAATATAGATTTAGACACGTTAAAACGATTCAAATTTCGCGGGGATTTCGTCATACGGTAAGCCCGTTTCGTTTCGCTTTGTTGATCCCGTTAAGTAAAACTGTCGACTGTTCACTTCAGCTTCGCGAAAGATGACACGGTGTCGCGGCAGATTTAAATTCTGTCATTTTTTGGAGGAAAATCGTGTAATAAAGTATGTAATCGAGAATTTTGAATCCAACCATTCAGCCGTCAGATAGATAAATCATTTGTGAGTAAGTGTGAAGAGAAAAATAAGTGGTAAGTTGATTTGAATCGTAATGTGAGGCGTGAATGTGATACGACCAGTCGAGGATGCGTTGCACTGCTTCCTCGCTTCGCTCGGTTGTATATGTATATATCATATTGTATGCATGTATGTCAAGTTACAGACTCCTGTGTTATAACCCAATAATTCCACATACCGAATTTCGTTCAAATCGGACCATCGGTTCAGAAAATATAAATTTTGGGCGGGGCTAAGAATCTTGCCCCTCCCATTACGAAGGAAAATATTGCTTCATGAACTTCGTTTGAATAAACTTGATTCTAAACCCCAGAAGGAAGCTACATACCAAACATCAAGTCATTGTTCATGGGAAGAAGAGTTTTCTAGAATTTTGGAGAATTTTTCCCAACTCCCTCCCTATGGAGCGTGGCAACTTTATTTGAACAAAATTGAATTGACATATGATAAGGAACATGCATATCAAATTTGGTTCAATTTGACCCAGGGGTTTAGGAGGAGAAGTCGATAATGTAAAGTTCACGACGGACGGACGGACGGACGGACAGAACGTGATCACTTGAGCTCCCCTTGACTTTTATTCAGGTGAGCTAAAACGATTTTAGTTTCACCAATCCTAACTTCTAGAACTGAACATGGAGTTGTCTGCTTGTACCCATGACTTTAAAAATTGTGGCCGAGTGGAAAGCGGTGCGCTGGTCTCTCATGCCAGAGGTCTCTGGATCGATCCTCGGTCGGGGAAAGTTCTCGAGGCGTCCGAATTGTCCAACTGTGGGATTGATACTGTCACATCGTACCATCCTATCGGTTGGGGATGTAAAATGGCTGGACCTGTGGAGAGTGAGGCACACTCCGTGCAAGCTAAAGATCCACTTGTAGTATTCGAGAAGAGCGAGGCCACGAAATTGTCGTTACGAAGGTCATCCTGCACACCTGCCGTTAATGAAATCTTAAACTAATTTTTTTCATTTTTTTGTCGGAAAAACATAGGTTATGACCCCTCATTGGAACGAGCTCGACGAGCTCGTTCCAATGAGGGGTCATAACCTATGTTTCTGAGACAAAAAACGAAAAAAATGATGAAAATTAACTGACGATTTTTGAGAATAAAGCCGGCCGGTTTTGGCCGTTACGTTGGGTAAACGGTTAAAACAAAACATCCATGTTAAATAAACGTGAACAAAATATAGACTGATGTATATTAATCAGGTTGTCCAGGTAGCGAACAACAAAATACTTTATGGGTATATTACACATTAACGCAAATCAAAAACAAAGAAATTTTTGTTATAGAAAGTGACTATGAATTAAATTGCACCTTTCATTACTTTGAAAAAAAAAAATTAAAAAAGATCCAAGAAGATTCTTTGGTCTCTGGTCTTCCCACACGAGAAAAAATTTGTATACAGACTCCTAACTATAGGATATTGGGGAGGGGAGAATTGAAAAAGAAGATTTTAGGTCTCTGACTCCCCAACCCAACCCAATACAAAAATGAGAAAAATGCTATCTACGACTCTACGTGCCCGTAATTATCAGATATTTGGGAGGGAGGGGAAGCGGCGCAACTTATGTTTGTCATATCATGACATGAATTTGCACGACGGCTCTATGTTCATATACCATTGTGTCTCGGTGAACATTTCAGACAAGGTGACTGAAAACACTGTAAAGGTAACTAAAACACTGCAACAAGCCACGACAATGGACAAAATCGTGGTAAATTCCTGGCAAACTGCCACCACACTTACTCATGGCCGCACGCTGTGGCTAATTTTCAGAGCTGCTGATTCGACTCACATAAAACAAAACTAGCAATTAGTGTTCTACTGGAGCGGATTAGTGCGATTTTTTATGAAAATAGTTCACTTGATGATACAAGCATGAAATTTTCACCATGTGTTCTTTAGATATAGTAGAAAAACCTGAGATAGTTGGCCACTGAAAATTAGGCCATTTTCAAGATGGCCGACATTTCTAAAAATAGATGGGCGGCTATAATGTTTTTGTCAATGAAGTTTTGTCAGGGCTTTATAGTCTGGCTGTGGTGACTTGATATCATGCTCTACTTGAAGGAAATTTGCAACAAATAGGACAGCCGCATTGACAAGCGCAGATATTGCTACTTCCGGAACGACTGACTCTTTTTTGTCCGCTTCAAATATGTTGAAAACTAGACACGCACATCA
This sequence comes from Pictodentalium vernedei, assembly GCA_031216915.1. Taxonomy (NCBI): domain Eukaryota; kingdom Metazoa; phylum Mollusca; class Scaphopoda; order Dentaliida; family Dentaliidae; genus Pictodentalium; species Pictodentalium vernedei. The sequence continues at coordinate 95,461,759 of CM062288.1, forward strand.
GGTTACAGCTGCTGCTCTGTTCAGTCTCATGAAAACTGCTTTTAATAAGGGTGAAGGTCCATTTCTTGACAAAACAGAGGAGTTCAAAGTTTTTATGCAGTGGTGTGGTGATCAAGAAAAGATCCCACAGTTTCAGTTCTGGTCCACAATTCTAAAACTAGCGCTGTTGATACTTTGTTTTGTCCGCTCATTTCGTGAAAGTGATTTCCTACTATACAAAGAATCACTAGCTGAACTTATTCCCTATTTCTTTGCCCTGGACCATATAAATTATGCCCGATGGCTCCCAGTTCACCTTCGTGATATGGTCGGGCTTGAGACTTTACATCCTGATATATATAAACAGAATTTTGCAAGGGTCATTTTGCTGTCCACAAAACTGAACGAGTGTCCTCTGGTATCGCAATCGATCAAGCTCACGAGCAAAATAATGCCATAGTTAAGGGTGACGGTGGAGCTATTGGGATAACAGAAGACCCAGCTGCACCGAGGCGATGGATGATAGCGGGGCCGGAAATAAGCAGGGTTATCGATGAATTTGCAGATGCAGCTGGCAAATGAGAGTTGAAACAGATGCCACCATCACGATACCCCCGCTGCTCAGAAGGACTTTCAGGATAAAGTCTGTAGACTAATTTCACAGTATGGCAGTCCATTTGAAAAATATTCACAAGACCTTTATTCCCTCGATGTCAAAGAAGTTGCGGATAAAAAGGTAAACGAGTCGATGGCTCAGCTTTTACCTGTTGGCAGAAAACAGTATGATAAATTCCTGAAAAAATCGACAACTAATGGACAAGAAAGTTTTCATGAACCCTTGGCAAAAAATAAGCATTCCCTTTTCAGCAAAAAAAAATCAAGCCTCATACTACGGTGGGGAATCTGAAAATAGAGAGTTTGAAAAATGACTGTCAACTTTTTTCACGACTTTTTATATCGTGCCAAAATCGACAGTGTGACCTTCAACACTTTTTTCAACATGAAAACCAACAGTACCCACCATCATTATCACACAATGGGATGCTCAACTCTGGAGTAAAATCACAGCTGATGGACATTTTAGAGACAGGGATAGCTGCTCGAGTAGAAGAGCCTCATACTGAAGTTATGATTATAGATGGTGCAGCTATGGTCAATGCAAAACCATCTGGAACTGCTAAAACATTTGATGACTATGCTGCTGAGGTTATTATACCATACATTGTAAGATGTGCACAAAAATGTACAAGTGTAGATGTTGTTTTTGATGTATACTTCGAAAGAAGCCTCAAAGCAGGGACTCGACAGAAAATGGGGGGCTGGGTTTCGAAGAAAAGTGGTCGGTAAGAGTAACGTACCAAAGTCATGGAGCAATTTCCTGAGGTGTGATGAAAACAAAACTGAACTGTTTTTGGCAGATAGAATTGTAAATGCTCAGACAAACAGCCTTATAGCTGTCACTAAAGGGGGTGATGTTGCCTGTAATAAGGAACTGAACACAGATATGCTGTCACCCTGTAACCATGAAGAGGCAGACATCCGTATGTTTGTTCATGCCAAACATGCGACTGTTGTTACAGGTTTTAATAGCATGTCTGTTGTTACTTCCGACACAGATGTTGCTGTTATAGCCATCTCCATGTTTACTGACCTTCAGATTAATTCAATGTGGTTAGCTTTTGGGAAGGGACAACTCTTCCGCTGGCTCCCAGTACACGACATTACCAAATCAATTGGACCTCGGCCAAGTGCTTTACCTTTCTTTCACGCTTTTACAGGGTGTGATACAGTGTCTGCCTTTGTGGGAAAAGAAAAGAAATCTGCTTGGCGGGCATGGAATGTGTACGAGGCTGCAACAGAGGTTTTCTGTCGACTCAGTTCACCACAGAATGAAGTTACAGAGGCAGACATGGATATCTTGGAACATTTTGTTGTTGACATGTACGACCGTTCAAGCACAACATGCAGAGTAGACGAATGTCGCCTTGATTTGTTCGCTCGAAAGCAACGTCCATACAATGGCATACCACCAACTAGGGCATCCCTATATGAGTATGTTAAAAGGGCAGTTTTCCAAGCGGGTCATGTTTTGGGCCAGGCTTCTTCTCCAGTGCAACAGTTACCAGATCCTATCAGCTGGGATTGGCTTAAACACAACAATTTGTGGGAGCTACACTGGACTACACTCTCTGCTATAGCGGAGTGCTGTCAAGAACTACAGAAGGGCTGCTGCAAGCCTTCAACGTGTACTGGAAATTGCAAATGATACCGCACAGGATTGTCATGCACTGCACTTTGCTCCTGTAACTGCCAAGAAAGCAGCTAGTATCATTAAATACACCTGTGATATATACGGACATCGATTCTAAATGTATGAGATACAAAACATTGGCATTGATATTGCAGATTATGAGGTTCATTTTGAAAATACGTGAACGTTTAAAAAAGAAACAAATCCCTGGTAACTGCACATTTTAGCATACAGAGTTATTTCCCTTGCCATATATTTCCACAGCCTTTTAACCCACAATTGTCGTTGCTATTCATTATTTCAATTCATATTCAGTCTTGGTTTGCATAAAGGAATGATATAACAGCAGAAAAATTGATTTAATGCTATATGTTTCACTCATATATGCTGCACTCACATCACCAATAGTGCAGATTTTTTCACTTCCGGTGGCCATCTTGAAAATAATAAGATATTTCATGGCCAACTATCCTAAAGTACTCTATATACCAAAATTGACTTCCATACCAAATTTCATGCTTGTATCACAAAATGAACTATTTTTATAGCAATCCGCCCCACTAATATGAGAAAAATGCTGTCTACGACTATACGTGCCCGTAATTATCAAATATTTGGGGGGGGGGGGGGGGGGGGCGGCGCGACGTATGTTCGTCATATCATGACATGAATTTGCACGACGGCTCTATGTTCATATACCATTGTGTCTCGGTGAACATTTTAGACAAGGTGACTGAAAACACTGTAAAGGTAACTAAAACACTGCAGCTAGCCACGACAATGGACAATATCGTGGTAAATTTCCTGGCAAACTGCCATCACAGTTACTCATGGCCGCACGCTGCGGCTAATTTTCAGAGCTGCTGATTCGACTCACATAAAACAAAACTAGCAATTAGTATTCAACCGATTACCAAAAATGGTCGCTGACCGATTACCGGTTATTTGACCTCACAATCGGCCGATTCCGATGTCGATTCCGATTGTAATGCCGTGCACTACTAGACAAGTCGAGGCTCGAAATAAAACTACATTAAACTAAACATTTTTCACAGTGTTAAACTTCGTTGACTGGGGTCGCAGTAAAATTACCAGACGCGCACACTTGGGTACTAAACGTGGCTCTCAGACCCAGGTTTACCGCCTAAGTGCGTGCGATTGGTAATTTCACTGCGACCTGAGACAATGGAGTGCAACCTTACTTCTTCCGGTATGGACTGACGATGCCAGCAAGTTGGCTCAATTGTAAGCTTCACATGTCGTTTAACTTGTATATCCGTAAAGGGCGTCGAGAGAGATTAAGAATACGCATTGTGGTTGTTTCTCAGCTTTATTGAATGTATCATTGACATCATTTTACATTAACAATTGAACAATTGCAGAAGATAATAAAATGCGGTTAATGAATCATCAAAAAAAATGCTTGGCAACAATCGGTGAACCCATTTTCCAGGAGCCGTTTGCCGTTGTTATCGGATTGCCACAATCGGCCGATTGTGGTGGCCGGTTCCGATCATCGGTTGAACACTACTAGCAACGACCTGTGTGCCTCATCCCTTTACCTAACGTAACGCCAAAACCGCGCAGCGCTATTCTCAAAATCACCAATTAATTTTCATTATTTTTTTCATTTTTTGTCTCAAAAACATAGGTTAATGACCCCTCTTTGGAACGAGCTCTTTGAGCTCGTTCCAATGAGGGGTCATAACCTATGTTTTTGAGACAAAAAATGAAAAAAATTAGTTATTCAAGATTTTTTTTGTAAGTGTCGTCTGCTTTTCATGTTAGGTAAAGGGTTTATGGATGTACTGATGTCACATGGCATTTATAGGACAATAGTGCTGTGCCCTACTATATTATACTACTCGCCCATGACATTTTTTTGGGGGGGGGGGGACAACCCAACACACGTACACCCAGCATTTACAACGCACACGTACACCCAGCATTTACAACGTAATGTTTTCACAATGTTGCCATGACTCGGTACCTCGGCCAGGCCTACCCACGGGGTCACGCAAACTTCTACCCTACCCTTCAACACACTTTATTATTTATTTACTGTTTCCAAGTTGTTACTGTTTACCTCATAACAATAAGATAGTCAACATGTACCCGTAATCGCTTGTCATTAAATCATTCATTGTTTTATTTACACATGACACTTGCCCGCTCCAAAGTAGCGCAACTTATCAAAAGCAAGTGCGAGAGACCAGAAGTCTGAAATTACAAGTACGCGTAGGGCTGGTTGTTTTGTGGAATATAGTATGTTTTCACCGAACGGGCATGATGAACAAGAGGCCCCAAGGGACCTGATAGCGCTTACCTGACACTGACAACTATCAACTATCAACTGAGGGTCCTGATTTGAACAAACTCGCATCTGCTCCATTAAGACAACCATATACCAAATATCAAAGCATTCTGACCGGTGGATCTGAAAACATTTTCTTTTAAAAATATTCCCCATATTGAACTAAGTTATTATTCGGGCTCCCATAGGGAGCCCAAATATGAACCCATGGACTTGGCTTGAACAAACCTGAATCTCACCTCCCTACGGATGATGTATTCAAATATCAAAAGATTCTGTCAACTGGATCTGATCTGAAGAAGTATATTTTAAAAAAAATATTCCTCATGTTGAACTATTCATAATTTGGGCTCAAATATGAACCCAGGACTTGGCTTTAACAAATTTGAATCTCGTCTCCCAAAGGATACTGTTATACCAAATATCAAAATATTCTTATTGGTGGATGTGAAGAAGATGTTTAAAGAATGTTCCTCATATTGAACTAAGTTACAATTCGGTCTCCCACAGGAGCCCAAATATGGACTCAGAGACTTGGCTTGAACAAACTTGAATCACACCTTCCTGAGGACTGCTGGATCTGAAACAAGAAGATTTTTAAAGAAAATTCCTCATCTTGAACTAATGTATAATTCGGGCTCCTATAGTAAGCCCAAATATGAACCCAGAGACTTGGCTTGAACAAACTTGAATCTCCCCCCCCCCCCTCCCCAGGGATGCAGCATACCAAATATAAAAGATTCCGATTGGTGGATCTGAAGAAGATTTTTAAAGAATATTCCTCATACTACACTAATTTAAATATTTGGGCTCCCATAGAGAGCCCAAATATGGACCCAGGAATTTGATTTCAACAAACATGTGAAACATTTAAAGTTCTTATCACCCTCTATAAATGTCTTAATGGATTGGCACCATCATACCTCTGCAATCTAATTCAGCGCTATGTTCCCTCAAGATCTCTAAGATCCTCATCTGCGAATAAACTCTGCCATAACCCAGGCGACCTGGTAACGGCAGGTGATCGGGCCTTTTCAGTTGCTGGGCCTTTTCTTTGGAACACCCTGCCTGATCACCTGCAGTCAGCAGAAACTTACAAATCATTCAAAACAGGCTTAAAACTCATCTTTTCAAAATTATACCCAGAACCAGTTCATTTGAATTAATTTAATTTTAACCAAATACGAGATTTCACAAGCATATGTTTTTCTTTATTTTACTTGTAAAGCCTGAGAGCACTTACGTGGATTCATTGGCTCTAAACTGTATTTATTATTATTATTATTACCCACGGTGTTAAAAATGCTGACTCGAGCATTTTTCAAAGTCCCGAAAATGTACCCTATGATAAAACCGATAGCAATTTTTTTTTTACCATTCCAGTCTGTTGGTCCTGAGGAAGCTTCACACCAAATACGAATTCTCAGTGCCGTGAAGTTTGGAGATATGGGCGTTTGAAATGTTTTCTATTTAGCTCCTGTGGTTGCCACGGGACATTTTGAAAACGACCTTTTGCCATAAATCAAGTACTTTATAACCTCATTAATACTTTATATCAAATTGGTTCAAATCGGCCCCTCAGTTTGAAAATAGGAATTTGGGGCGGGGAAAAAATTATTGCCCCTCCCGTAACGACGACAAAAATTGCCCCTCAAACTTCTCTTGAACAAACTTGAGTCTACACCTCAAAAGGAAGCTGTATACCAAATACCAAGACTCTGCTGCAGCTGGTTCATGAGAAGATTTTTTTTTTTAAATTGGGGCATTTTGGTCCCACTCCCCCTCAATACGAGCAGAAACCCAATTTGAAGAAAAAACAAATGCCCCTACAAAACCACTACTCATGTGAAATTTCATTAAAATGTGGCCAGTGGTTTGCGAGAAAAATACCCAAACACCACCTTCACGACGAGCTAAAAATGGTGACACTATAACAGTGGCGAGGGGGGTGTCAGGTGTTTCCGGACATGCAAACAATCAACAATTAACTGGATATGAACATTAACATTGATTTTCTACATTTTCTCCAAATTGTTGTTGTGTGGTGCCATTTCATAATTTATAATATTTGGATCTAAGACAAGTGCCGCCCAGTCCAAGACTGTTCAGTTAGAACCCCCCACCCCCCCCCCAACCCACTCACACTCCAGTTATACTGCATCCGGGATAATAGCTCCCCAGAAGGATTGGAAGCCAGGACAACTGCTTCCCTGATGTGAAATTGTATCTAAAGTCATATCAATTTGTGCATCGATCATGGAGAAGGGACTAGGGCCCTGCGAAATTGTGAATTACATATTTTCGATCCGAATCGAATCGCGAATCGAATCGAGTTTATTATTCGAAATCGAATCGAACTCGAATCGAATACAGGCATCTTAAAGTCCCAATTGATGATGCCGTGATGATGTAGTTGGAATATTACTCAGTACGGATTTTTCTTCAAAATAGAAACGGATGTGAGAATTCTATACTAGGCACTGCTACGAGGCAGAGACGCTAGCAACCGTGATCCCATAGTCAATATTGCTTGGGAACTTTAAATTTGCTTTCAGTAGTGGTAGTGAGTAATTTAGCATGGGGGGGGGGTGGGCATGTGTACAGATGATTTGTATGTTAACCTTTACACAAGGTAACGGCCAAAACCGGCCAGCGCTATTCTCAAAAATCGCCAATTAATTTTCATTATTTTTCATTGTTTGTCTCAAAAACATAGGTTATTACTCCTCGTGGAACGAGCTCATCGAGCTCGTTCCAACGAGGGGTCATAACCTATGTTTTTGAGACAAAAAATGAAAACATTAGTTATTCAAGACTTTTTTTTCGTTATTTTTTCATGTTTGTCTCAAAAACATAGGTTATTACTTCTCGTTGGAACGAGCTCGTTCCAACGAGAGGAGGTTATAACCTATGTTTTTGAGACACAAAATGAAAAAAATTAGTTATTCAAGAATTTTTTTGCAAGTGTCGTCTGCTTTTCATGTTAGGTAAAGGGCTAATACAGCGAAAATTACACTCAGTCTTTATTTTCAAATATATTTGAGTTCAATTCTATCTCATCTCAGCTATACGTTTGTGAGACGACTAAGATAACGGATACCAAGCGAAATTCCAGTAAAAAGATTCGAAGGAAATCCAAATTTAAAATGTGTTGTATCCCCTTCACAACTAGAAAAAAAACAGCTGTGTGCACCATCGTCCAAACAATGGCCTGAAAGTCTCTGAAGGGACGTTCCAAACCCCAAAATTATATTACGGACTTTCATGCCATGTTTGGACTATCTGCACCACTGCTCAACTTCTCGAGAATTGAATTCTTTTTCACCTGGCAACTGATGTCCAGATAGATCGGTTGGCCTACATTTGCTTTTCACGATATTGTTAACAGCCGACTGCACTTAAATGTAAATTAATATGCGATTATTTCCGAGCATTTCAAACTTATAAAATTGATCTGTTTATATATAAATGTTTATTACTCACATAGTTTATATATAAATGTTTATTACTCACATATTGTGAACTGGAGATATTTTCAACTCGTAAATTCCAAGCTGACGTACAAAACTGCGGATTACTCAATATTGGCAATTCCGTTTTTCTACTGCGACATGACCTTTGTTGAACAAGAAGTATTTGGGGATACAAATAATGACATTCAAGGCGTAAAGAAAAAACTCCACATTATTTTCGTGTTTCAGAAAGAAAGCACTGTGGTATTGACCGCGTAATCCATGCCATCATGTGCTCCCACCCCCTCCCTAAACCCATCCCGCTGGTGCCACTTACTAATCTTAGTCTTTGGAGATTTACTGACGAAGTACATAACTGTTTGGAATTATCATTTAACACTTAACCCACTGTCCTCACAATCGGACAGTTCTCAGCCTGCAGCATTTTGTTTCGAAATGACAATACGAACCTGACAAGTGAGCCTGACAACTTTCAGTTCTGGCTCAAGACCATAGCTTGTGACACTTCATTGGAACAAGATAGATGCTTGTGTTCACGAGGGCCATAAGCTTTGTTTCAAAAGCAAAAACTAAAAAAAAAATTAAAAAACTTTAAACAGCATTTTTGAGTATGGCACTGGAATGGGTCTCAGGACACCGGAAGCCAATCTCCAAGGGACAGAGGCATCTCTCATTTTGCTTTTCACTCCAATTATATCCCACATGTGGGCACTTTCAAAGCGACATACACAGTTTTGTCCGTCTCAAGAACTGAAAAAAATGTGGTATGAGAGATTTGGTTATAATTATCATAAGACAATAATAGACTTAGGTTATTTTGATACAACTGTAACAAGCACATTGCAAGTTCGATGTTTATGACCAGAGGCGAACTGGTTTGTATTTCTGGCATCGGACTAAATAGAATTCTCGCAATGTAACTGTTTATTTATTTATTATGGTTTAACTACACATTAACAGCCAGGGTCATATCATGTCGGTGACCAGTTTTACGGGTGGAGGAAGCCGGAATACCCGGAGGAGAACCGAGCTTCGACGAGCAGCTGTCAGCTCTCCAACGTCGTAACTCTGAACTCTGTACATCGGAACAGGCAGGTTAGATTGGCTGGAGACATGCGCACCATCGACGTGCAGTACACCTTAGTACACAGCATCATCGTGCCCCCCCCCATGTAGACAATCGGGGTTAAGTGCCTTTTCCCAAGGACACAACGCGGGAGCACGAATCTCGCAATGTAACTAACTCATTCCCATGTCACAGTAATTATATGCCCATCAGGTTATTTCTTTTGTACATGCCGTCCACTGAGTTCCCAATGTGTTCTATGTGCCAGTAGACTCAGAGGACGATGTGTATCAGGCCTTCGGAGGTTTATCTCTATCTTTATGGTGTTTGCATAATTTTATCTCTCCGACTAATTTGGGTAATGTCCGTGACCGGGAGGGGGGACCTCCTCAATGGGGAGGGAGACTGCAGCCCCGGACACCCCCAACCCGCGGCGCCACCCTTGATTTTCCCGTATACATGACTATTGTTCGCAAAGTGGTCGTAAGTTCCTCGTAGTGCATGGTCACATAGACAAAGTTTTCCCCAAAAGTTACGCATGCGCATTCAACACCAGACGAACAGTTGGAAATGAATATTTCAACATCAGAGTGCAGAGTTGACTAACGAAAAATGACCTCGAGTCGGTAGAAAGTCCCCATTTTGATTGTGTACGAATCTCGAATTATGACGTACATTCCTCTCTTTCAGATTTTCCCCCAGGAGTGGCGCTAGGATTTTTCCGTTGCGACGGCTATGATCCCATACAGGGGGACTAAACCTATGGTCGGCCCGGTGGGAGAAATTTTTGATTTATAGAGATTATTACCATTATGTGGATATACAAAATATGTATATGAGTCGAGCTCCGAGCTCTAAGGGCAGATCACGACGAGTCGAAGACGAGTCGTGATCTACCTTAGAACCCGGAACGAGACTGCGGATACATATTTTGTACATCCACATAATGGTAATAATCATTTTATCTTACAATATATTGGGGATAAGTCAAGAATGTAGACGAATATATACCAAACTATTTATTCGTACGGATGAACAAAAAGAGAAAAAAATGGAACTCACGCGAAAGGAACGTGCTTGTATCCGACCCACTGATACAAACATCTGTATCAGGGGGTCGGATACACAACAGTCGCGGAGTTAATACAGACAAAATACATGTTGATTGTAAGATAAAATTGGGAAACAGTCGCAATATCCTGACTCCAAAGGCTTTAAGAGACTCGAAACGATTCGCAATGACAAGCTGATTTTGATACTCTAGTTCCACAAGCCACAAATTTAATAAGTACGATATAACTCACCACAGAGACTAGATGTGTGTCGATTAGTGATTGTGTTGAAATGTCTGGCATCGGACTAAAATAGAACTCTCGCAATGTAACTAACTCTGCCCATCGGGAGCGCGTTGGCTCAGTGGTAGACTGTTGGACTTTGTGCTAGAGGTCCGGAGTTCGATCCCGTCCGGGACGACCCGTGTTGTGTCCTTGGGCAAGGCACTTTATCCGGTTGCCTACATGGGGGCACGATGACGCCGTGTACGAAGGCGTACTGCACGTCGATGGTGCACGTCTCCAACCGCTGTAACCCTGCTTGAGCGGAGTTAGAATGTTGAGGAGATTACTGTTGCTCGTCGATGCTCGGTGGTTCTCTCCGGGTACTCTAGCTTCCTCCACCCGTAAAACTGTCCTGGCCATGATTAGCCACTGTGCATAAGTATGTGACCTTAAACACCAATAAATAAATAAATAACTCTACCCATGTCACAGTAATTATATGCCCATCAGGTTATTTCTATTGTACATGCCGTCCACTGAGTTCCAATGTGTTCTATGTGCCAGCGGGCCTACTGGCACATAGAACACATTGGAACTCAGAGGACGATGTGTATCAGGCCTTCGGGAGTCATTATCAATATCTTTATGGAGTTTGTATGATTTTATCTCTCCAACGGATTAGGCCAAATTCCGTTACCGGATGGAGGGGGACCTCGCCAAAGGGAGGGAGACTGCAGCCCCTAACACCCCCGCCCCCGTGGTACCGCCCTTGATTTTCTCGTATAGATGACTAGTGCTTCGAAAAGTGGTCGCAAGTTCTCTGTGGTGCATGGCGGCATAGGGAACTCTCGACAGGCATTTGGAATCCGTCTAATCCATTTCATTGATATTGCAAAATTTGAGCAGTGACGTTTGATGCGTACCACCAAGAAACACAGAACTGAAGACGTTAATTACCAATCGAGACTTGATCGGTTTTCACAAGTTTCCTTTGGAAAGAAACATTTGTTAGTAATTTTTTTTGCTTTTGTGTTGAATTATAAAATTAATGTTTGTTAACATTTTGCTTTGTCATTAAGGTTAACGATGACTGGGCAAAATCGTTGCAACAGAGATAAAAATAAGTGATGTCTTCTAGTCACTGTCAACGAAGCAAATGTTGACACTTCGTCAGCCTATTTCTAAAGAAATATCATGCAGGGGAAATCACCCAAGAAACTTGATATGTGGGGAAGGAGTAAATACACAGGGAAGTTTCTAGGGGTGGTTCAACCGAGGATGTTTCCAAATGGGCCGACGAGTGTAAAGAATACGAGTTTGTAAATGTGACTCGTGACATCTAGAATAAGACGAAACATGTGATTTGAAATGGATTCCTCCTTGTGGTTTTGGAATAGAAGTAACAATTCACAATAGAATGAGATCAGCATGACGTTCAACCTTCGAAGGATTCGAATGCTCCACTAAAAGTCATTTGTGTTGTATTTGTAACCCTGGGCAGTAGAGTTAACTGCTCACGCAAGTTTTTTTTTATCCCCGGCGGAGGGGGGGGGGGGGGGAGGAGATAGCAGACTGGGGTTATAAATCTAATCTTTCACGACTGTCCCGACTGTGATAGCTCAAGTCCCGACTATAGAATATTCCAACTACATCTTCGTCGACGGATACCTTGAGGATGTAGTTGAAATATTATTCAGTCGGAATTGTAGTTGAAAAAGAACCTCAAGACTTTTTAGTAAGGGAGTGAGGGGGCAATTCCAGACACATAGCCGGGGTAGTTGGGTGGTTCACGGCCTGGGAAATGCATTTTTCCAGGGCTTAAATATTTTCCGGATAGGTTTCTTTTAAAAAAAAAACTCTTTACAAACAATGATACTGCTCTGTTGTTCAGCTGTCTTTTAGAGTGTGGGGGTGCTGCACTCGAAAATCAGTTGGGTTAAAGATTAACCCAAATCAACTGGGTTGAGTGAATATGAATCCAACTGGGTTCATATTCACGCAACCTAGTTGATTTGGGTTGATGTTTAACCCTACTTATTTTAAGGTGTGTCGGGTGCTACATAGGTGGTTATGGTGCTTCCGACACCTCAGATTGAACCAAATTCGAGAGTCCGTTGGAGACGGTGGACCATGTCATAGTGGACCCTGATAACAGTTTGTGGAGACAAACCATAATTAACTCAAGAAATAATAAACAGAGGGCCGGTCTTTTCAGACCGAGGAAGGAAATGAAATAACTGTGACTGCTGCCAGCAGATCATTGATATGAAAAAATGTATCATCAATAGGATCAAAACTGTTTCTTAATTGTCTTGGCATGGAATCAGAGCTCAAAATAAGTGGTGTCGCGTCGCTTTTTGCTATGCAAAACTTGCAAAAAGCTACACATTGTTCACTTATGTATAGCATTTTGCGATACAAGATAATCAACTGCAGCCTATTGTATTGCAAAATGTAAATGAAAATTTGCAAACAAATTTGAAAACTAGTTCACTGATGCTTTACTTTTGATTGTGTAACATTCCAGGCATAACTCAGATTAACTCTCCACCAAGCATCATTAGCGACATCATATGTAAGATGAATTCTATTGGTTTAAATTCTTCCTGTTTTTACAACATTTTGCATAAAATGTCCATTAAAAATAACTTCAAGCCCATCAAATTAAAAATCCCAACTTCCATTTTGAGAACTCTATTAAACAACCAAGACACCATTTGAAAATATCCAAGTTCATGCAACCCTTAAAGGCAGTTCAGTTAAAAAAACATAGTAAATGTTTCATGAGTTGCAGATCATTTGGAAATGCCCAGAAAAACTATTCTATCTACTTAAAAAAATTCAATACAAAACAGCATAACATAACTCTGGTATACAAAAATAGCTATGTAATTTTTACAAAATGCTATTCATTTTTTGGAAATGTGTAGCATTTTGCTACGCAAAGAAAAAACGTTATTTTGAGCACTGCCTGGAATGATCATAAAAACTTTTTTTTTTTAAAATGACTAAAACAAGACTGGGGACTCAAGTCGTTCGGTCATTTCTATATTAAAACATTCCACGAGTGGGATCGAAAAGCATAAACATTTGGTATATCGTTCACATGATGTTTATTGTAACTGCCAGTGTCACCAGCAGGACATATACTTGCAAGTATGTGGCCTTCTAGTGACACCGGCAACATGTTTTAAGTTAATATACATCACATGGATGTTGACTCCTTTGATGACACTGGCGAATATATCTGGGGTAGAACACTCTGTCTAAATATGTCTATATTTGGCTGGGAGTGATGCCAACCGCATCATCTGAAAATGCCGCACTGTTCTCGTTGGACATTTTTAAAACAATCCCGCTCAACAGTACCCAAATGAATATGGAATTCTTGTCGCTCAACACCCCTATATCGGTGTCCCGGAAAACCCACTGCTTAAATGCTGATTAATCTTTAGGTTCGGTACTTGGTGCTTTCATACTACGACAATGCATGTCTCTGAAACAGCAACCCAAGGGCGCCGGCAGCATTTGAGGACAAGAGGGCAGGGATATCAAAAAGGACACTCGACTTTAGGTATGAATTAAGACCGAGAGTTGACGTATCATAAATTGTAATGTGACACTCCATAGTATTGACATTTTAACCCTTTACCTAACATGAAAAGCAGACGACACTTGCAAAAAAAATTCTTGAATAACTATTTTTTTTCATTTTTTGTCTCAAAAACATAGGTTATGACCCCTCATTGGAACGAGCTCCACGAGCTCGTTCCAATGAGGGGTCATAACCTATGTTTTTGAGACAAAAAATTAAAAAAATAATTAAAATTAATAGGCGATTTTTGAGAATAGCGCTGGTCGGTTTTGGCCGTTACGTTGGGTAAAGGGTTAAATCACTTAGAATAGGTTAGAAACAAATGCTCGAAAGTTTCTCAGTTACAGTTCTCGGAAAGCCAAGTCTTTTCCACTCGTGCATGGGTAGTCCTTGAGCATGGAATGTGAAAAGTCCGTATGTCAAATTTTAGCTTTTAACCCCACTACCGGTGTATAACTTCTACTGCGGTTAAAATGTATTCAATGGGAATTAAGTTACAAAAATTTACACCCACAGTAGAAACTACATCCAACTTGACCTTTGGCATTACCCAATTTGCCGACTTCGATACATTCACACTTCGCGTTGTTTCATTCAAACATGACGACGTTTTGCGATACCACCTACTACGTGCAACGATTGAAGTTAAAAATACCTACAATTAAATATTTAAAATGAAATTTAAGAATTGTTAATAATAATTTGACCGAAAAAGCAAGGTAAATTCAATCAACTTTGACAATGTCAATCAAGCATTCACGTGCAGCAGGAAGTACTGGCTGTACTGCCCATCTGCGCAGATGTAAACAAAACAAACCCATGTGTTCGCTCGTCTGCTAATTAAACAATAACATGATTTTGGAGGGCATTATGGTTCGTGAGCGGCCCTGCATCGATGTTGAACAGCCCGAGGGTTTATTAAAGGCCCGAGACGAAGTCGAGGGCCGTTAATAAGCCCAAGGGCTGTTCAACATCGATGCAGGGCCGCTCACGAACCATTATGCCCGACAACAATCATGTTATTACTATTATTACCACTACGTAATTTGTAATAAGTGACAGGTGTTAATATAATATAATACTTACCTGGGTTCGCGCGATAATGCTGAATGCATGAACTCCAAGATGATGAGGGGTTTTTACATTGTAGAAACTGATTACATCGAGACGATGAGAGAGTTTTAAAAAATTCCGTCTTCCACTTCCAGCGAGGGAGGTAATGCACGCAATAAAGATGACGAATCAGTTGCCATGGAAAATGGCTACAACTGACAACATGGCCACGTGTCATTTGTTTCTGTTGCTGTCGATCAACAAGACCGCAACATGGCGAAAGCATCAACTTTTCCTTGCGAGTTCTCGCCTCATTTCTAAATTTTCAATTCTAAAAGACGTCACGTGACAAGAGGGCCGATAATGAATTTTGTTTTCCATTAGCGGCCCTCCTATCACGTGACTACCGAGCAATAGAGGATATGATTGCCCGTTAAATCGACATTAATGCAGTAGGAAACGCCCTGCAAAGTGGTAATAATATAACAATAACATGATTTTGGAGGGCATTATGGTTCATTAGCGGCCCTGCAGCAATGATGAACAGCCCGAGGGTTTATTAAAGGCCCGAGACGAAGTCGAGGGCCGTTAATAAGTCCAAGGGCTGTTCATCATTGCTGCAGGGCCGCTAATGAATCATGATGCCTGACAACAATCATGTTATTACTATTATTACCACTCCCTGTTACAGCTAACCGCATGAGGGAATTGCTGGAAGTCTTTCGGCTTTGGGCATTAAGACACAGAAGAAAATTAGTATGTTATGTAAATTGAATTGGAGAGGTGCGACCGATTCACATTGCAATGGAACTTGTTTCCATCTGATAGTGCTTCATCTCAGCACAGAAATAATCACTAAAGTCGGTTCGATATTTCTGTTTCCATCGTGCGTTCGACTTCAGTTCAGGAATACAAAGGGACGTCATCCGAATGGGAGTAATTCATTAGACCATGGAATCTAAAAATAGCCGGGCTGCGGGCCGCTAATGGCTATTTATACCACTATCGCCCGCGGCCCGGCTCCATCGAATGACGTCACTGAAATTATGGAGTTTAAACGGGCCTCCAAACCTTTGTTAATCGACTAGTAACATAGATTGAGTGGTAATAATCGTAAATATCGTTGTTTTCTCCATTTTAAGTCGTTTATTTATCAAGAGCATGGTATAAATAAAACAAATAGGTACTAGTAGGTACCGGTAATCAGATTTAAACCACTTGTAGAATAAGAGTTTTAATCACTCCACAGAGCCTCGTGGTTAAAACCTTATCCTACTCGTGGTTTAAATCTGATTACCAGCCCTAGTA
This sequence comes from Pictodentalium vernedei, assembly GCA_031216915.1. Classification (NCBI taxonomy): domain Eukaryota; kingdom Metazoa; phylum Mollusca; class Scaphopoda; order Dentaliida; family Dentaliidae; genus Pictodentalium; species Pictodentalium vernedei. The sequence goes on from CM062288.1 coordinate 95,478,075, forward strand.
CCTATTTATTATTTAGACTAAATTTGATACTTGCATTTAAGTGACATATACTATCGGTTATGCATATGGTGGTCTGTAGTATCCGATTCGGGTTGCAAGTCCAGCAAAATCCATTTGGAGGCAAAAGCGGACTGGCTGTATGATCCACCGGGAAAATTCCCGGTGGGCCCCTCTATTGGTTCCCCCCTGGGGCTCTCAAACTTGATGCAGTCCAACACCTGTTGGTGCGTGAAATTTTATGAAAATGTCCAAAAGGCGAAATGGATATGATTGCAAAGACTGTCGGTATATCGAAATGTTCTCTATGTGGACTGCCAATGGCAGTCCACAAAGAGGACATTTCGATATGCCTGCAGTCTACTCTGTCACTGATCGCTCAGATGAACGAAAACAGAGTTCCTTCAATTTCAAAAATAAAAAATTTCTTCGATAGGGCCGAATTAGGGTCTTCCCGATGGGTCCCCCTCCCCCGGTAGAACTATTTTTGCTGAATGATCGATGAAGATGTTACAAAAACGCCATCGATATGTCTTCTAGGTAAGATAAGATTTATTAAGCAAATACACCAGAACAAAGGCAGATTGCTTTGTATATACAAAATCAACATAAAGAGAAACATAAAATAATACTAATTCCAAATGACAAAAGTAAATATCAAGGCTTATAGGGTTTGTAATATAATATTGTTAATGTCACCTTTTAGTGTCAGGTCGACAAAACTTGTTCTCGTTTTATATCATTGGCAGACTATGAGGACTGCCATTGATCGATCAGATGCAAGGAAGCCGCTTCGTTCAGTTCAAAAAATCTAAATTTTCTCCGGGTCTGCCCCAACAAATGCAACCCCTCTGTTTAGTTCCCGGTAACTTATCGTGGCCCGGTCCACCCCTATTTGGTGGCCCGGTACTTTAAGTATTAATTTAATAAGATTCCGTCATGACTACTACATGTATATTTTATACACCCAAAAATAAATTTCAAAGACGTCTTGAGTTTTTTATAAAGGACGAAGGCGCCGTAGGCGCCCGAGTTGAGACGGAGGCGAAGCCGACGTCGAAACTCGTGAGTCCTTTATACTAATTTCACACTTTTTTAACGTAGGAAGTAGTTAACGAGATGAGACTTCACGATAATGACTCTGGCTGATTAAACTTTTAGGGATTTTTCCCAAAGGAACCGGGGACAAGTAAGGTTACATTACTCGGACGCTAGAACAAGTGATGGCTCTCCACCATTGCTTTCACCCTCATACGGTCAAGGGACCCTTAATATATTGAGTGTGTGTGTGGGGAGGGGGGGGGGGGGTGGTGAGGTTAATGGGTCACTGATTATGTCACGTGACGACCATAGCAAGTAAAGCACGCCCCTAGCAACGGGCAAACTACTGGACCAATTTTGATACATGGACCCAACATGCATTGCAAACGAAAACAGACAGGTCAATGGTGTCGCCACGTGACCTAGCAACCAGAGCGTCCCCTTAGCAACGGGCTAACTACTGGACCGATTTTGACCAAATTCGGTATACGGACCCAAAATGCATTGCAAATAAAAATAGACAGATCAATGTTGACGTCTCGTGACTTCCCTAGCAACCAGAGCGCGTCCTTAGCAACGGGCTGACTACTGGGCCGGTTTGGACCAAATTCGGTATACAGACCCAAAATGCATTGCAAATGAAAACAGACAGATCAATCATAACGTCACGTGACTTCCATAGCAACCAGAGCGCCACCTTAGCAACGGGCTAACTACTGGGCCGATTTTGACAAAATTCGGTATACGGACCCAAAATGGATTGCAAATAAAAACAGATAGGTCAATGTTGACGTCACGTGACTTCCCTATCAACCAGAGCGCCACCTTAGCAACGGGCTAACTACTGGGACGATTTTGACCAAATTAGGTATACGGACCCAAAATGTATTGCAAATAAACACATACAGGTCAATGTTGACGTTACGTGACTTCCCTAGCAACCAGAGCTCCCCCTTAGTAACGGGCTAACTACTGGGCCGATTTTGACCAAATTCGGTATACGGACCCAAAATGCTTTGCAAATGGAAACAGACAGATTAATGTGACGTCACGTGACTTCCCTAGCAACCAGAGCGCCACCTTAGCAACGGCTAACTACTGGGCCGATTTTGACCAAATTTTTTATACGGACCCAAAATGTATTGCAAATAAAAACATACAGGTCAATGTTGACGTCACGTGACATTCCCAGCAACCAGAGCTCCCCCTTAGTAACGGGCTAACTACTGGGCCGATTTTGACCAAATTCGGTATACGGACCCAAAATGCTTTGCAAATGAAAACAGACAGATCAATGTTGACGTCACGTGACTTCCTTAGCAACCAGAGCGCCCCCTTAGCAACGGGCTAACTACTGGGCCGATTTTGACAAAATTCGGTATTCGGACCCAAAATGCATTGCAAATGAAAACAGATAGGTCAATGTTGACGTCACGTGACTTCCCTAGAACCAGAGCGCCACCTTAGCAACGGGCTAACTACTGGGCCGATTTTAACCAAATTCGGTATACGGACCCAAAATGTATTGCAAATAAAAACATACAGGTCAATGTTGACGTCACGTCTATTCAGTAAAACTGCATTGGCATATTTTCATCGTCCGTTTTTGCACAGCACTGCTGTATTTTCTTGTTTAAAATATAATCCCGTCTGATTAATATTCCAACTCCATCTCCAAGGCATACCTTCAACGAAGGCATGTCTTGATGATGTTGAAATATTTGATCAGTCGGGACGTGCGTCCAATCGGTCAAGACAAATCAAGTTCACATCCCTCGATCGGTCATCCCCGCGATGCTCCTAGGCGCAAAGATTTTGAGAACAAACTGGAGGACCCGAGCCTCCCCCATCCCATTTAGTCTTGTCTTCAAAGCAATTGACGCCAATTAAATGGTGTATGCAACTTGCCTTTACTCATTTTTTAACCAGTTCGGAAACGAAACTGATTTCTTCTGACAGTCATATACACACCCAAGGTTCGTACACACTTCACAAAAAAGACAATCTAGAACTTTCAAGTGTATACATAATAGTTAATGATTCTTATGCCGGCATTGCAAACCAATAATACATGCACCTGACACAAACCCTTGATAATCTCTCTCACCCCCCCCCCCCTCCCCCCCCCCCCCCCCCCCCCCCCAACGATCAGTGTCTGGTGAAGGTATTGAAGGGATAAAACGCAATTTATGTAACAAAACACACAAATTCATAGTTTATATAAAAACACGGCACCACCAACCAAATACATTTTTCCAAGACTTTACGGGATGTTGCCAAAATAGTCTGATTTTCAAGCACTTCTAAGGAGTGTGTCTGCTTTAACCCTTTATTCAACGTAACGGCTAAAAGCGGCCAGCGCTTGTCTCAAAAATCGCCAATTAATTTTTTTCATTATATTTTAATTTTTTGTATCAAAAACGTAGGTTATGACCCCTCTTTGGAACGAGCTCGTTCCAATGAGGGGTCATAACCTATGTTTGTGAGATAAAAGATGAAAAAAATTAGTTATTCAAGAATTTTGTTTGCAAGTGTCGTCTGCTTTTCGTATTAGGTAAAGGGTTAAAATTCAAGACGTTTTAGTGACTCAGGTTTCTATCTCTTCGTCAATGCCGTCAATCATCTAACACAATTATACATAAATATTTAAGTTTGTGAACTGAAAACGTTTTTGAGTGGAAAAATACGATTTCTCAAGGGCCTGAAGGCCGTGACATATCAAGCTTTCCGATAAAGAAATTAACCCAGAAAAGTTATCTCAGTACAGATGGTTCCACGTATGTAAGTTGCTTCGGTTCAGTATGCTCTGTTGTCTGCCTTGACACTGAGAGAGATCCTATTTGATGCATGAGTAATATTAAAAACGTTTTATTTATGCTGACATAAATCAAAAAAGTTCAGCCTTTGTTTGATCCATGTCGGATATTGTCGACGAATTAAGCTGAAATTACCTGGCAGTAACATCCCATGCATTTGCTGATTTTGCAATATGTAGGTAATGACTAGTGTAGTCGGGCCGTTGCGCCTTTCAGTGCACTTGAACCAAATACTGGTTTGGGATTTTTAAATATATAGGAGTGGGGGAGGGGGGGGGGGGGGCTCAGCAGGTGGAGGTGCAGGCTGCAAGCCGAGAGGTCCTCGGTTCGAATCCCACCTGCGGCAACTGCATTGTGTCCTTGGGCAAGACACTTCACCCCAATTGCCCACGTGGGGGCACGGCGGCATTGTGTACTAAGGCGTACTACACGTCGATGGCGCACTTGTCATCAACCAATGCCAAGCCTGCTTGTGTGGAGTTAGTATGTTGGGGAGCTGACAGTTGCTCGCCGTTGCTCGGTGGTTCTCTCCGGGTACTCCAGCTTCCTCCTTCCGTAAAACTGTCGTGGTCATGAATAGCCATTGTGCAGAAATATGTGACCTTAACCCTTTACCCAACGCAACGGCAAAAACCGGCCAGCGCTATTCTCAAAAAATCGCCAATTAATTTTCATTATTTTTTTCATTTTTTGTCTCAAAAACATAGGTTATGACCTTTATTTGGGACGAGCTCGTTCCAATGAGGGGTCATAAGCTATGTTTTTGAGACAAAAAATGAAGAAAAAATAAGTTATTCAAGAATTTTGTTTGCATGTGTCGTCTGCTTTTCATGTTAGGTGTAAAGGGTTAAAAATGTCGAGCTCGTTCCAATGAGGGGTCATAACCTATGTTTTGAGACAAAAAATGAAAAAAATTAGTTATTCAAGATTTTTTTTTTGCAAGTGTCGTCTTCTTTTCATGCTAGGTAAAGGGTTAAACACCAATAAATAATTATAACTATATAGGCAGGGTTTTCTTCGCGACACCTTGCAGTTTGGACCGGAAATAAGATTACCTTTTTAACTCAAAAAAGAGTTGGGTTTAAAATAACCCAAATCAACTGGGGTGAGTGAATATGAACCCAACTGGGTTCATATTCACTAAACCCAGTTCATTTGGGTTGATTTTTAACCTAACTGTTTTAGAGTGTAGCAAGAAGCCATGAAGAATTACATTTGAATAACAAGCTTGCAGCGTCATACACGGCTGGATTAAACAAAGCGTCGCCTGAGTGCGAGAATGTTCTATGTCCCCTATGGGACATAGAACATTCTAGCACTCAGGTGACGAAATATTTGAGGCCTCAGGCTGCGGGTTAGTATGATGGACAGTTTATTTACTGGTCGATGTTGAAAAATTAAATATGCTGCACAAGTGTATCAAGACACCTTATTATATTCCCTGTGAATCATTCTCTAGGCCCAGAAGGCCATCAAATCGATATCGGCCTCTATCAACAAATATCAAAGCTTTAGTATTTTCTTCAGACTTTACATTATTTATTTATTTATTTATTTATTTATTTATTTATTTATTTATTTATTTATTTATTTATTTATTTATTTGGGTTCAACGACACTTTGACAGTCACGAGTCACCTTGTGACTGACAGTTTAATGGGTGGCGTAAGAAAGAGTATCCAGAGAAAACCAGCGAGCTGCGGCAAACAACCGTAAGACTCCCAACGTACTAATTCAACACAAGCAGGGTTAACATTGGCTGAAGACAAGTGCACCGTCTGCTGGTATATCAAAATGTCTTCTATGTGGACTGCCATTGGCAGTCGACATAGAGAGAACATTTCCATATACCGGTAAGCTTTGCAATCAATCATTTCGCATTTTGGTCATTTTCACAAAATTTCACGCACCGACAGGTGTTGGGCTGCATCAGTTTTGGGAGCCCTAGGGGGAAACCAATAGGGGGCCCCGCCTCTGGATATTGCCTATTGTTACAGCCGTAAACAGTTGTCGGTCTCCTCCACTCGAGTGTTTTATTCAACAGCAACTTGTCTGTGTTGACGAATCAATCAAAAAGAGAGATATTCCAGTAGGGCTGCACGGTATAATGATAAACCGATATATACCGGTATTCATACCAATATCGATTGAATACCGGTGTAATTACAAAAATATCGGTTTATCGTCATTATTTATTTACCCACAATTTAATGTTCAAGATGTCTTGAGTTTTTTAACTGTAGCCCCGGATGAATAATATTATCCCTTTATCCAAGGAATCGTCTGCTTGTGCCCTCGTAATATACAAATTCAGCAATTGAAAAAAAAGTTTTTTTTAAATTTCAGCAAAACTGTATCATGTGACCCCTCATTGGAACGAGCGCGTTCCAATGAGGGGTCACATAGTACAGTTTTGTTGAAATCTTTGGGGAAAATCTGATAAACTAATTTTGAAAATAATAAATTTTAATATCGTCTGCGTCGGGTAAAGGTTTTTCGAATCGCATCATCAAGGCGTGCTAATTCATTCCGACGGTGATGCCTCGAGTCTCGATTGTGGTACTTGTGTTCATATATCTGAACAGTTTTCGATATACCGGTATACTGCGGTATTTTTTTAAATACCGATACCGGTATTCAGTTTTGAATATCGTGCAGCCCTATATTCCAGAGCGTAATCAAAGTAGTTTTTGCAAGTAGAACCTCCTTGAACTCTTCTTCTCCCACCAGGTCACCTGCATACAGAAGACGGTCTGAAGGCCTGATGATAAAAGAGTCCAAAAAAACTCATAGAGACACCTGTAGGAGTTTGAAAATCTCTGTGCTTCTCCCAGGATCACAATGTCACGTCAAAGATCTGGAGTAATATTCGATTTGGAATCATAGAACCAGTGGTCCTTAGTTGAAATGCGCTAACCCTTTACCCAACGCAGACAATATCAAAATTTATTATTTTAAATACCAGTTTTTTAAATTTTTCAAAAAATTTCAACAAAACCATATCATGTGACCCCTCGTTGGAACGAGCTCGACGAGCACGTTCCAACGAGGGGTCACATGATATGGTTTTGTTGAAATTTTTAGAAAAATAATTTTTTTTTTGCAACTGCTGAATTTGCATATTACGCGGGCGGATGCGGCCGATTCGTTGGGTAAAGGGTTTATAGTAAGATCCACTAATTCTGTTGCGTAGAACTACAATGTTGATATCGTTACAATGGTACTAACTACGGAAGGGTACATGAGTGGCAACTGGTATTACAATACGGCGGGCAACTTATCTTGCTGGTTCTCGTTGGAGAATCGTGGGGTTCAGGCTTGGCAAAGGAGTCAGAACTTTGGAGGGAGGCCCAGGGCAGACCCAGGAATCCTAGACTCCTGGGCCATGCCCGGGCCCCCAACATCCAGGCCCCGGGGTTACTACCCCGCCCCCCCCCCTCTACCCGGCTCTGTCGATTCCACATAATTATGCAAGAGGCTTATTAGATCGGAAATAACAGACGATTCCAACCCATGTGTCATATCCGTCAAGTTCCAGATGCAACCACAATGTTATGCGAAGTTGATAATGGCATAATTAAACAAAATTTCAGTCCAGTCAGCTGGTCTAAGAAACTCTTGTTCACCAAAGCGTTTCTTTCAGTTGTTTTGTTTTGTTTTGTTTTTTTTACAAAACCTGAAAAGGAGGTTTGTGTTCCGAGACATTATAACAGAATCCAGACCTCATTTCGGAATCTTTCCCTTTCGGTAGCGGGGTAATGGGGTAATGGATATGGTAAAAAGGTGTCGGGAAAATTTCAACTCTCTGTAGTTTTTTTTCCGAACAGCTGCCCCCCCCCCCCCACCCCCCAACCCCTCTCATGATTTATATATATCTGACGATGACTTTGGTAGCTGGGATATCCAGACCGAAAATACAGAGAAAGGTCACTTCAAAATTAAGTAGACCATGACAACTCGTCGTGTCAGAACGTTTTCGTACTTAGCGCTCGCATGCTTTGTGTATACCCCGTCCCGAGACTCCAGACCCGGACTGTCTTCAGATATTGGTGGGCGTGATCCATATTTTCTCGAACATTACAGATAAGATAAGATAAGATTTATTAAGTAAATACACCACAACAAAGGCAGATTACTTTGTATATACAAAATCAACATAAATAGAAACATAAAACAATACTAATTCCGAATGATAAACGTAAATATTAAGGATTATAGTGGTTACATGATTTTGCCCCACGCTTTTCGGGCGCATTCCTTACCCACCGTTGCGACGCTCTCGCAAACAAACATCCACGACGTTTACCATGGTTTTGCCGATTGCCATGGCTAATTTCTTAGACTGGCCTGACACACATAGTCTATCACCAAACTTCCGACCATCTGTGACAGGATTTATGATATACGGAGGCTTTTAAATATGCCAATTATAGTGCCGTGCTCTTCGGCTGCCACACAAGACAAAGACGTTGGAGATCGATGGGTAACAAACCCATAATTTACATCCCTGACGAAAGGACAGCACGCAAGTTGTCCTTGACGCACCCAAAGGTGTCATGTCGGTGGTCTATTGTCAATATGTAAGTCTGAAGCACAGCAAATCCAAAGGCCAATGTTTCAAAACTAAAAGAGAGGTCTGATTTGAAACGAACTGACAAAGATTTCAAAATATGAAACGCGTTGCAATAACGTTTTGAACTGGAATTTATTTCCAGGGCCGAGATCATGGTATTTATCATATGACTGTGACATTTTTACCCTAAATATCACTACTGTTTGACGATGTTTTCCAAACTGTTGTATCACACCGGGTGAGATTTTTCCGGATCAAAAGTCCATATCACACTCTCACGGAAATCAAAAATCCATATCACACTCCAACGGAAATATCCGAGAGTTTCCGTGAATAGTTTTCGTAACTGGGGAAGTCGTTGTTGTTTCGTCTGCTATTTTGTAACCGGCTTTTCACCGCATATTAATTAAAATGGCAAATTTGGGTGAATTTGACATCGAAACAAAGTCATATGATAAACATATCATCATAACAGTGTGTTGATCCGTGTCGTCGCATCACGTCTTGTTGAGGTGGCCAGATTTTCGGATCACACTCGCTGCCTGCGGCAGCTCGTGTGATCCGAAAATCTGGCCACCTCAACTCGACGTGATACGACGACACGGATCAACACACTGTTATGATAATATCTATTTATTTATTCGGGTTTGAGGTCACTATACTATAATGACCGCGGCAGAAGTATAAAGTCAAGTATTCATGAACGTACCACTTTAGACGATTTACATCCCGGGTGTTAATTAGGGTCCAATTTTACCGGACAACAATGGATCAAAATTTGTGTTGGGTAAATTATCACAATACACAAGTACTGCACCCCCCCCCCCCCCCCCACACACACACATGGCACCCTTAGAGGGAGGGGGGGGGGGGCAGGATCATATTATTGTTGATTGTAGTTGTTAAAATGGGCAAAAAAAACATCTTCAAATCACAAGCGATCGGGCACAAAAATTTAAACTGTTAATTTTTCATTCGTGAACATTTCGTCATAATATTAGAAGACAGAACTTACAACACACACCGGTGACTGGGACTGATCAGAGACAGGCCTGAAAATAAGCAGTCTGACATTTGCAGAATGAGGTCACCAGAGGGTGAATTTGATGATGCTATCCCATACAGTGGGCCAATTTATCTTCTGGGTACGTCTTTCTGCTTAGACCTTATCACAGAGGGTAAATTTAGTGATGCTACCCTACTGTGCAGGGTAGCATCACTAAATTCACCCCCTGGGAACCTCATTTTGCAGATGACAGTCTGCTTATTTTCTGGCTTGATCAGAGATCATAAAGCGACAGGCAGCATCACTGTGTCAGTAGTTACACCCTGGCCTAATAAAAGTTATGCTTGCTCTATGAATTTGTGAAGAAGAGCAATCAATATTTTTAACGTGCCCTTCCAGGGCAATGACTTGAAAACATTAACCCTTTACCCAACGCAGACGATATCAGAATTTATTATTTTAAATATCATTTTTTTTAAAGTTTTCAAAACATTTCAACACAACTATATCATGTGACCCCTCATTGGAATGAGCTCAATGAGCTCGTTCCAATGAGGGGTCACATCATATGGTTTTGTTGAAATATTTTTAAAAATTAAATTTTTTCAACTGCTCAATTTACCTCTTACGCGGGCGGATGCGGGCGATTCGTTAGGTAAAACATTAACTGATTTACCCAAATAATGAATATGGACTCCTCCAACCGAGAACACTGACCTGACATGAAAAGAGAAACATTTTCGACCCAGGGATTAGCGCCAAGAGGTAGGGACGACGGGAGGTGAAGCGCCATTCTCAGAGAAAGTGCCCCTTTATTGTAGGCATCTTGGGAAATACCATAGGGGTAACGCGGCATTTAACACCTACCCGAAAAATTTCCCAAACCCTTTCGTGATCGTGATCTACCATTGTGACGTGGGTCAACGTTGCGCTACTCCACCCCCCCCCCCCCCCCCCACCCCAGGAAAAAAAGTATTGCATGTAATTATTTGCCTCGTCATGTGGTAGTAGAGTCCGATTATACTCGTCAGGCTTATCTTTATTTGAACATTGTGACTGAAACCCGAAGTTTGAAAACTTTCTCCTAGATAACCATATGGAAACACCAACTGCTCAGAATAAAAACAGTCTGACATCTTGGCTTGCCCAAATAATGGAGCTGAAACGGTTAATCGATTAATCGATTAATCAATGATCAACGTCTTGATCGATCCAAAAAGTAATTGATCGATTAACCGTTAGTTTTGAACTGTATTATATTGGTTAACAAAGGAACAAACTTGCTCCAAAACAGGTAAACATTGTCACACTGACTCACATCAATTATATGAGACAGAGTAAAGCGTGCAAGTTACTTGCTGACATATTTGTTTACTTGCATGATCATCATACTGTATCAGTGGCTGGAAATGGTCATTCTTAATCCTTTATCCATTGCGGGTAGCAGACGATACTTGCAAAATAAATTCATGAATTACTAAAAATTTTCAATTTTTATCTCAAAGACATAGCTTATGACCCCTCATTGGAACGAGCTCAACGAGCTCGTTCCAATGAGGGTCATAAGCTATGTTTTTGAGACAAAATTGAAAACATAATACATTTGAATGGAGATTTTTGTATATAGGCCTAGTCGGTTTTGTTTGTTACGTTGGGTAAAGGGTTCATGCTGTAAATAATCAACGGTATGGCAGTTATTCAGATACCTATTTGGACAAGTGATTAATCGGTTAACCAAGGTTAATCCATGTGCTTAATCGACCAAGAAAACCCCTTAACCGTTTCAGCTCTACCAAATACTACCATAAATTGGTAGGCATAAATTGGCACAGGTAGCTGCGAGTTTGGAGGTATGTGAGAACAACTTACTAAACACTCGTGCTCCGCTCTCGTCAGGTACGTAAATCCTTGGCGTGTCTCCCCTCGACCCCAAATTCTTTGAATGTCGGGCTACCGAAAGACAAGGTATTATTGGCCAATCAAAAATGAATTGACGCGTTAAAGATGTCATAACAGTTCAGAAAACTTAAAATTCTGAAATTCAAAGATCTATACAAACTTAACGTCCTTCTTTTTATGTACGACTGGTTCCATAATAGACTGCCCGTGAGTTTCGAAAGTACCTTCAAGCTTTGTACAAATCCATCGGGAATGTATACAAGGCAATCGGGGAAGATATACGTTCTCAAACCTCCTACTCCGTTTTCAGCTAATCTCCCATTCCATTCTTTTCCAAGAATATGGAATTAAATTGAACCATTGGTTCAAAATCTGAATAGATCTGAATTCAAAAGAACTCCAACGGACAGGATGCTGGATGCTCAGCTCATACCCCCATTAATGTTGCCTGTAGTAATCCTGCATGCCCAGATTGTAGTTGTGACTGAAGTATCGTCGTGCTTGTAATTAACGTTCTGTTACCTCGCCCAGTGTTAAATTAAGATGCCTCAGTATTGGGTAACACGGTGGACCATGATGCTGCCCCGTAGTACTATGTCTTCACCATGTACAGCGGGGTGGCACCGTCATGGACTGTGGGTCCTTTTCGGGGGGGGGGGGGGGGGGGGGCTCTCAATGGGTGCAAATCTGGCTTATTTTGTTTTTTCTTACTAGATGCTGGTCAATATTAGTCTTTTTCAGTGAATCAAAATGAAGGTGAAATCTGCTGTGAAGATTACATTTAGCCTTCATGTGGGGACGGCAGGAAGACAGTCCTTGTGACTATGCTGTCTCCCCGCAGTATAATAGAGTTAATATTTTGTTAATATACGTACACTATTATATTATTATTCTGCGAAATAAAGTATTCATTCATTCATTCAAAACAGGAAAAAACTGTAGCTAGTTTGGTGATATGCGAGACCGACCAGCTCTCGACATTAGCCACGACAATCGGCATTTCCGTAATAAAAGCCGTGGCAAACTTCCACTGCTTCTATGGATCTGCCGATAGCCATGACCAGTTTTGTGTTTGTGCATTCCTTGTCTGAATAGCTTGCTAAAACGAAGGTTATTGCTGGGCAAGCGTGTGTCACACACACACAAGCTCCAGCATTATCTGAAGATAGTAGCGATCGAGGAATCCACTGATGGCACGTGTTTTTCAGTATTGCAAAATAAATTTTTTGCTAAAACTGGGAAAACCTGTGGTATGTACTGATTTATCACTGCTGTCACTAGATCCAATTCCAGTCATATTGATGAAAGCTTAAATCAGTATCCTTTGGAATGTTTTCTAGTTCATGGCATCATAGAAAGGTGTGTTAGGGTGTATTCGTCGTGTAAATGCCCCCCCCCCCCCCCCCCCCCCACACACACACATAAAAAATAGAAAAGAAAATGTTGGCAGTGATGGATGCACCCCGAATACGAGCTCAAAAGAGAAGGCCTGAGACGGTAGTGCGATGGAGAGAAACTGTATGAAACAAGTGCAGCTGTCAAAGTTTCAGTATAAATAGATTGTGGACGAGTCTGCAAATAGTTTTATTTGGTGTCTGTCATGACAGAGAAATGTTTACGACACATCCTTCAGACATAAGCAATCATTGTATGAAGTAGGGACACGATCTCTCCATTGAATCAGTTTTATGGAACAGACAAAGTTAAAATGGATGAACATCTGTGATACTGACCTTGGAGTTACTACCTTGGGGCAAGTCACGACACATCCCTGAGTCACGAGCAAGCACTTTGTGACGTGTGAACCAGATCTGTCCTTTGAAATATTAGAGTTAGAGCTAACAAACTGTCTATGACTGTACCCTGAAGTTATTTGTTCAAGGTCATGAGTCCTCATGACATACGCTTATTCATTTATCGGGGTTTAACGACACATTCGACAGCCAGGGTCACCTCGTGTCGAACAGTTTTACGGGTGGGGGAAGCCGGTGCACCCAGAGAGAACCACAGAGCAACGGCGAGCAACTGTCAGACTCCCCAACGTACTAACTCCACACAAGCAGGGTTAGCATTGGTTGGAGACAAGTGCACCATTGACGTGCAGTGCGCCTTAGTACAAAGCGCCATCGTGCACCCCGCAATGACACACGCTTGAGTGATGAGTAAGCCTTGTGTGAAGTATGAATTAGATCTGTGAAATGAATCATATTTATGGACAATTGTAAAACATAGGAACGGTCTGTTATCTTGATCTTAACCCTCTGGACTCTAATGGTATATTCCATGTCAGTTCAATACCATCAATTAGAAGAGTCCATATTCATTATAAAACGTACTTGTCATGTTGTAGTCGTGCAGCAACTTCTTTTTAACCCTTTGGACTCTGGTGGTATCTTCCATGCCAGTTCAATGGCAGCAATTCGAAGAGTCCATATTCATTATTTGGGGTAGACTAATCAATATTTTCAACGTGCAGCCTCGGGGCTGCACGTTGAAAATATTGATTGGTCTACTCCACACATTTACTGAACAGACATCCTATTTAATGACGTTATGACGTATCATGTTCCTGGTCGGAAAAGCGGCCGGTCGGGTTGAAAGGGTTAACGGACACGTACGGTATCGTCAGAATTTGTCAAGTTGAGCGTTCAACAGCCCGAAACGGATACTACAGGCCTATATTTGTATGACAGACTGTGTGCGTGCGTGCGTGCGTGCGTGCGTGCGTGCGTGCGTGCGTGCGACATCAGGCCTGAAAATAAGCAGTCTGACATTTGCAGAATGAGGCCCCCAGAGGGTGAATTTGATTATGCTATTCCATACAGTGGGCCAATTTATCATCTGGGTACCTCTTTCTGTTTAGTTTTGATACCCTGATTCAGATTGAGGTTCACAAAGGGTAAATTTAGTGATGCTACCCTGCTATTCAGGGTAGCATCACTAAATTTACCCTCCGGGGACCTCATTTTGCAGAAGACAGTCTGCTTATTTTCTGGCTTGTGTGACATACGCCTAAGTATCAATCTAATCTCGTGAGAAAGTACAGGATATCAAGCAAGAGCGAATCGATTTCTTATACTCCAGCCAAGGTAAAAATGTCTCAACAGGGAAAATTATAGGGGGGAGGGGGGGGGGAGGCAACCAGTGGCGTCAGAAGCCTGGGCTTATTTTTCATCTAAATTTGAGAGAATCCATTTGGATTCTTGCGAAAATGGTTGTGAGAATCCATATACCTGCTATGAGTGTTCCAGGATCCCATGAGGCCACCATGGTTGAACCCCCTATTGTTTACTGATAATACATGTTAACCCTTTTCCAAACACATCTTTTTCATTTTTAAAACATAAACTGAATTTGAATTTTTAAAAAAAAAATAAACAATATTTACCAATAAAACCTTACAAAAATGGATGCCATTGGAATTGGCTCACTAAGCCGGTTTCAATGACAGCAATATTTGTGCGATTTTATTGACAAGGTGTCAGGATATTTCAGGTAATGTTTTTCTTGAATTGGTTAATTTGCTGCCGTTATGTTAAGTAAAGGGTTAAATTGACTGAATTCTTTTCATGCGAATCCTACCAGAGGTGCAGCGAGAATCTATATGGAGTCTCGCTGGTTTTGTTGCGCGAATCTTTGCGTGAATCGGTACTCGGATTCTCGTCGAAATATAAGCCCGGCACGCGGAAGCCGCAAAAAGTGTGTGTGTGTGTGTGGGGGGGGGGGGGGGGGGGCACACCTTTTTGGGTACAGCAATGGTGTAGGATGAAAATATTTCTTCTTCATGGGGGAGGGGTCAATGGTAGTGCGACAGTGTATTCATTTCATGCAAGATATATAAATTTATATACAATACCCTTCACCTTGGTTCCCACCCAATTTAATACACTAACCTCAGCGACCTCAACCATATTGCCATTATTTTGCGATAATGGATATTGACCGGTCAATATTGAGTCATGTGACATCAGCTGTCTTCATATGACATCGGATGTAATCGGAACACCATCAACCTAATTCGGAATAACTCTTTCCATAAATGAATAAGTATTACTTCTCCTGTCACTTTAAGTTACTCCCCGGCATCACCAAGCAACGGGCACTGGAGTGTAATTCTGTTACATGCATCATGGTTTATTTATTTTGTTTTGTTTTTATTTAACCCTTTGAACACTGGTGGTATCTCCCATGTCAGTGCAATGGCAACAATTGGAAGAGTCCATATTTATTATTTGAGGTTAGACCAATTAATATTTTCAACGTGCAGCCTTGGGGCTGCACGTTGAAAATATTGATTGGTCTACACCACACATTTACCTTGTAGCCATCCCACTTAATGACATTATGTCGTAGCTTGTGACTCGGTCGGAAAAACGGCCTGTGTGGTTGAAAGGGTTAATCATAACTTTAAAACCGTCCTTTGAAATATTACGTTCCATTTGAAGCTTTCTGCTTTTATTGGCTCACCAACGATAGTTATGTGAGCCTATGGCATAGCCCTCATGTCGGCGTCGTCGGCGGTGTCGGCGTCGTCTGCATCGGCGTCCGGGATTCATTCATTTTGAACTTTTGTGTGCAGGTTTTGATTTTTTTTTTTTTTTTTTTTTTGCGTTTTTTATGTCTTCCTGCTTTTCAAGGATAGTAATATTTTATTCAACCCTTTCAATGCTTAGTTACTTGAATTTTGGACTTTTTTTGTACAGGTTTTTGACTTTTCTGTGCAGGTTTTTGACTTTTTTGTGCAGGTTTTTGACTTTTGTGTACAGGTTTTGAAATTTTGTCTTCAAGTGGAGTTTTACCTTACTGGCATATTGCCATGGTGGTTTCCTTAACATTTCGGGGTATTTTTCTCAATTTTAACCCATTGAAACAATTGTGATGCCTTTTTGACTTTTATGTGCCGGTTTTGAGGTTTGTCTGTCTTTTCTTCCAAGTGGATATTTTTCAAGTAGAGTTTCACCTTACTGGCATATTGCCATTGTGGTTCTGTGACAGGGTATTATTCTCAATTTTAACCCCTTGAAACAAATGTGAGACTTTTTTTTACTTTTATGTGCAGGTTTTGAGGTTTGTCTTTCTTTTCTTCCAAGTGGCGACTTACCTTGTAGCATATTGCCATGGTTCCTATTTTATGTTAGGATGCTTCTTGGGGCTAGTATTATATTATTTAACCCTTTAGCTGCTTAGTTACTTTAATTTTGGCCTTTTGTGTGCAGGTTTTGTACTTTTGTGTGCAGGTTTTGATATTTTTTTTTAAGTGGAGTTTTACCTCTCTGGCATATTGCCATGGTGGTTACTGTAACATTTCCAGGGTATTTTTCTAAATTTTAACCCTTTGAAACAAATGTGATTCTTTTTTTACTTTTATGTGCAGGTTTTGAGGTTTGTCTGTCTTTTCTTCCAAGTGGATATTTTTCAAGTAGAGTTTCACCTTACTGGCAATTTGCCATAGTGGTTACTGTGACAGGGTATCAATTTTAACCCCTTAAAACAAATGTGATACTTTTTTTTACTTTTATGTGCAGGTTTTGAGGTTTGTCTTTCTTTTCTTCCAAGTGGATATTTTTCAGGTAGGGTTTCACCTTACTGGCATATTGCCATGGTGGTTACTGTGACATTATCAGGGTATTTTTCTCAATTTTAACCCATTGAAACAAATGTGATACTTTTTTTTTACTTTTATGTGCAGGTTTTGAGGTTTGTCTTTCTTTTCTTCAAAGTGGAGACTTACCTTGTAGCAAATTGCCATGGTTCCTATTTTATGCTAGCATATTCTTAGGGGTTATTATTATATTATTTAACCCTTTAGCTGCTTATTTTCTTTAAATTTGGACTTTTGTGTGCAGGTTTTGAACTTTATTTTTTACTCCAGCCACCCCTTTACATTGGCCACCTGTTGGTGAGCCACGGTGTACTGATACCCCCCTCTCGTTCTATAAAATCTTGACTCTTGAAAATCATAGTGGTCATATATGTATAGGTGTGTAGTAACCATAAGGGTTGTGAATGTTATGTCAGCAAGTGCCGTTCGGGTACCTATAATTGGTAAAAAAAAGTATGTGTGTGTGTGTTGTGGAGGGGGGGGGGGCTGTGCCCCATGTGTCCCGGCTCTGCTGCCATGGGTCACACACACCCTAAACCCCCCTTAACGACACCCTTGAATTAACAGCATAATCCATTTAAGGTACATGGTGTTTTATAGTATTCTAGTTACGCATGGTGAGTGGTGATGAAGAAATGATCAATGGGTTTTTTTGGCTTTCCATATAATTATGTTGATGCACAACAGCATTTTGCCTGTAGTTTTGTGTGAGAAAAAACCATAAGCTATTTACTGGATGCGCATGTATATAGAGGGATTTTCGTGGTCTTTGAAAATATTTTTTTCCCGGGTGAGTATGTCCCCGACCCCCAACCTACACTCGGGTTGAAAGTTGAATATTAGGCCCCCATCCCAAGCCAAACTCTGCAAATACCCTTATCACGAAATCTACCTTCCCTGTAGCGCCCGGGAGTCCAATGAAACTGGAGAGAGGGACTGGAATATCAGACCGACCTTGGTTTAGCTCTGTGCGAGAAAACTTATGAAAGTGTCAATGACACAGCAGCTCAACTTGACTGAGAAGGGACAGAACTAAATAGAAAGTTCCAGTAATGCCAAGTCATTCACTCAAGTTTCTACAGAAAAGACATCACACCAATGCTACCAACAAATCAGAAAACCATCGGTGAGAGATGCGGTCCGTAGAGTGTGCTAATGGAATTGTAGATATTTTACATGTCAAACAGAAGATGGACACTCGCACCCATGTTTTTCAACGAAATTCAGAACAATTCGATAGCTCCCATCTAAACATCACATCAAATCTACATATGAAATTCGAAAAAGATTGGATGAGAGATGCGGCCTGTAGGTTATGCTAATGGAATTGTTGACAATTTTGATCCAAATCCAAGAAGGCTGCTGACGACCATGTTTTTCAACAAAACTCAGAAAAATCCGATAGCTCCCATCTAGACATCACACCAAAGCTACATATGAATTCTGAAAAAGATAGGCTGAGAGCTGCGGCCTGTAGAGTGCACCAATGGAATTGTTGACAATTTATATGCCAAATCTAAAATGGCCTTTGACGGCCATGTTTTTCAACGAAATTCGGAAAAATTCAACAGCTTTCATAAAGACATGAAATTTGGAACTGATGGGATGAGAGCCGCGGCCTGTAGTGTGCTGAAGGAATTGTGGACGGACAGATGAAAGTACGGACGTTCTACCGCAGGTGTACTTGTGCGGTGATTTTAGTGTTAGGTATGGGAAAATTACGCAACTCACAAGTGGGTTTTTCGCACCTCAAAAGTTGAAAAAAACCTCAGAATTGGCTGGATTACTAACGGTTTTATCCTCCAACCACACAAGTAACGACTACACGGACGGTCACCTCGCAAGGCCATCTGCGGTGGCCCGGACATACGGACGGGCGTACGGACGGACAGACGACGGATCGCAACCCACCCCAATAGCCCATACCTGACGTTGTCAAGTTGAGCTAAAAACTGATTCACAGAAAAGCTAATTCCTTGTTCATGGTGGAGACGGGAGGCGTTAATGGGTGTTTCTATGTGGAGTAAGGGTGGTGATGAACACCCGTTCTACTGGCATAGACCTATACATAATGACATTTTGCAACCATGTGCATGCGGCTACTAGGTAAAATATCTCGACACTGATTTGAAGCATTTATAACCCTTTACCTAACATGAAAAGCAGACGACACTTGCAAAAAAAAATCTTGAATTACTATTTTTTTTCATTTTTTGTCTCAAAAACATAGGTTATGACCCCTCGTTGGAACGAGCTCGTTGAGCTCGTTCCAACGAGGGGTCATAACCTATGTTTATGAGACAAAAAATGAAAAAATAATAAAAATTAATTGGCGATTTTCGTGAATAGCGCTAGCCGGTTTTGGCCGTTACGTTGGGTAAAGGGATAAACAAAGTTGATTGGGGCGCCGTGGCTCAACAGGTGGAGAATCAGGCTGCAATCCGAGAGGTCTTCGGTTCGAATTCCACCCGTGGCAACCGCTTTGTGTCCTTGACACTTCATCCCAACTGCCCACGTGGGGGCACGGTGTCGCTGTGTACTGAGGCGTATACTGAACGTCAATGGTGCTCTTGTCTTCAACCAATGATAACCCTGCATGCTAACCCTCCTTGTGTGGAGTTACTACGTTGGTGAGTCTGGCAGTTGCTCGCCGTTGCCCGGTGGTTCTCTCCGGATACTCCGGCTTCCTCCACCCGTACAACTATCCGCCACGAGGTGACCCTGGCTGTCGAAAGTGTCGTTAAACCCCAATAAATAAATAACAAAGTTGATATTTTGTCACTTTTGGGTAGGCTACTGTGGTCACAAATGCGCACAGAGATTTTCAATCCAAATTATCTTGCCGATTTTCTCCACACAGCACTGCAGACCAGTCGGGAAAGAAATGCGAGAATATTGCATTTGACACATTCAGGGGTACCATTTCCGAGTGATTTTGTTGATCCTGACTTGATTTCGTAATATTTTAGGACATCTCGACCCACTGGCGTATAAGTGCGTTTCAATCCTATCGCGACCTGATCAAAATATCAAATTTTATGATCACATATTGTCTGTATTTAAATCAGAATAGACTTCCTTAATAATACTGATACATTATATATTATATGACAGTTTGACAGTAAGATGCCCAGGGACGCCGAAAATACTTCAGGGCTGGAGGAGGGGCAAACCCCTGGAAAAGGGCATTTACTCGCACTAGCAGCCCCACTATGACATACTGAAGCATGCATGTCTCGAGGGCCAAAGACCAGAGCTGGGGGAGTTTGAGAGGAGGTGTCCCCATTGGGAGGGGCACCTCCTCCCAAACTCCCCCATTGAATTTTGAAAGCTCCCAGAACGGCTTCGGGTGTGTATTCAGCTTTACTTCGAGAATAAACCATGGAAAAAATTAAGTGACAAACCTGCGAAGGGCACTGTCTGTCCCCACTCGCCCGTGGTTCGAAGGCACGGAGGGCAGCTGTCCCCTCTGCTCCGTGCCTCTTCCGTCCCTAAAGGTGACCGAGGCGAAGGTATGTGGCTAACCTGAGCATCGAGTTCCCGCATTGATATAATGTACTGGTTTCGATTGTTGAAATAATACGGTCTGTGTCTGGTGGTTGGTTTGGTGAGTGCGAGTTACTTTTGACTGCAATAATAAGCCAATATGGCGTTTGACAGTCATTTCGGCACTTTACAAATTTTCAAAATTTTCTAATCGATAGGACATCTGTTAACCCTTTACCCAACGTAACGGCCAAAACCGGCCAGCGCTATTCTCAAAAATCGCCAATTAATTTTCAAAATATTTTCATCTTTTGTCTCAAAAACATAGGTTATGACCCCTCGTTGGAACGAGCTCGTCGAGCTCGTTCCAACGAGGGGTCATAACCTATGTTTTTGAGACAAAAAATGAAAAAAATTAGTTATTCAAGAATTTTTTTTGCAAGTGTCGTCTGCTTTTCATGTTAGGTAAAGGGTTAAATAGCGAGGACGACCGTTTACTCGAATAAAAACGCCGTCAAATTGTTAAAATGGAGAAAATCAAACAAAAGCTGGCAAGCTGAGAAAGAGAAATCTTACATGAGTCGACACGCACGATACCCTCACTCAGTGCGGGGAATCCCCTAGTTTGTTTCGAGAGCTAAAAGTAGAATACTGAACGGAGTGATACATTGGGACGCGAAGAGCGAAAGCGAGTTTGGAACGGCTGCACTGAACAAGAACATTGTGTGCAACGCAATAGCGCGCGAAGATAAGATCGTGAAAGACAAGTCGTTTATTATGGAATCGCTTCGAATCAGATTTAAATCTAATCCTGTTCTGATCGTAAAAAGCGCGTAGAAAATAAATATTGAATTTTTTATTCCTCATACGAACTCAGTAATACATGTGTGATAATCACCCGAGAAGGGGAAATCATGTCTTTCAGCATAAAGCTTATCACCGTGACGAGGTCAAGAACATCTGAGCACTTCAACTGGTCAGTCAATAGGCCTATATATTGTACAGGATGCATACAGACCCACCCAGTGGCGCAGCCATGGGAGGGCTGGGGGGGGGTACATGCCTCCCCCCAATTTCAGTCATCCCCCCAATGATATGGCCTAATTATTGATGCCTATCCCAACTTATAAACTTATAAATTATGGATACAAACGGACTCAGAATCAAGGAACTTGCATTTTTGGTCTCGAATTTCTAAAAAAAAAAATTCTCGGGGGAGTCCCCCCCCCCCCCTCCAGTGAGAGAGGGTGAGTTCACCCCCACCTCGCCGCTACGTGGCTCGGATGATGCTGCGCATCCTATTCTGCATGCCCACCCCCCCCCCCCCCCCCATAGTTTAGCGATTGAACGTAGAGGCTACCCCCCTACGTTCAGATCGCTACCCTACCCCCCCCCCCCCCCCCCCCCCAAATATTACTCTTGTCCCCCTAACTTTGATATCCTGGCTATGCGTCTGGACTCACCAAATAAAGTTTTAGATTAGATTGCTGGTGGATGGTAAGTGAAAAGGAAAGCTGGATCAAAACAGGTCTTTGGCAGTAGTTGTATTTTCTGACAGAACGTTTTTGAAAGTATTTTCTAACAGAATGTTTTAAGAAGGTGTGAGAGTCGAATTGATTTTGGTTTTCTATAGCCAACGTTAGGTTAGGACATGAGTAAAGTGTTGATTCTCAGAATACGGGTCATTTTGAAGTTGGCAGGAAATTGAAAATTTTCTTTTTTCAATTTGCATGAATTTCTCAGGTGCATTGACAACAACATAAGGAAACACATGACAAAATATGTGAGCTTAGTGATATTTTTCGTTGTTACTATGGCAAACGAAACTGTCGAGTGTCATATAAAAACGTCCATGCCGTCACGGACAATTTCTAATCAAAACTACTGAGACCTGGGTGGAGTGCTGATAATGTTGTGCCCCAGTTTGCATCTACTTCTGTCCATTTACATTAACCCTTTACCTACCATGAAAAGCAGACGACAATTGCAAAAAAAATTCTTGACTAACTCATTTTTTTTCTTCATTTTTTGTCTTAAAAACATGGGTTATGACCCCTCGTTGGAACGAGTTCGTTCCAACGAGGGGTCATAACCTATGTTTTTGAGACAAAAAATGAAAAAATAATGAAAATTAATAGGCGATTTTTTAGAATAGCGCTGATCAGTTTTTGCCGTTACGTTGGGAAAAGGGTTAATACGTGTTGTTATATTACTTTTTATAAGAAAGCTTTGAGATATTAGATCACGTTGGGCGTAACGTGATAAACCACGTAGAAGTACATGGTTGTCAATTTAGCAAAATAATATAATGGACTACATTATTAAAGACAAATATTTGCACTTCTGACGGTATGGAATGTGATGGTACAGAAAATTTTCACTTCAACATCACGTGATTTATTGTGGCTTCAGTGTTTGGGCGCTAACATTTGTGATAAACTATGTTAAGAACTGCACTATTAAAAATGTACATACATTTTTTAATCACGTTAAATAGTTTCTCTACTACAGTTTTACTGTACGGACATGGTTTTAAAACCACTCTTTGGATATAGCACACATTCCTGAAACTTGGAAGTTTATTTTCAACGAAAATGGCGGCACAGCTTCACACAATTTCTGTCAACAAAGTTTCAAACAAAAAATTTCGAACAAAAAATTTCCGAACCGCTGCTATGTGAAAAAATGCCCGACCGTAACGGGACGGATAACTAACTTGCGAACAATGAATTTAACCCTTTACCCAACGTAACGGTAAAAACCGGCCAGCGCTATTCTCGAAAATCGCCAAATAACTTTCATTATTTTTTTCATTTTTTGTCTCAAAAACATAGGTTAAGTTCGAGCTCTTCGTCGAGCTAGTTCCAACGAGGGGTCATAACTTACGTTTTTGAGACAAAAAAAAACAAAAAAATGAAAAAAATTAGCTATTCAAGAATTTTCTTTGCAAGTGTCGTCTGCTTTTCCTGTTAGGTAAAGGATTAAAGATGTGCTATTTCTAACATGTTTGGGGCGTAGCATTGGCGTCTAGTACACGGCATTATTTAATTGCGGTCCTCTGAAAAATAGTGGATTTAATTTACGCGAATTATAAATCCGCTTCAGCGTTTAAATTATAACGGTAAATTGCAAAACCAATTCTAGGACACAATAACGTTACGAAAATTTGGTATGCTCGGGGGTGGTTCGCACACTGATTGCGTGATTATGTCAGCATTTTTGGTATTTTAGTGTGCTACAGGGTACAATGTTAGAAACCAAGTCCCTCAAATCCGTGAGAATTTGATAATTTTATTTAAAACGCCATGGAGTGGAAACGTCCCGTATTCAGAGAATCACCCAAATATAAAATTGCACAGAAACATAATTTAAAAAACTTCTCTGATTTAGTGCACTTGGAAATATGGATTTAAGCATACCCACCATTACACCGCAACGTTCAATATAAAAATTAAAATGATAGTATTTTTTTACTACGCTTGGCGAAAAAAATGGAGGGGTAAGTACCCTCCCCCTCATACCCCCCACCCCTGGCGCCGCCACTGTTGCAGCATTATCTCCACCCCAACCCCCCCCCACCCCCCACCCCCCCCGCACACACACACACAAACACACACACTTAGGGCTGCACGATATTCAAAACTTAATACCGGTATCGATATTTAAAAAAAAATACCCCGGTATACCGGTTTATATCGAAAACTGTTCAGATATCTGAATATAAGTACCACATCGAGACTTGAGGCATCACAGTTGGAACGAATCAGCATGCCTTGATGATGCGGTTCGAAACACCTTTACCCAACGCAGACGATATCAAAATTTGTTATTTTAAATAAAAGTTTATCAGATTTTTCCAAAACTCTGATAAACTATTATTTAAAATAACAACAACAAACATTTCTACAAAACAATATCATGTGACCCCTCATTGGAACGAGCTCAGCCCGTTCCAATGAGGGGTCACATGATATAATTTTGTTGAAAATTATTTTTTTCCACTGCTGAATTTGTATATTACGCGGGCACATGCGGAGGATTCCTTGGGTAAAGGGATAATATTATTCATTCGGTGTTACACAGTTAAGACTTAAGATATCTTGAAAATGAAATTGTGGGTAAAATAATTATAATAAACCGATATTTTTGTAATTACACCGATATTCAATCGATATTGGTTTGAATACCGGTATATCAGTTTATCGATATATCGTGCAGCCCTACCCGCACTGTCCATCTTTCTCTTTTTTCCACATTCATTTTCTTTCTCTCGCACCACAGTTTTGCCAATGGAAGAATGGTTGTGCTGGGTTATTCATCCATAGCTTGGAAATAGGAGACATTTCTTTTCTCGGTGAAAAATGGTTACAGCAATGTGGACTCTAGAAACGCTCGAGAGAGATAGGATGATAAAGGATTTCGGTTCATTGTCGAATGATTGGGTTATCCTTTACACCGAATCTTATCTTTTATCATTTTCGTTTCAGGAAAATATAGATTAGGTCCTGCGCTAATGAGGCCGCCGGTGTCACCTACCCACCCACCACACACATGAAATCTTTTAAATTTGGGAGGGGCGTTCGTAACTTTAACTTTTTTTTCTCGTTCGTTTACGCCAAATTTGACGCTTCTAAAATAAATTTCATTTTTTTCGAGAAGAAATCCTCGATTTGCGGGTTTTGAGCCCGAAAAAAGAACGAAAATGGAAGAGCATGTACCTATCGAGATAAAAAAAAGTATTGCGGGTGGCCTAAATCAGCCACCGTATGTACCCGATCATGCCTCATTACCCGGAGCTTTGAGGAAGCATTTAATGTTAAATTCCCATAGGAACCGGAGCTTTGAGGGGCAACTTTTTTCTAACCAAAACTTCTGCTCCATCCAGCTAGATCCGGCAAGTGGTGCACGTACTGCATCTGTATACACCTGGAACTTAATTAAGCACACCATGTTTTTTTCGCATTTGTGTTAATAGAAACTGTCATTACTTTCATGCTATCTTTCAGATGGACAAAAGTGATTGTTTGTGGAAAGAATGGTCTATTGACAAATGAAAGACAACACAATGATGGAAATAGGCAGTAGTTTAATGGCGCCAATTGCACATATCTGTCACAAATGTTTTTGATGAAAAAAAATGTTCTCTCGAGAAGTATGGTGCTGGAAGGATTCATGATGAAACAATGCCGGTAATTACTGACTAAAATTGTAACTTGTAATCTCCTGAATACTATAGCAGTGTCTGACGTCAGTAGCGAGTGTATCCACCACGTGCCTGGATGACAGCCCGAACGCTCCTCCTAATGCTACCAGTGAGCCTTCTGATACGGTCTAGAGGAAACTGCTGCCACTCCTCATGCAATGCAGCTTCCAAATCGGCCAAATTCTGTACAGGCGGATGGATCCCTTGCTTGCTCACGACGTACAAGAAAGTCCCAGATGTGTTCTTAGGGATTCAAATCGGGGCTCATTGCATGCCAAGGGAGTGTTGTAATAGAGTTGTTCTGAAGGAATGCTCTCACAGCATAAGAACGATGTGGCCTTGCATTGTCGTCCATGAATACAGGGCGAGTAGCCAACAGATGGATGTCAAAATGAGGCACGACAACCGGATTGAGAATGTCCCGGATGTACTGATGACCATTGAGATTCCCACATACAATCACCACATCAGGTTTACAATCATGAGAGAGGCATCCCCGGATGATTACTGATCCTCCACCATAAGAAACAGTAGGTCTGACGTTCCTAGGCACGTAAGCAGTATTTCTATGCCTCCACATGCACTCTCATGCGACCATCTGTGACGTGAAGTAGGAACCTACTCTCGTCTGACCAATGGACACTTCTCCACGTCTTGAGATTTTAATACTGTCGTGCCATACACCGCTCCGAACGTCGTCTTTGATGTTCATTGGACAGAACTGGACGCTTGATGACCCTTCTGGACCTCTCGGCTGAACTCCCCTAACATTCTTTCCCGCGGCATTGGAACAGCATTGAACTATCAATACAGTGTCTCAACAGATCCCAATTTAAAAAAGCGATAACAGACAAAGCCCTAAACTCATACCTTTCTGATGTCTCCTGTAATAACCCATTGTGTCCTGACTGCGCCTCGTCATCCTCTGGATCTCAACATTCTAGGGATTAAGCTCCTTTGTTTAGACCATGTAATCCTGTAATTTCTGAATTTATTACCCCTTTAACCTATGTAGCGGCATATATGACCAGCACTACCCCATAAATCGGCATTTAATGAGCTATCTTTTCTCAACCATCGCCCCCAGAACATGGCTGGTGATCCCCAATAGGGATTAGCTTGTCGAGCTCATCCATTGGGGGCCGTTGGCCTTGTTTTGGTAGCGGGGGTTGAAGGTGGAGAGTTTGGAAACCAAATAATTTATCAGCTATTCAAGATCATCTCTTTCAAATGTCGTATTTTTCTTTCGGCTGGTTTAGGGGTTAGACGATAGAACTCTAAAGAATTTAACTCAGACCCAACTTTGATGTCAGAGCTTGTTATAATTTTATTATGGGAATGGTGGAAAGACAGCCTTCTGGGCTACGCCATTTCCATGCAATATATCTTTACTTCTATACATTTTTTAAATTTGTTCTCAATATGCTATGTAAACGAATACTGCAAATAAAGTTTCATTTCATTTCATTTCATACCCAGTGCTTTGAGACGGTTTCGAATAGTTCTGTTGCACAAACGCCTGTTGGGGAGCCAAGGGCGTGTCAGTACCCCACTTGAAGCAAAGGGTTCACGCCTAACGAGGCTTGTCAGACTCCGATCTTCCCGGGAGAGGTCTTTTGGGGTTGTCTTGGCCTTGGCCGGTCCTTAACATCGTTGGTTTGTTGATGTCAAAGGTGTCGAGCTTCTTGTACTGGACTGATATAGTAGTATAGTATGGGCGATGTATAACCACACAGGTCCCGTTACTTGGTATTACTAAGCCTCCTAATGCTTTATACTATCCGGTGACAAGTATAGGTACAACGTAATGCTATGCCAGGTGGTATTGTGGGGTGGCTGAGGGTAATACATGGTCGTCCACGTCCAGTGCGGTTTTGCGAGGTAGTGCTTGGGAGTTTAAAACGTCAGTAAAGAGTGTGCGGTCTATACCCATGAAAGCCTACTGTTAGCCGTTAGTATTATTGATTTAATCAAGGCGTTATTTATTTATTTATTTATTTATTTATTTATTTATTTATTTATTTATTTATTTATTATTTATTCCTGAAAGCCTACTGTTAGCCCTTAGTGTTATTGATTTAATCAAGGCGTTATTTATTTATTTATTTATTTATTTATTTATTTATTTATTTATTTATTTATTTATTTATTTATTGAGGTTTAACGACACTTTCGACAGCCGGGGTCATCTCGTATCGGACACTCAAGGCGTTATATTGCCCTACAGTTGATGTAGGTAGAAAGTAATGCTAGGCCAAGAGGTATTGTGGGTGGGGGTAATGCCTGGTAGTTTAGAACGATTGTATAGTATGGGCGATATATACCCCTATAGGTCCCATCTTAACCCTTGTACTATCAACCCATCGAATGCATTGTATTATCCTCTGACTGCTGTAGGCTGTTCGTTACGCTAGATCAAGAGGTTTTGTGACGCGTGGGTGGGGGTAATGCAAGGGTGGCTAGTGTGGTAGTATAGGATGTGTGGCCTGTACCCCTGCTGGTTCAATGTTATCCCTTGATACCACTTTCCATCTAAGGCGTTGTGCTGACCCACAGATGGTATAGGTAGCACGTAATGCTATGTCATGCAGTGTTGTGGGTATGTATGGTTGCCTAGTGCGGTAATTTAGGGCGTACTGAATGTGCCCTGTTGTTCTACTACTCTTGCGGAGTGGTGGGATATGTTTTGTTGTCAAGTACGGTAGTATAGGATATACAGTAGGTACCCTTGGGGTCTTGTGTTATTTCTTAGTGCTGAAAAACACCTAATGGGTTATACTATTCCATGGGTAGTTCGGAATACTAGGTCATGTGGTTGTGTAGCGTATGCTTGGTTCCTGGTGTCGTAGTAGAGTGTGGGTGGTCTTTTATAGGTTTTCTAAGATTCGGCAGAGGGGAGATGTCGTGATCTGAGATAGCTATCGAGTCTGTAGTAGTGCTATTTTATTTATTTATTGGTGTTTAAGGTCACATACTTATGCACAATGGTTAATCATGACCGTGACAGTTTTACGGGTGGAGGAAGCCGGAGTTGGAGAGAACCACCGAGCAACGACGAGCAGCTGCCAGCTCCCCAACATCGTAACTCCGCACTGCAGCACAGGCAGGTAAAATTGGTTGAAGACATGCGCACCATCGACGTACGTACGCCTTAGTACACGGCGTCATCGTGCCTCCATGTGGACAATGGGGTTAAATGCCTTACCCAAGGACACAGCGCGGGAGTCCGAATCGATCGCTC
Source organism: Pictodentalium vernedei (assembly GCA_031216915.1). Lineage (NCBI taxonomy): Eukaryota > Metazoa > Mollusca > Scaphopoda > Dentaliida > Dentaliidae > Pictodentalium > Pictodentalium vernedei. The sequence goes on from CM062288.1 coordinate 95,506,939, forward strand.
AGACAGTCACCCATCCGAGGACTAACCGGGCTCGAAATCGCTTAACTTCGGTGATCTGACGAGAACCGGTTACCGCAATTCCACCGCGCCCCCGCTGTAGTAGTGTTACAAATCAGAAGTAATCGTGAAATTCTTTAGGGGTGGTACAGTTAAAACAGAAGTCCTGTCACGAACTGTGCGCTTAGCTGGGCTTAATTGAGTGTAGAAATTGCGCGCAATTGCCATATCGAATGGCATCCAAAGCACGGCAGGTTCTCCTGGTTACTCATAGCAAACACAGGCAATGTTTTTGCCAAATGGACCTCCGGGTTACCCGGAGGGCCATTGGTTGAAACATTGCTTGAGCACACTTACCCGTAGCGCCACTTTTTGTCTTTACAGAATCGGTTTCCGGCGAAAGGCTCCTTGGGCTTTTAATTCGAAACATTGAAAGTGTGTTCATATGTTCCAGAAGGGTGTCTAGTTGTGCATAAAGGTTTCGGAATTTTGACTCGCCCCCATCCCGTAGCGCCACTTTTGTCGTTAGAGATTTGGGTATCCGGCGAAAGGCTCCTAGGGGTTTTAAATTGAAAGTGTTTCTATATGTTCAGGTACGGTCTCTAGATCTGCATGAAGGTTTCGGATTTATGGTTTGGCCCCAAGTGGCACTCGTAGTGCCACTTTTGTCGTTGGAGAATAAGTTTCCGACAAAAGGCTCTTATGGGTTTTAATTCGAAACGTTGAAAGTGTGTTCCTACGTTCCGGTAGAGTCTCTAGAAGTGCATAAAGGTTATGGAATTTTGATTCGGCCCATGAGGTGCCTGTAGCACAGTTTTTGTCATTAGAGAATCTGTTTCCGGAAAAAGGCTCCTGGTGGTTTAATTTGAAACGCGGAAAGTGCGTTCATATGTTCCGGTAGAGTCTCTAGATGTGCATAAAGGTTCCGGAATTTCGATTCGGCCCCATGTGGTGCCCGTAGCGCCACTTTTGTCGTTAGAGAATCGGTTTCCGGAAAAAGGCTCCTAGGAGGTTTAATTTGAAATGCTGAAAGTGTGTTCACATGTTCAGGTAGGTTCTCTCGATGTGCATAAAGGTTTCTGATTTTTGATTCCGCCCCATGTGGCGACCGTATCGCCACGCTTGTCGTTAGAGAATCGGTTTCCGGTGAAAGGCTCATAGGGGATTTAATTTGAAACGCTGAAAGTGTATTCATATGTTCCGGTACTACCGGTAGGGTCTCAAGATGTGCATAAAGGTTCCGGCATTTTGATTCTGCCCCATGTGGTGCATGTAGCGCCACTTTTGTCGTTAGAGAATCGGTTTCCGGAAAAAAGGCTCCTAGGAGGTTTAATTTTAAACGCTGAAAGTGTGTTCAGATGTTCAGGTAGGGTCTCAAGATGTACATAAAGGTTTCAGATTTTTTATTCGGCCCCATGTGGCGCCCGTAGCGCCACTTTTGTCGATAGAGAATCGGTTTCAGGTGCAAGGCTCTTAGGGGGTTTGATTCGAAACGTTGAAAGTGTATTCATATGTTGCAGTAGGGTGTCTAGATGGTCATAAAGGTTCCAGAATTTTGATTCGGCCCCATGTGGTACCCGTAGCTCCACTTTTGTCGTTGGATAATCGGTTTCCGGAAAAAAAGGCTCCGAATAGGTTTAATTTGAAACGCTGAAAGTGTGTTCATATGTTCAGGTGAGGTCCATAGATGTGCATAAAGGTTTCTGATTTTTTATTCCGCCCTATTTGGCGCCCGTATCGCCACGTTTGTCGTTAGAGAATCGGTTTCCGGTGAAAGGCTCTTAGTGGATTTAATTTGAAACGCTGAAAGTGTGTTCATATGTTCCGGTAGGGTCTCTAGATGTGCATAAAGGTTTCTGATTTTTGATTCAGCCCCATGTGGCGCCCGCGGCGCCACTTTTGTTGTTAGAGAATCGGTTTCCGACGAAAAGGCTCCTAGAGGTTTTAATTCGAAACGTTGAAAGTGTGTTCATATTGTTCCGGTAGGGTGTCTAGATGTGCAAAAAGGTGTCGGATTTTTTATTCGGCCCCATGTTGCACTCGCAGCATCACCTTTGTTAGAGAATCGGTTTCCGGCAAAAGGCTCATGGTGTTTTAATTGTCCCCGATGAAAGTGTGTTCATATATCCAGGTGGGTATATAGATGTGCATAAAGGTTTCTGACTTTTTATTCCGCCCCTTGTGGCGCGCGCAGCGCCACGTTTGCCATTAGAGAATCGGTTTTCCTTGAAAGGCTTCTGGGGGTTTAATTCGAAAGGTTGAAAGTGTGTTCATATGATCCGGTAGGGTGTCTAGATGTGCATAAAGGTTTCGGATTTTTTATTCGGCCCCACGTAGCGCCATTGTTGCCTTTAGAAAATTGGTACCGGCAAAAGACTCCTAGTGGTTTTAATTCGGATCGTTGAAAGTGTGTTCGTATGTTCCTGTATGGACTCTAGATTGATAGAGCCGGATAAGTTCATTACTCCATATTATGCCAAGAAATATGCAAGAGCGTCAGGGACAGCCTGTTACCCAGCTATCTTATCACTGGTTATCAAGTGGACCCAGGTGGGCGCTCAAAATTTTATTATATGACACTTGTTAGTTGATGCGTGATTTGGGAAATGTGAAGATAAGACCAATAGATTGAACAGGATCAGTCATTAACAACTGGGTGTTTTCTTCACTCCTCAAAGGCTGTTGTTATTTATTTATTGATGTTTAAGGTCATATACTTATGCACAATGGTTAATCATGACCGTGGCAATTTTACGGGTGGAGGAAGCCGGAGTACCCGGAGAGAACCACCGAGCAACGACGAGCAGCTGCCAGCTCCCCAACATCGTAACTCCGCACTGCAGCACAGGCAGGGTTAGATTGGTTGAAGACATGCGGACCATTGACATGTAGTACGCCTTAGTACACGGCGTCATCGTGCTCCCATGTGGACAATCGGGGTTAAGTGCCTTGCCCGAGGACACAACTAGGAAGTCCGAATTGATCGCTCAGACGATCATTCATCCAATGATTAACCGGGTTCGACGTTGCTTAACTTCGGTGATCTGACGTTACCGCAACGCCACCGCGCCCCCCAAAGGCTGTTGTTACAATGGCTGCTATGATCAAAGCTCCGAAATAATAATCATACAGTGACGTGGCTAGAGGTTTCCGTTTGAGGAGGGGTGTAGGGTAGTGGATTTCCAACTAGGGGAGGGGCCAGGGGGAACCTCCCTCCCGGCCCCTCCCCAGTTGGAAATTCAATACCGAGAAAGATTTTGAAAATGAAGCCATGATGATTCTAGTAAATGAAATGCCAACACATTTATGATAGAATTATAGAGGTTATTATTATTTGGTATTCTTCTGGGAATTCAATACGTGCTAAACAAATGGCATTGGGAAGACCATAGTTCGCCGTTCGGACCAGTCGGAGAAAATTTTGCTTTTTGAAATTGAAGGAACGGTGTTTCCTTTCATCTGGGCGATCAATGGCAGACTTGACTGTTGCCTATTTCAGAGGACATCCAGCCCCAAGCAGTGGTGAGTGACTGAGTAGCGTTTTACCAGTAAAACGGCTTGTTTACCCGAGTTAAAAAACATTGCTTCACTTCCGGGGGTCCCACGGGAGTAATTGACTGTTGATGTTGCTATTATCGGAATAAATATACAAATAAATAGATTAAAACCTGCAGTTTGATTAACTGCGAATCTCGCCAGAGGTGTCGAACAATCGGTCCAAGACGGAGATGCTTTCAGTTGGGAGTCCAGTGAGTGAATGCTTTCTGCACGGTCAAAGGGCGATAATTCAATCTTTCATCCAACAAGTGAAATTACCAATTCAAGCAGTCATACAGTCATACCGCATTCTAGAGGTACCACACTATTTTGGACAAATCTTCAGCAATGCGTGTGTTCTTTCCATATTACTTTATATACCTTTGGTTTTGCTTGTGGATTCCAGTAACTGTTGATGTACATGTTATGGGTGTTTGTGCTTTTGAATTAATGGGGGTGCGGTGATGTTACGGTAACCGGTTCTCGTCAGATCACCGAAGTTAAGCAACGTCGAGTCCGGTTAATCATTGGATCGGTGACCGTCTAAGCGATCAATTCGGACTCCGGAGTTGTGTTCTTGGGCAAGGCACTTAACCCCGATTGTCCACATGGGGGCACGATGACTGCGTGTACTAAGGCGTACTGCACGTCGATGGTACGCATGTCTTCGACCAATCTAACCCTGCCTGTGCGGAGTTACGATGTTGGGGAGCTGACAGCTGCTCGTCGTTGCTCGGTGGTTATGACCTTAAAACACCAATAAATAAATAAATAAATCTGAATTAATGACTGTGTTCTGCAGTTATTACTCAGTAGGTGCAGTGTTCAGTGGTTATGACCTTAAAACACCAATGAATAAATAAATCTGAATTAATGACTGTGTTCTGCACTTATTACTCAGTAGGTGCAGTGTTCCATTTGTTGAATATCTTTGGCAATTTGTATTAGGTCAAGGCCATAGTGGGAGGGCTTCACTATTCATTGCATCCGTTCTCAACAGCTTCGAAAAGTTTATTTATTTAATTATTTATTTATCACGGTTTTAACGAAACTTTCGACTGCCAGTCATCTCGTATTGTACAGTTTTACTGGTGGAGGAAACCCGAGTATCCAGAGAGAACCAACGAGCAGCGGTGAGCCTTTCGGACGTACTAACTCCACACAAACATGGTTAGCGTCGGCTAAAGTTCACCATCGACGTGCAGTACGCCTTGTGCACATTGCAACTGTGCCCCCATATGGACAATCGGGATTAAGTGCCCAGCCGAAGGACACAATACAGTAACCCCTGGCAGGGATCAAATCGCGGACCTTTCGGTTTTAACCCTCTTCACTCTGATGTTAAAATACCAAAATTTCAGGAAGCTGTTTTTTCCCATAATGCATCTAGCAGTTTAACCAATTCAATCTTGTTTGACAGAGCTCAATGAGCTCTGTCAAACGAGATTGAATTGGTTAAATTTCTAGTTGCATTATGGGAATTTTTTCTGCCTGAAATTTAGATATTTTGACATCGGTGTGCGGGGGGGTTCAGTCAAGTACTGTAACCACTGAGCCACCGCGCTCTCTGCCTCGAATAATGTGTTCACCCATGAGTGCATGTTGTTGATGCAGATATATTGTTGGAAACAGTTGGCCCAGTCGATCATCATAGTGACTATACCAGTCTTTCCTCTCCTAAGAAATTACCAGTTTCTCACGTTTTAGAAGCTACACAAGGATTGATGCACTGAAGTCCTAGAAGTTTGTTGTGTGCACAAATTCTTGTTCTTTGTGAATAATACTGGCTATTACCCTAGTTGTATTATGGCAATAACAATTTCACTTCTACGGACCTGGCGAAAATAATGACATTGGTAGCACATATTGTACAGGTAATTGTCTTTTAACACCATTCGTGTAATAAAGTTCGCCCTAATTATTTGATGGTGTTATTTTATTGGGGACAGCTGGGTAATAAATATTTAATGTGATAAAAACATGCATGTGAATTATTTCGGATATTAGCAGAAATGAGAGAAATATATGTGGAACTCTCAAATATTTGCTATCTACATTTCATCCTAATTTCATATTTAATTATTTTATTTTACTTATTTATTTGTGCTAAAAAATAGTGTTTTGATTCTCAGGCAATCCCTCATTGAATTTCAGTATCTACCAATATTAGTACAAACTCATGGAGACCTGAAACTTTTTACATTTTTTGATTGATGCATATTTATTTAGTTGCGTCTCCAATGTTTGCCTTGTTGCAAATTATGGGAGGGTGCCTATATGTTTGCCTTGTTAGCTCTCCTTACTTTCAGTCAGATGATCTAAAGTGATCACTCCCCGCCCGTCCTCTGTCGTCCGTGAACATGGCGTTTGCGTCTGTAGGAGCTCGAATTATAATTCAGTTCAATATGAGGAATATTCTTGAAATATATTTTTCTTCAGATCCAATAGTCAGAATCTTTTGATATTTGGTATATAGCATCATTTGGGAGGTGAGATTCAAGTTTGTTCAAGCCAAATCCCTGGGTTCATATTTGAGCCCGAATTATAACTTACTTCAATATGAGGAATATTCTTTAGAAATCCTTTTTTTTACAATTCCACCGGTCAGAATCTTTTGATATTTGGTACAGTGGAGCCCACTTAATTGGATATCTCTAAACTGAATAATCCTGTTGAGTATATTTTCCCAACACAAAACCATTTACCATACCTCCAGTACAAACTTGACCTGTTAATTGAATATAGGTTATAGAGTAAACTCCTGTTAATTGAATAAAAAATCTTGTAACCTGTCGAGAAATTACCCAGGCTCTCCCCAGTTTGTCTTTGTTTGTAGATCTAATTGGCTTCAGTACATCCAATACAGGCATTTAATCTATTATATCTTGTTTGACAGAGCTCATGGAGCTCTGTCAAACAAGATATAATAGAATAAATGTTAAGTTTATCTCTAAAATTCAGGAAAGTGACACTATCCCTGTTAATTAAATACTGTGGTTAATTGAATAATTTTCATTAACAAAGTGGCTATTCAATTAACAGGATGCCACTGTATAAGCTTTTATTAGGAGGGGCAGATGCAACTTGTTCAAATCAATTCCCTGGGTTGATATTTAGGCTACCATGTCAGGTGAGTGCCTGCAGGCCCTCTGGAGCCTCTTGTTACAAATTATTATGGGATAATGATGCATATTTATTTAGTTGTGTTTCCAATATGTTTGCCTTGTTACAAATTATGACAGGGTGCCTATATGTTTGCCTTGTTACAAATTATTATGGGAGAGTGCCTATATGTTTGCCTTGTTACAAATTATGGGAAAGTGTATATAGGCACTCTCCCACAAATTGTAACAAGGCAAATCCCCGTAGATTAAATACTTTTACTTGAAAGATAATATTAAGGGCATCGAAAGAATATGAAGCCTTTGAATTGCAGTACCTACACTTTGTTTTTAGAGGAATGTTTTATTTTTCAAATTAAAAATTAATTTATTTGTATAAATATGCACTTTCTATATTTCTGTGTGTTAAAAGACAGACAAACTCCTCTCCATGTTTTCTCACTTTTTGCAAAAGAAAAATAAAAATTAAAAATAAAACCCTCCCTCCCTCACTGATTTGAAAAAAAATTGCCTGAGAATCAATTAATTTATTTGGGGTGGCCCAATTTATTTATTGGGGTTTAAGGTCACATACTTCTGAACAATTTCTACAACATGGAGATAAAGTCAAGTTTAGTCAATCATTTATACCCAGGTTGCCTACTTTAGAGAACTTCCACCCCCCATATTGGTGACTGAGTACTATTTTATCAGTAAAACAGTAAACAAGCACTGCTTCAATTCCTGGGGTTCCCACGGGGGGCTAATGTTTATATCTTTCAATTAAATAACTGTGTCAAGTTCATATATCTTACAAACACCAAACTATTTGTCATAACTACAGTTAAAACTAGAAGTCCTGTCACAAATAGTGCGTTATCTAGACTTAATTGTGCGTTGGAATTGTGCACAATTGCTATATCGAATGGCATCCAAAGCACGGCAGGTTCTCTTGGTTACTCATAGCAAACACTTGCAATGTTTCTGCCAATGGACCTCGGGGTTACCTGGAGGTCCATTGGCTGAAACATTGCTTGTGCACAGGCCATACGTACAGAATTTGATAGTTTTACTTGGGCCATAACACGTAGATTAACGTGCATATCAACGTGCTATTTGTGCGCATTTCATGACAGGACTTCTAGTTTTAACTGTAGTACAAATTTGATCTTTTAATTGCCGTCTGCATATTAAGCTAACTTCTGAATAAATAAAATCTTGTAATCTATTAACCCTTTACCCAACACTGACGATATCAAAATTTATTATTTTAAATATCATTTTTTCAAATTTTTCAAAAAATTTCAACACAACCATATCATGTGACCCTCGTTGGAACGAGCTCGTTCCAACGAGGGGTCACATGATATGGTTTTGTTGAAAATTTTTGAAAAATTATATTTTTTCAACTGCTGAATTTGCATATTACGTGGGCGGAAGCGGGCGATTCGTTGGGTAAAGTGTTAAAAACATACTCTGACATCCAACAATTTCCCATGTCATTATTCCTATTTGGTCTCAGTACCCCTAATGTAGGCATTTAATCTATTATATATTGTTTGACAGAGATCTCTGGAGTCTGAAACAAGATGTAATAGAATATATGCTAACTTTATCACAAAAATACCGAACAAGACCAAAATCTGGATAACTGAATAATCCTGTTAAATGCAGCTGTTAACCCTTTAACGACCGAATTGGTCACATCTGCCCACGTAATATGTCAATGCAGCAGCTGAAAAAATATTATTTTTCTAAAATTTCAACCAAACGGTATCATGTGATCCCTCTTTGGAACAAGCTCTTTTCAATGAGGTGTCATATGAGATGGTTTGATTGAAATTTTTTTTAAAATATTGAATATAATAAATTTTGATATTGTCTGCGTTGGGTCAAGGATTGAATAAAACTAGAGTCTCTAAAGGGCCTGTAATCTCTCACCTGGGGGCGTGGTGGCATTGCAGTAACCAGTTCTCGTCAGATCACCAAAGTTAAGCAAACGTCAAGCCTGGTTAGTCCTTGGATGGGTGACCATCTGAGCGATCGATTCGGACTCCTGCATTGTGTCCTTGGGCAAGGAAGGCACTTCACCCTAATTGTCCACATGGGGGCACGATGATGCTGTGTACTAAGGCATACTGCACGTCGATGGTGCACATGTCTTCAACCATTCTAACCCTGCCTGTGCTGCAGTGCGGAGTTATGATGTTGGTGAGCTGGCAGCTGCTCGTTGGTTCTCTCCAGGTACTCCGGCTTCTTTCACCCATAAAACTGTCACCGACACGATACGACCTTGGTTGTTAATGTTTCGTTAAACCCTAATAAATGAATAAATAAATAGACAGAACACTGAGGTAGCTTTGTGTCAAATTTTACTACATTTGGTCTACGGCTAAAAAAATTATATTACCAAAATTGAACTTGCATTTCTTTTTTCCGTCAGTATATTATGCTGCATTGAATGTTGGGTGCAAAAAAAGCTACAGGGCATTTTTATCTGCATATGGGCTTTGGTAACAAAAACCATGGGTCGAGTTCATGCAACAAGTTATGATGAATGAGCAAAATGCAACAAAAATACAAAGCATGCCAAAATGGACCAAATTATAAGATTTAAGCGTTAAGGGCCTTGAAATCTGTCTTGAATTTACACCTGATTACAGCCTATACACATCCAGTGACCAAGCAGTGATCTCTAGGCAAGTCTTAACAGGCATCCAAGACTGGACTAGAAACCACAGCCTTGGTGATTTGTCTATTGTTAGCAGGATTTCTTCATGATGGCATATTGAGGGGACCTGTTCTAAAGTCGTTTAAGTTGGAAATAGGTTTTTAACCCTTTACCCAACGAAACGGTCAAAACCGGCTGGGCTATTCACAGAAATTGCCATTCAATTTTCTTTTTTTTTTCATTTTTTTGCATCAAACACTTATCTTATGACCCCCTCATTGGAATGAGCTCATTGAGCTCATTCCAATGAGGGGGTCATAAACTATGTTTTTGAAGCAAAAAGTGAAAAAAATTAGTTATTGAATAATTTTGTTTGCAAGTGTCATCTGCTGTTCATGTTAGGTTAAGGGTTAGGGGTTAACATAAACATAGGACCAATGGCAATAGAATTAATCTATAAATAACAAACCCAATTAAAGTGATTGTAGTTGTTTATTTCAATGTATAAGTAACATTATATATATATATATAACATAAAAAATATCATTATTTTCTTTCCTTTATTCATAGAATATGAAAAAATAAACAAAAATTGAATCTGCTTTAGAATTTCCTTTTCTAGATTTAGGTTAACCCTTTACCTAACATGGAAAGCAGACAACACTTGCAAAAAAGATTTTTGAATAACTAATTTTTTTAATTTTCTGTCTCAAAAACATAGGTTATGACCCCTCGTTGGAACGAGCTCGACGAGCTCGTTCCAGCGAGGGGTCATAACCTATGTTTTTGAGACAAAAAATGAAATAATAATGAAAATTAATTGGCGATTTTTGAGAATAGCGCTGGCCGTTTTTTTTTTCCGTCACGTTGGGTAAAGGGTTAAACAATATTTATTTCAGATTATGATCAAGAACAAGTTTGATATAAAGACAAAATACATAAACTGAAGTGGATTCAGCAGCAAGCTAATGGCCAAGAGGCCAACAAAGCTATCTCCGAAATTTATTTGAATGCTGGGTACAGGAATACTTATTGCATATTTATACGACTAACAAAGAGGAAATAAAAAAGCAGATGAATCGAGAAGAAAGACCGTATGTGAAAGGTGACTCATGGTTAAATTTTACTCAGCGACATTACTGAGTGTGTGCACCGCAAGTGGTGTTGGTGATGTAGTTACTGGATGTGGTTATAAGTTACTGGAAATGTTTACTCCAATATACTTATGGACATGCCTGAAAATAAGCAGTCTGACATTTGCAGAATGAGGTCCCCAGGGGGTGAATTTGATGATGTTATCCCAAACAGTGCGCCAATTTATCCTCTGAGTACCTCTTTCTGTTTAGTTTTGAGACCCTGATTCAGATTGAGGTTCACAGAGGGTAAATTTAGTGATGCTACCCTGCTATGCAGGGTAGCATCACTAAATTCACCCTCTGAGGACCTCATTTTGCAGATGACAGTGTGCTTATTTTCTGGCTTGCTTATGGATCTGCACCAATATAGAGTTGTTGGTTTCAGAATCCAAAAATTCACAAAGTAGAATGTTTTTCGTATTGGGATGGTGTATGGTACCTCAAGATCGCATTATTGTTTGCGTGCACATGGGACAATGAAAAAAGTAATGGTGCTCCAATTTTGCATTCTCCACATCTACACCCTGAAGCTTTCAGAAAGAAAGTTATTGTACATGCCGACATTTAACATTAACCCCTTGCTAAAAATCAGCTGCATCCGCGCTAGTAATTTACAAACTGAGCAGTTGAAAAGAAACATTTTTTTAATTTTAAAACAAGAGGCCTCTCAGCCTAGACATTTCAGGCTCACTGCTTTTGGGGGAAGCAAAATACAAGACAAGAATTCAAGTATTACTGCTTGGGACCTTTACTTTGATGATATGATAATGAATGAAAGTCATGACACTACGTTACTTTATGAGTAACAAGTGTATGAAGGATAAATAAGATCTGTCACAAAGATTCAATTATACAGACCAGACAAGGGCTGTATAACAACATCCAAGTTTTGCTGTCTGTGACCTTGACCTTGACGGTATGAGCTTGGATCAAAGTCCCAACACACCTTTGAGTCCTGAGCAATAATTATACCAAGTATGAATAAGATCTGTCAATCATACCAAGTTGTATGGTCTGGACAAGGATTGTATAACAATATCAAAGTTTTGCTACGTTGGCCTTGATATGACCTTGGATCCAAGTCGCAACACACCTTAGAATCATGAGCAGTAAGTGTGTCAAGCATGAAGGTCTGTCAATCATACCAAGTTACATGGACCCAACAAGGGCTGTATAACAACATCAAAGATTTGCTGTGTGTGACCTTGACTTTGATATGACCTTGGCTCAAAGTCGTGACACACCTTTGAGTCATAAGCAATAATTGTACCAAGTATGAATAAGATCTGTCAATCATACCAAGTTATGTGGACCGGACAAAAGTTACAGCAAAAAATGTCAAAAGTTTTTCTGTCATCTTAACATAAGGCCTGTGACATTGACCTTGAGGGGAACATACCATATTATAATTTGCGACACACTGTTTTTTGATAATACATGTTGTTATAAAGTTTTGTCAAAAACTATTCAGTGGTTAAGAAGTTACGTCCTGAACAAACAAAATGTTGATGACGGATGACAGACAGACGACCAACAGACAAATCATTACCAGAAAAGCTCCGCTTACACTTGTCAGGCAGTGCTAAACATTTTAACAAAACCATATCATGTCACTCCCTCATTAGAACGAGCTTGTCAAGCTCTTTCCAATGCAGGGTCACATGATATAGTTTTAGTGAATTTTTGTTGAAAAATTTGAAACAAAACTAGAATAACAAATTTTGATATCATCTGCAATGGGTAAAGGGGTAAGGTTACTGCAATTGAAACACAGCCGACACTGTGAAAGTTTAACATGGCATGAAGCATGTTTAAAAAAGAGGGCACACAACGCCTGTTGTGATTTAGCGGTCACAGATTTCATGTCAAAGTGGTAATCATCATCCCAAATTCACTGAAATTGATTATGTATTGAGATGTTTACTAAAAAAAAGTCCAGTTAACCCTTTACCCAACGTAACGGCCAAAACCGGCCAGCGCTATTCTCAAAAATCGCCAATTAATTTTCATTATTTTTTTCATTTTTTGTCTCAAACATAGGTTATGACCCCTCGTTGGAACGAGCTCATCGAGCTCGTTCCAACGAGGGGTCATAACCTATGTTTTTGAGACAAAAAATGAAAAAAATTAGTTATTCAAGAATTTTTTTGGCAAGTGTCGTCTGCTTTTCATGTTAGGTAAAGGGTTAATTATTGAGAATAACTGATTATCCATCTGACATTTTATTCTGAAATGTTGCAGACCTGATATCCATTCAGCTTTCTGAAAAAACATTTTCATGCAAATTCTTGGAAAAGAAATATTGTTCTTTGGATTGTAAATTTTGCCAAGATCTCATGTCTAGAAATTCATAACCCAATTTTCCCAGGTGTGGTTTAGTACCGCACACTTCATGTATAGGCCTACACAGTGTAGACCTTCCTGGTAACTTTGGAAAATTGGATAGGTCTATACAAGCAAGACCATAAGGTTGACACATCCTCAAGGCTACATGCATAACCGATTTTCAATATTAGAATGTTTGTAGCACCATAAATTAAATAAAAATACAATAAAATATATGCACTCATCATCTCGGCAGTTTGAAAAGCAAAAACGTAATGCCCCACAAAGTAGATCTTCTGTTTCTCTGGCCATTTTCGTAAAATTGAATGTGAGCGGTTGTTTTTTTATTTTATTTTTTATTTTTGTTACTTATTTCTTTACCATCAGAAGTTCATGTTCTTGATTTGTTTTATGTTTTAGGCAGCATAATCTACAGAATAGCATGAGTGGTGGTGCATTTCATCCCTTAAGTGCAAGATGGCTTTGCAATGCTAAAGCATTGCAAAGTCTTGTTGCACTCAAGGGACAAATTTATCATTTTTATTAATTTGGGTAAAATATCAGACATAAACCATTTAATTTTAATTTTTACCTGTGTCGCCAGCGGCAGAGCAGGTCTAGTAACCACTCGACTCCATCCATCAGTCCGTCCGACTTGCCCTTGTTAGACTTGGGGGGAGGGGAGGGAGGATGGCCATTCCATGGCATTGCATTTGTTAAATTTGGTCCAGATGCCTTGAATATTTTCAGGGATTTGGGAAAAATGAATACATCATTGCCGGTCAAGTTTAGTTTGGTCAAAAGTGGTTGGCCAGAAGAATTTGTGGGAGATAGACTGGCTTGGAAGTCGTTGATCATGGCAATATTAGTTGAATACTCCGTAAGGGCTTCTGCCACTTATGTATTATAAGACTGTGTTTTTTGATTTGTGTAAAGTTTGTGTTGTCAGATTTATTTTGGCCCAGTGCTGATTTTAAGGTTTTTCACCATATAGAGCAACTACTTAATTCGATATGCTTTCAACTTTATTGAAATAATTAGGCCTAAAAAAGTTAAAAATCTGTTTCTCAGGCTCTCCTGCATGGTCCCTTTGGCTGCCGCATATTCCCGTTTTATAACCAATGCAAACTTGAAAAAATTAAAATTAAATCGTTTTGTCTGATATTTTACTCAAGTTAATAAAATTGATAAATTTGTCCCTTGAGTGCAACAAGACTTTGCAATGATTGCAAAGCCAACTTGCACTTAAGGGATGAAATGCACCATCACTCATGCTATTGTCTGTCAAACTAAATATAATAGAATAAATGCTAAGTTTACTTCTAGAATACAGAAAAGTGACACAATCCCTGTTAATTGAATACTCCTGTTAATTGAATAATTTTCATTGGCAAAGTGGCTATTCAATTAACAGGGTTCCACTGTATCTTGGTTGGTTTCATATTGGCAGAGATATCAACTCTCAATAACTTCACATCGGCCTTCGATCATCGATGTCAGGCTGATATGAAGTTACCTTGGGCCGATATCCAGGGCTTATATTTTGATGAGAATACAAGAATCAATTCATATAAAGATTCGCGCAACAAAACCAGAAAGAACTTCTTGCTGCACCTCTCCAAGGGTTCATGTGAAAAGAATGGAGTCAATTTACTCGCTTACCTAACATAATGACAGCAAATTAACCAACGCAAGGCTGACATAACCTGAAATATTCTAACACTTTGTCAATAAAATTGTACAAATATGGCTGTCATTGGAAACAGCTCAATGAGCCGGTTCCAATGACATCCATATTTGTAAGGTTTTATTGAAAACTATATATTGTATATTTTTAAAAAAATTATCAAATTCAGGTTATATTTTAAAAATCAAGAAACTGATAGATAGAGAGAGAGAGAGAGAGAGAGAGAGAGAGAGAGAGAGAGAGAGAGAGAGAGAGAGAGATAGATACCTACCTCACATGGCCTTCTCAATGAGACATGCATATCTTGCATATGAAGGAGGGGGAGGGGGGAGGGAGGGACAATTCATTTCATGAAGATCTGGAATCATTAACACAATTAGTCACTTTTATACCACCCAGCAGTATTCTGTCTTGTCCAATGTCACAAAAGATAAGACTTCTTATGAGTACAACTTCCCGCTGAAAATAGACTTAAAATTCATTCTCTGAGCACCAAAATTAAAAGTTTTTCACTGGGAGACACCCCCCCCCCCCCTTACCTATGGGTGGGACCCCCTCACCCCCATTATCACTCAGATTTACATCTAGATCCACCCCTGTGGTCATTCATTGGAATGAGCTTGGCAAGTTCATTCCAATGAGGGGTCATCTGATGTGGTTTTATTGATTTTTTTTTAATTTGATTAAATTTGAATACACAATAATTAAAATAAATTTTTATGTGTATATTGTGTATGTTGGGTAAATGGTTAATAAGGTCAATAGATTTACAAACTATTTTGTTTACCCGCTTCCTTTGAT
Organism: Pictodentalium vernedei; assembly: GCA_031216915.1. Classification (NCBI taxonomy): domain Eukaryota; kingdom Metazoa; phylum Mollusca; class Scaphopoda; order Dentaliida; family Dentaliidae; genus Pictodentalium; species Pictodentalium vernedei. The sequence goes on from CM062288.1 coordinate 95,522,194, forward strand.
AACATAAAAAAAAAACATCGCGATGAGGTCCCACAAAGCAGATCTTGTTTCTCAGGCCATTTTTTGTAAAATTGCATCTGGGCGGGTGTTTTTTAACTATATTTTTGTAATTATTTCTTTGTCATCAAAAGTTTATGTTCTTGGCTTGTTTTATGTTTTAGATCTCATAATCTACAGAATCACAAGGGTGGTGGTGTATTTCATCCCTTCAGTGCAAGACGTCATGATACTAAAGCATTGGAAAGTCTTGTTGCACTCAAGGGACAAATTGATCAATTTTATTAACTTGTTTAAAATATCAGACATAAACCATTTAATTATTTTTTTAACATTTGGCCGACTTGGTGAATTTCATTTGAACAATAACGAACAGAATTTCATTGAGTACATGCAGCAATCAAAAGTTTATGGTAAACAAGAATCAAACCAAAATGAGACAGCTAATCAATTCAATAAATATTTTTCGAAAATTTGTCAAACAATTAATGACAGCATAGTTTGTACATCCAAACATTTTTCTGACTTTCTGATTGGTAGTAATTCTGATAACTTTTTCATTAATCCAACAACAAAAGAGGAAGTGATATTCACAATAAAATCAATGAAGGGAAAATCAAGCAGGGACTGCAATGGCATCTCATCTAATTTAATTAAAACAGTAATACACGAAATAGCCGACCCATTGACCCATATTACAAATACTTCCTTCATGAATGGAACAGTCCCTGATGAAATGAAAATAGCCAAAGTTGTGCCTCTTTACAAAATTGGTGATCCTCATAAAGTTGATAATTACAGGCCGATAAGTATTCTTCCGATACTTTCAAAGGACCTTGAAAAACTTATGTTCAAAAGACTCTATAATTTTTTAACGAAATATAATTTATTATATCAATCAATATGGTTTTCATAAGAAGCACTCAACTTTTCATCCTTTGTTACATCTTCTTAATTATATTGCAACAAATTATGATAAACGCAATAAAGACTCTACATTGTCGTTATTTTTAGATTTTTCAAAAGCATTCGATACTGTTAACCATGAAATCTTATTACAAAAACTCTAGTTTTATGGTATTAGAGGCATGGTGAACTCATGGTTTCGCAGTTACCTACAGGGCCGTGTTCAATTTGTGGCTTTTAATGATACTGAATCTAATAAGGAAGACACTTTAAGTGGGGTTCCCCAAGGATCTGTTCTTGGCCCTCTGCTATTTTTAGTTTACATCAATGATATTAGTAATTGTACAAAACTTAATGTCCTTTCATTTGCTGATGACACAAATGGATATGAGTCAAACAGCAACAGCAAACTTTTGTGTAATGATTTTAACCAAGAAATTGTGAAAGTAGGTGAATGGAGTAAAGCAAATAAAATTTCGTTAAATGCTAAAAAAACTAAATACATCTTTTTTAATCCATCACGAAATAATGATAATTTTAGGATAAATTTGTTGATGAACGACAGACAATTGGAACGAGTTACAAATTCGGCCCGTGAAAAAGCCACAAAGTTCTTTGAAGTTTATTTTGATGAAAATTGGAGTTTCAGTCAACACACTTCGCACATTGCCGCAAAAATATCCAGAGCATTATATGCTATACCAAGATGCTTTGAAGTCGTTATATTTTTCACTTGTGCATAGCCACTTACTTCACTGCATTCAAGTATGGGGCCATGCAAATGGTACCAATAAACTTTTCCTCTTACAAAAACGAGCATTACGGGTAATTAACAATAAAAAATTTAATTCTCATACGGATCCATTGTTTAAGAACGAAGGAATATTAAAATTCCACGACCTATACAAACAACACATGTTGTTATTTATGTACGACTGGTACAATGGAAATCAACAGATGAGCTTTGAGAATTTTTTTCGAGATGAATCTCAATCGAACTAGTATGGTCACAAGGCAAACACGTCAAGTGGTACGAGGTATACCTAGGACAAACTTTACTCAAAGGCACCCACTACATTCGTTTCCTAAAGTATGGAACAGATTGAGTAATCAAATAAAAGATGTCAGACCACAATCAGTATTCAAGAAATTAATTACTCAGTTATCAATTAATTCCAATTCTTCTTCAGTACGATGCCTGAACATTTGTTGCATCGATTGCAGGCAAACTTTGTGCCCTGAATTAAATTAGTAACTAAAATAATTAGAATCATATCTGACTCTGAGGTTTAATTTCAAAATTTGAATGTGTCATATTTTATCTCGCTGATAAGTTTCTCCAAAGTTCGTCTCCAAACTAATCGTACATATAGTTAGTACCCATGACCAGTATCTGACATCTCCCATTCGTTGCCTTCTGTATCAATAGATTGTTGTTACGGTCTCCTTTGAAACACAACTGGAAAAATTGTTAAAATAACAGTCCTGGACACAGTTAAACGAAACATAGATACACAGAACTGGTAAAGTTAAAAAACCTTATATATTTGTGTATGAACAAACAATATTCTATTCATGCATTGCAACCCCTTCTGAGCATAACTAATTTTGAATTAGATTACTGCTAAACTTCTATCTCCTCTTTTCCTTCTTGTCTATTTACTTTTTGTCTTTGTCTTTGTTTTGTTTTTTGGATTTTTTTTGTTGTTGTTTTTTCTGTTTTGTTCTTTTTTCCCTTCTAGTACATTTCTTTTTTCTATTTCTTTCTTTTTTTTCGGGGGAAACAGGTAGACAGCCAATCTGGCTATGTTTCCTCCTTACGATATCCATAATATTTAGTCCTAATTTTATAATCTTTGTACAATAAGTTTTGTTAATAATACAATTCTATACCCATTTCTGTACTTTTTGTATATTATGTTTATCGTTAAATAAATTAATCAATCAGTCAATCAAAATTCTATTTTCATGCAAATCAAATTGACGATCCTGTCACACAAAAGTCCATATTTTTTGCCTCAATAGGCACAGAAACTTTCAAACCCATAAGAACTTTTTGGGGTCCTGATGTGTTAACTCTTAGAAGCCGGTTGTCAAGTTTTCTTGCCTGTGATGTAATACGGCAGGTAATCTGTCCGTGACGGTTCAGCTATCTTTGGGCTGGGGGAGAATTAAACACGGAACAGGTGCTTCTAGTCAAGTGTCGTCTGCCTATTCAGGCAGACGACACTTGACTAGAAGCACCTGCTTTACTGTAAGTTTTTTGCGGTATATCATGTTCAATAAATTCATTCCGATTCCCTGGCTTCTAAGAGTTAAAAGCCGATAAGATGTCCCTCACTGATGTTATTAACCCAATACAGAACCATTTGTCACTGAAGCCAAATTTCATCTTTGCAAGATTTATTTATTTATTGGGGTTTAAGGTCACATATTTCTGCACAATGGCTAACCATGACCGTGACAGTTTTACGGTTGGAGGAAGCTGGAGTACCCGGAGAGAACACCACCGAGCAACGGCGAGCAACTGTCAGCTCCCAAAAATACCAACTCCACACAAGCAGGGTTAGCATTGGTTGAAGACAGGTGCACCATCGACGTGCAGTACACCTTAGTACACACCGTCACCGTGCCCCCACGTGGGCAATGGGGGTGAAGTGTCATGCCCAAGGACACAACACGGTTGCCGCAGGTGGGATTCGAACCAAGGACCTCTCGGTTTGCAGCCTGCACCTCTACCAACTGAGCCACTGCGCCCCCTCTTTGCAAGATCAGCATTTTATGACTGTACCTGAAAAGAAGGTCAAACTGTCGCCGAATACATAGTTGAATTAAACTGAGTAAACATTGTGATTTCACCAATTTGAACAAGGTGTTTAGTCATAAACTGGTCCATGGATTAAACAAGCCAAGACCAATACCGGGTCTGGGCCTGCATCGCTGCATGCAATTGAATCGGCAAACAGGAAGTGGCTGCACAGCAGATCTGAAAATTGCCTACATGATACAACTCATCATTATCAGGATCCAGATGAAATATAAAATCTATCCTTTGCATAGAAGCCGAGAAAACCTTGACGGAAAATTTCAATGTTCAGTGGGTACACTAAAATTTCAAAGTATCGGCAAACAGGAAGTGGCTGCACAGCAGATCTGAAAATTGCATACACGATACAACTCATCATTATGAAGCAGCAGACCAAATATAAAATCTATCCCTTGCATAGAAGCCGAGAAAACCTTGACAGAAAATTTCAATGTTCAGTGGGTACACTAAAATTTCAAAGTATGGGCAAACAGGAAGTGGCTGCACAGCAGATCTGAAAATTGCATACACGATACAACTCATCATTATGAAGCAGCAGACCAAATATAAAATCAATCCCTTGCATAGAAGCCGAGAAAACCTTGACGGAAGATTTCAATGTTCAGTGGGTACACTACAATTTCAAAGTATCGGCAAACAGGAAGTGGCTGCACGGCAGATCTGAAAATTGCTTACACGATACAACTCAGCATTATGAAGCAGCAGACCAAATATAAAATCATTCCCTTTCATAGAAGCCAAGAAAACTTTAACGAAAAAAGTGTTTCGGACGGACTGACGTAATGACGGACGGAATCGGGCGGTTACTAGACCTGCTCTGCCGCTGGCGACGCAGGTAAAAATTCAATGATTCAAAAACAATTTTTTAAAACATTGATCCAGAAAAATTAACGCTGGAAAAAGACGAATGGATCGCAATTCAAGCTGAAGTAGCTCAAAAACGTGTAAACAGTTTGAATAAATACCAAGCGCAGTCAATTCTATTCAGTTTCGCCACAAGCCACAGCATATCCACAAGTCAAAATCGGCATCAGCAGGATGCAAGTTGTTATAAATGTGGTGGAAAGCACAATAGTTTCAATATTAAAAGAAAAAAAAATGAGATGCACAAAGTGCCTTACAAACAAATATCGGACAATATTATTTATTTATTTATTGGTGTTTAAGGTCATATATTTCTGCACAATGGCTAATCATGACCACAACAGTTTTACGGGTAGAGGAAGCCAGAGTACCTGGAGAGAACCACCGAGCAATGGCGAGCAACTGTCAGCTCCCCAACATACTAACTCCACACAAGCAGGGTTAGCAATGGTTGAAGACAGGTGCACCATCAATGTGCAGTAGGCCTTAGTACACAGTGTCATCATGCCCCATGTGGGCAATGGGAGTGAAGTGTCTTTCCCCAAAACACAACGTGGTTGCCGCAGGTGGGATTCAAACCGAGGACCTCTCGGCTTGCAGCCTGCACCTCCACCTACTGAGTCACAGCGCCCCCATCAGCCAGTAAAAGCAAATGAACTTACACATGTTGATGAAAATAACTATTCACCACCAGATGAAGATTCAGATGCTGAAGACTTATAAAACTTTCCACTCAAACACACAGTGTGAACCAGCAGTCAGAAGCAGCTCTCCTTATGTGATTGAACACACCCGTCAAAAACAAAACATTACCATGGAAATTGATACAGGCACTTCATGCTCCATCATGAGTGAAGCAGTTTCAGAAAATAAAAACAAAAGTCTAATGACAAAGCAAAACATTTAAGGCCTCTGGATAAACCTGTTTGCACATACACTGGAGCTGAAACGGTTAATCATTGATGAACATCTTGATCGATCCAAAAAGTAAATGATCGATTAGCCGCTACTTTTGAACTACTGTATTACAAGGGTTAACAAAGGAACAAACTTGCTCCAAAACAAGTAAACATTGTCACACTGACTCTCATCAATTATATGAGACAGAGTAAAGCATGCAAGCTACTTGCTGACATTTTTTACTTGCATGATCATCATACTGTATCAGTAGCTGGAAATAGTCTTTTAACCCTTTACCCATTGCGGGTAGCAGACGATACGTGCAAAATAAATTCATAACTTACTAAAACATTTTCAATTTTTGTCTCAAAAACATAGCTTATGACCCCTCATTGGAACGAGCTCAACGAGGGGTCATAAGCTATGTTTTTGTGACAAAAATTGAAAAAAAATAAATTTGAATGGAGATTTTTGTATATAGGCCTAGTCAGTTTTGTTTGTTACTTTGGGTAAAGGGTTCATGCTGTAAATCATGAACGATATGGCAATTATTCAGATATCTATTTGGACAAGTGATTAATCGGTTAACCAAGGGTAATCCACGTGATTAATCGATCAAGAAAATCCCTTAACCGTTTGAGCTCTAATTGTATTTATTCTAATTTAATTTTTTAAACTGCTCAATTTGCATATTACACGGGTGGATGCAGACGATTCGTTAGGTAAAGGGTTAATCAATGATCAAGTTCAACATCTTGTTCGATCCAAAAAGTAATTGATTGCTTAACAGTTAGTTTTGAACTACTGTATTACTAAAATTTTAATTTTTTGTCTCAAAAACATAACTTATGACCCCCCCCCCCCCCCCCCCCCCACACACACACACATTGGAATGAGCTCAACAAGCTCGTTCCAATGACTGGGTCATAAGCTATGTTTTTGAGACAAAAATTGAAAACATAATAAATTTGAAAGGAGATTTTTGTAAACAGGCCTAGTCGGGTTTGTTTGTTTTGTTGAGTAAAGGGTTCATGCTGTAAATCATCAACGGTATGGCAGTTATTCAGATATCTATTTGGACAAGTGATTAATCGGTTAACCAAGGTTAATCCACGTGATTAATCGATCAAGAAAATCCCTTAATCGTTTCAGCACTAACATACACTAATCAAAACATAAAAACAAAGGGTATGTTCAATGGAGAATTTACTTACCAGGGGCAAACTGTTTCAAATCCAGTCATAGTAACTGATCATCTGGAGCCTTCCCTATGAGCAAGCCAGAACATATACAGACAGACATCTGCAAAATGAGGTCCCCAGAGGGTGAATTTAGTGATGCTACCTACCCTGCATAGCAGGGTAGCATCACTAAATTTACCCTCTGTGAACCTCAATCTGAATCAGGGTCTGATAACTAAACAGAAAAATAGGCCGATGAAATCGTCAGATGTGTACCCATATGCGCAACTAGTAGAAAGCTGTATGACGGAGGGCCACCACGCATGCTGACATTATGTACACCAAACAAGGTATGGGTACATATAGAAATGGATTGGAGGAGTGTCTAATTAGATGGATAAAGGGTTAATATCTCCGGATCAAATTATCAGGTTTACATAAAAAACTATACAGCACAGCACATCAGTAACCTGAATAAATATATAAAGAAACATGACAATCGGATTATCTTTTTTGAGTTATCTCATGCCAAAGGGATTGGAGGAATTTTCAATTTGAAGGATAAAGGGTTAATATCTCTGGATCAAATTAGCAGATTAAAACCAAAAACTACACAGCTCAGCACATCAGTAACCTGAACACAAATATAAAGTAACTAGACAATCCAAGCAATAGTTTTCAAGTTATCGAATGCCAAAGGGATTGGAGGAATTTTCAATTTGAAGGATAAAGGGTTAATATCTCAGGATCAAATTATCCGATTTACACCAAAAACTATACAGCTTGGCACATCAGTAACCTGAACACAAATATAAAGTAACTTGACAATCCAAGCAATATTTTTCAACTTATCGAATGCCAAAGGGATTGGAGGAATTTTCAATTTGAAGGATAAAGGGTTAATATCTCAGGATTAAATTACCAGATTTACACCAAAAACTATACAGCTCGGCACATCAGTAACCTGAACACAAATATAAATTAACTTGACCATCCAAGCAATATTTTTCAAGTTATCGAATGCCAAAGGGATTGGAGGAATTTTCAATTTGAAGGATAAAGGGTTAATATCTCAGGATCAAATTATCCGATTTACACCAAAAACTATACAGCTTGGCACATCAGTAACCTGAACACAAATATAAAGTAACTTGACAATCCAAGCAATATTTTTCAACTTATCGAATGCCAAAGGGATTGGAGGAATTTTCAATTTGAAGGATAAAGGGTTAATATCTCAGGATTAAATTACCAGATTTACACCAAAAACTATACAGCTCGGCACATCAGTAACCTGAACACAAATATAAATTAACTTGACCATCCAAGCAATATTTTTCAAGTTATCGAATGCCAAAGGGATTGGAGGAATTTTCAATTTGAAGGATAAAGGGTTAATATCTCAGGATCAAATTATCCGATTTACACCAAAAACTATACAGCTTGGCACATCAGTAACCTGAACACAAATATAAAGTAACTTGACAATCCAAGCAATATTTTTCAACTTATCGAATGCCAAAGGGATTGGAGGAATTTTCAATTTGAAGGATAAAGGGTTAATATCTCAGGATTAAATTACCATATTTACACCAAAAACTATACAGCTCGGCACATCAGTAACCTGAACACAAATATAAATTAACTTGACCATCCAAGCAATATTTTTCAAGTAATCGAATGCCAAAAGGATTGGAGAAATTTTCAATTTGACAGATAAAGGGTTAATATCTCAGGATCAAAATAACAGATTTACACCAAAAACTATACAGCTCAGTACATCAGTAACCTGAACACAAATATAAAGTAACTTGACAATCCAAGCAATATTTTTCAAGTTATCGAATGCCAAAGGGATTGTAGGAATTTTCAATTTGAAGGATAAAGGGTTAATATTTCGGGATCAGATTTACACCAAAGACTATACAGCTCGGCAAATCAGTAACCTGAACACAAATATAAAGTAACTAGACAATCCAAGCAATATTTTTCAAGTTATCGAATGCCAAAGGGATTGGAGGAATTTTCAATTTGAAGGATAAAGGGTTAATATCTCAGGATCAAATTATCCGATTTACACCAAAAACTATACAGCTCGGCACATCAGTAACCTGAAAGCTAATATAAAGTAACTTGACAATCCAAGCAATATTTTTCAAGTTATCGAATGCCAAAGAAATGGGTACGGACGCCGGATGGACAGACGGACGGACAAAGGATGGACGAACGACGGATGGTCACCCCGGATGCCAGCATTATGTGTACCATACATAGTATGGGTACACATAAAAAGGTACCCAGAGGATAAATTGGCACACTGAATGGGATAGCATCATCAAATTCACCCTCTGGGGACCTCATTCTGCAAAATGTCAGACTGCTTATTTTCAGGCATGTTCCCTATTAGGCCAAAATTTATTGAGCAAGGTAACTTCAGACTGTAATCAAGTTACATGTGCTAGTGAAAGAATGTGCAGATCAAGAAAGTTTAAGCTTTTCAGCTAGATGGCAAAAAAAAATAGACCCCATTGAAAATTTTAAATCCTCATTTGAACTGAGATTAGGTAACCTTAAAGGTGTTACAGCTTAGATATATGTTGAAGATGGAACAGTTCTCATTTTTCAAAAAGCACAACCTATATCATTTGATGAGAGGGAAGAAGTCAAAAATAAACTTGACAGTTAATAAAAAAAAAAAAATGGATGCATTAGAGCCTGTAAAATTTTCCAACTGGGCATCCCAAATTGTCCCTGTAATAATAAAAAGCAATAAGTATCAAATTTAGACCGTCACCCACTCCCCTCCCCCTCAAAACAGACAAGTTCTTTTCAGTGCTAGCAGGGGATGGGGGGAGTATTTTTGAAAATCAGATCTCTCAGAAGCACACTTTAGTCTTGATAAAGAATCACAAAAATATATCACTATCAACACCCATATTGTTATTCCAATATACATGGGTACTCTATTGTATAAAGTCCAGACCTGCAATTTTTCACATCAGACCATTGCTGGCTAGTATATCAGGTGTACGTGTATTTCAGGATGATATTTCAATTACAAATTCCAGTAAACAAAATCATGAAGAAAATTTGTGGAAAGTTTGAAATAAATTAACCCTTTACCTGACATTAAAAGCAGACGACATTTGCAAAAGAAATTCTTGAATAACTAATTTTCTTTCATTTTTTGTCTCAAAAACATAGGTTATGACCCCTCATTGGAAACAAGCTCGTTCCAATGAGGGAGCATAACATATGTTTTTGAGACAAAAAATGAAAATTAATTGGCGATTTTTGAAAATAGCGCTGGCCAGTTTGGGGCGTTACGTTTGGGTAAAGGGTTAAGCAAAGCTGGCTTAAAACTTAGCAAAGAGAAGAGTAAATTTTTCCTTGATTCTGTCATCTGTCATATCAAAAAGGGGCATTGAGACACAGACTGAGCTCCTCAAGGCCCTTCTAGAAATGCCTGAACCTGCAAATACTTCTGAGGTACAGGCTTATTTGGGCCATATAAATTTTTATAGAAAATTCTTGCCCATCTTAGCTGTGGTTTTGCCACTAATACACATCCTTTTTGATGAAAGAGGCCAAATGGAGTTGGGAAAAGAAGCAAAGGCATTTAACAATGTCAAAACACTCATTAAAATGGTAGATGTACTGATAAATGTACTGACACACTTTTATCCAAATAAGCAACCCATTGTAACTTACGATGCTTCACCAAAAGGATTTAGTGCAATTTTACTCCATAAACTGGAAAATGGAGAAGGCAGACCAATTTTAATGGCGTCGTACACTCTCAGCCCTGCAGAAAAAATTAGACAAAGAGGCGGTGTCTTCTCATTTGGTCAAATCTCATTCGGTCAAAACCCAGTTGGTCAAATCTCAATTGGTCAAATCCTAGTTGGTCAAATCCCAGTTGGTCAATAACATTTTGAAAATTTTCTGAGATTTATGGGGAGGTGGAGATGTCAAATAAATAGAATAGAAAACAAATCTTAATAACTTTTCATATTTATTAACACTTTTTCTTTATGTGGTAACTATATTCAACATTTTTATTAGAAATTTCAGAACATGATAGGTATAGTAAAATGAAGCAAACTTGAGAAGAGTTGATGCAGTTTAGAGGAAAACAAATGAAAAAAAAATCCCGCTCAGGATCACAGATCCAATGTCGAGTAGTGACCTTGACCTTTGACCTGGCGAGTCCAAGGTCAATAGGGTTCTTCCTCGCACCAAGGCCAACACACCTATGAAGTTTCATGACTCTAGGTTGAACCACTATCAAGTTCTCATCCGGAAACCAATTGTTGCGATATACTATGTTCAAGGTCACTGTGACCTTGACCTTTGACCTGGTGAGTCCAACATCAATAGGGTTCTTCCTCGCACCAAGGCCAACACGCCTGTAAAGTTTCATGGCTCTGGGTTGAACCACTATCAAGTTATCATCCGGAAACCAATTGTTGCGATATACTGTGTTCAAGGTCACTGTGACCTTGACCTTTGACCTGGTGAGTCCAAGATCAATAGGGTTCTTCCTCGCACCAAGGCCAACATACCTATGAAGTTTCATGACTCTAGGTTGAACCACTATCAAGTTATCATCCGGAAACCAATTGTTGCGATATACTATGTTCAAGGTCACTGTGACCTTGACCTTTGACCTCGTGAGTCCAAGATCAATAGGGTTCTTCCTCGCACCAAGGCCAACACACCTATGAAGTTTCATGACTCTAGGTTGAACCACTATCAAGTTATCATCCGGAAACCAATTGTTGCGATATACTATGTTAAAGGTCACTGTGACCTTGACCTTTGACGTAGCGAGTCCAAAATCAATAGGGTTCTTCCCCTCACCAAGGCCAATCTACCTATGAAGTTTCATGAATGTGAGTTGAACCATTATCAAGTTATCATCCGGAAACCAATTGTTTTAAGATTTACTATGTTCAAGGTCACTGTGACCTTGACCTTCGACGTAGCATGTCCAAAATCAATAGGGTTCTTCCTCCCACCAAGACCAACCTACGTATGAAGTTTAATGAATGTGAGTTGAACCACTATCAAGTTATCATCCGGAAACCAATTGTTTACGCCCGCCCGCCCGCCATTCACCAAACTATAAGTCGAGTTTGACTTTGTCACAACTCGACTAAAAACTGGAGAAATATTAATTAATGAATAATCGGAGCCAAATGGTCGCTAATTAATATTTCTCTGGTTTTATTCATTTTTTGTCTTCCAAAATTTATTTTATGACCCTATACGAGGGTAATAAGATGCAGTTTTGAAAAAAAAAAAATGAATAAAACTGGAGAAATATTAAAATTTAAATAATGAGTAATCGGCGACAAATTTCATTTATTTTTTGCATGTTTTGTCTTTCAAAACATATTTAATGATCCTAAAGGGAGTAAATATAGAATAATAGGGACAATTTTCCATTTTAGGTTTTTGTGAAAATAATGATCAAAAATGAATACTAGAGAAATAATAATTTATGAATAACTGGAAACAAATGGTCACAAATTAATATTTTTCTGGTTTTATTCATTTTTTGTCTTCCAAAATTTATTTTATAACCCTATAAGAGGGTAATAAGATGTAGTTTAGAAACTACTAAAAACAACTTTCTATTCTACCCACTCTGACAGCCTTTCTACATAGCTTGGGTTTCTAAATCCGTAAAAACTGAAGAAGATATTCTTGTTAAAACAGCCAAACCTCTCAGTATACAGTACACTATTGTTATAAAAACACTGACAGTAATGATCATTAAGGCAGAAAAGAGCCAAACCTCTCAGTATACAGTAGACCATTGTTATGAAAACAATGACAGTAATGGTCATTATAGCTGAAAGCAGGCCAACTTCTCAGTATACAGTAGAATATTGTTATAAAACACTTACAGTAATGGTAATTAAGGCAGACTTGACAACTAAGCTCCAATACAAGCTGGAAATATCACAAGCAAAAGTGAAAAAAAGTCAAAAAAAGTTAAAAAATCCATCACAGAAATACACTGCAAATACTTATAAAATTTTAAAAAGTTGTTGACCCAACTGGGATTTGACCAATTGAGATTTGACCGACTGGGATTTGACCAAATGAGAAGGAACCAAAGAGGCACTCACCTTTATTTTTGCTATGTGGCAAGAAGTCTAGTTTGGTGGCCTAAAATAGACTCCAATTTGGAGTCTGCAGTGAGGGATTATAGATTATATCAGGAATCACGTAAAAATCCGCCCAAAACAGCTTCATCACTGTGGGATTATCAAAACAAACCCTGATCTCATTTGCATGTAGATTATGCTGGTCCCATAATGGGGAAAATGTTTCTCATAGTAATGGAAGCCTACTCCAAATTGATGGATGTGACTACAGGAGAACCTGACTGGAGAGACCACCCTTTGGGCCACACAAAAGTGGTCTCTCAAGACAGGTGGTCTCTCATAACAGGTTTCAGGTGAATAACCAACCACAAAATTCAGAAATGGAGAAGAATGGAATTTTGTAATTACTTTGTAGTTGTTCTTTTTTATGAAGTTTTTGTAACAAATTGAAATGGACTGTTATAAAAATTATAAAAATAAATTAGTGTTGAAAATCTTCATTGAAGATTTTCAACACAAATTTATTTTTATAATCCTGTCACATTTCAGGTATGTATGAAATTGTTTATTCAGCAATAATCCTAATCTTTTCACAGGGGTCTTATAAAAACATCTCAATCTATAATGAGTTATGTAACTGAATAGCAATTGAAACCCAATTAAGAGCTTTTAATACTTTTAATTATGTTAGTATAACCACAATGGATTTTCCAATTCCAGAACAGGTAAAAAGTTTTTGTCATGGTTTCAGTCTTCAGAGGGGCGGTCTCTCAAGACAGGTCCATTATGGCATAAAAATACAAGTTGGTACAGGTCACAGTCGTCTCTCAAGACAGGTGGTCTCCCATAGCAGGTCCATTATAGAGTAAAAACAATCGGTGCCTGGCAGATGTGGTCTCTCAAGACAGGTGGTCTCTCAAGACAGGTATTACCGTATAACTAATACAGCACCATCAGAAGCAATAATCAATGCACTGCATCTGATGTTCTCAACCATTGTACTGTTGTGTAGTGGAAACTCAGAAAATCTTCATGAAAGTGAACCATTAAATACTTTAGGTAGTCATAAAAGACAAATCAGAAAACCAGAATGTTTAATAGAGAGTAATCGCTTGACTGGACTGGTTTTGTGAAATAATTCATGAGAGGTGAGGGACGGTGTACAAACATGAGTGCACAAGTGTTTTACAATATAGTCCCTCGCCTCGAATGAATTATTTCATGTAACCAGTCCAGTCAAGCGATTACTCTGTTTATTACTGTTCATTATTAACGATAATTATATTATTGAACCCTTTACCTAACATAACGACCAAAACCAGCCAGTGCTATTATCAACAAGCCAAGACCAATATCGGGTCTGGACCTGCGTCGCTGCATGCAATTGAATTGGCAAACAAGAAGTGGCTGCACAGCAGATCTGAAAATTGCATACATGATACAACTGCTCATTATCAGGCTCCAGATGAAATATAAAATCAATCCCTTGCATAGAAGCCGAGAAAAGTTTGATGAAAAATTTCCATGTTCAGTAGGTACAGTAAAATTTCAAAGTATCGGCAAACAGGAAGTGGCTGCACAGCAGATCTGAAAATTGCTCACACGATTCAACTCATGATTATGAAGCAGCAGACCAAATATAAAATCAATCCCTTGCATAGAAGCCGAGAAAACCTTGACGGAAAATTTCAATGTTCAGTGGGTACAGTAAAATTTCAAAGTATCGGCAAACAGGAAGTGGCTGCACGGCAGATCTGAAAATTACATACACGATGCAACTCATCATTATGAAGCAGCACACCAAATATATAATCAGTCCCTTGCATAGAAGCCGAGAAAACCTTGACGGAAAATTTCAATGTTCAGTGGGTATAGTAAAATTTCAAAGTATCGGCAAACAGGAAGTGGCTGCACGGCAGATCTGAAAATTGCTTACACGATACAACTCATCATTATGAAGCAGCAGACCAAATATAAAATCATTCCCTTTCATAGAAGCCAAGAAAACTTTGACGGAAAAAAGTGTTTTGGACGGACTGACGGAATGACGGACGGAGTCGAGCAGTTACTAGACCTGCTCTGCCGCTGGCGATGCAGCTAAAAAATCACCAATTAATTTTCATTATTTTTTCATTTTTTGTCTCTAAAACATAGGTTATGACCCTCATTGGAACGAGCTCGTCTTTGTTTGTTTTTGAGACAAGAAATGAAAATAATAGTTATTCAAGAATTTGTTTTGCAAGTGTCGTCTGCTTTTCATGTTAGGTAAAGGGTTAAAAAAAGGCAAAAAAAAACCCCAATGAAGTCCCCATTACACTCACGGCAAATCGTCTTTGTTTACGTGCACGGATACATGACACAATTGTTGATTGCATAATTCACTTGTGAAGTTATCATTTGTAATCAAACCCGGAAATCCCAGTAAATCACACTTTGGAAAGTAATAAGTTGAAGTAATATAGCTATGTTCACATCATTATATTCTTTTACAGGTTGTCTAGACTCAAGTCCAATGTTTATTATTATTTTCATACCGTGTGGAAAGGGTTCGACAAATGCTTCAGTGCTTGCTTATATAAAACTTTGGAAAGGAAAGGATATTATTTCCACATTTATTTCTAATGTGTCTGTGTGCCGGGATCCACAGAGAACTGGCAGGATAGTGTATTTTTTGGTAGCTAGAGAAATAAACATCATAAATCAACATAATTTGCGTGTGTTTCCTCATTTATATGAAAAAACTTAACATGATGAAAAGTAAAATAACCCTTTGCTAAACTAATAAACTCAATTTATCCAGTTGTATACACAAGAATAGTAAATAAAATTGTATTTTTTTTTTAAAATTCCCCTAACAATAGTGTTTGACTCTAAAATGAAAGAAGCTCATCAAGCTCATTCAAATGACTAGAGTTTAGTTGTGCACAAAGAAATTTTTTTTCGTTTCAATTGAATAAAAAAAATTATTCCTGCAATCTGTAACTTGAGTTCTGTGAAGAGTTATGAAAATAAAAACCTATGACCAATTAAAATAAATTATTTATAATCTACCTAAAACCCAAAATATCAATAAATAATTTGTCTGTACAAAAATCTCATAGCATAGAGTATTACACCAAAACCAGTCAATAGTAGGAGCCTAAGCCTCCAAGGTTTCCATGAATTCTTTAGTAACTCATATATCAATTCAACTTGAGTATTTGTATTGAGTTCTGTTCCTGAATTGTCAATCACGTGTGTGGCACGCCGACACTTCTCCTTTAGAGACATCTGAGAGTTGATTCTATTGCTGGCTTCTGTCTCTGTTAATCCATTCCTATTCATTAATCTAATGAGTTGCTGATCCTCTGTGCTGAAATAGTGAAAAGAATAAATGACATTCACACAAGGCTTAAAAAAGTTAAAAATCTGTTTCTCAGGAATTCCTTTTGGCTGCGGCATGCTCTCTTTTTATAACCAATGCAAACTTTAAAAAAATAAAAATTAAATGGTTTATGTCTCATATTTAAGTTAATAAAATTGATATAAAAAATGTTTTTCCGCATACACGTACATACTTCATAATTGTACTTCACACCAAACTTCGAAAAAATCCAACAAGAAATGTAGAAGGAGTTAAACAGACAAACATGGCCATTAACGATAAAAGGGGATATAACTCTGGAAAAATCTGTGGAATCAAAAATTCCTTTCCAAAGGCACATCTACACCACATACACATATTTCACAACAAATTTTGTAAAAATACAAAGAAATGTGGCTGGAGTTAAATGGATAAACATTTGTGAAGGACATTAATGATAACCAGAGGCTCAAGTGAGCCTAAAATGTTCACCTGGCTCAAATTATCAAAAGAGATGAGTGAATCAGTACCTGATCAGCAGGAAGAGCAATTTTTTGATTTGCTTTGACACAACCAAAGGTAACTTTTTTGGCCATTCATTTCTGATGGTCTTAGGAAAGCTTCCTAGCAAGCTCTGTGCAATGAAGTATTAAAAAACAACCGAATGAACTTTTTGTTTGTTTTCAACTACTGTAGTTCTCTCTATCCCCACACCCCCCCCACAAAAAAAAAAAGAAATAATAAAAAACAAAACAAAAACAAAACAAGCGACTCAATTTGAACAAACTTCAATTTGATACTCCTAGAGATGTTACGTACCAAATATGAAAGGATTCTCACTGGTGGACCTGAAGAAGAATTTTCAAGAAATTTTTTCATATCGCACTAAGTTAAACTTTTGGCTTAATAAAAAAGCCCAAACATTAACCCAGGGACCTGATTTGAACAACCTTCAATCTAACCCTCCCAGAGGTGTTGTACATCAAATATCAAGAGAATCTGACTGCTGGATCTGAAGATGATTTTAAATGATACTTCTGCAGATTGCACTAAGCAAATATTTGGGCACCCTTGGGGAACCCAAATATTAACCCAGGAACTCAATTTGAACAAATACAAATCTTACACCTCTAGAGATGTCACATACTAAATATAAAAGGATTCTCACTAGTGGGTCTGAAAAAGAAGATTTTTTAAGAAATTTTCTCACCTTGCACCAAGTCAAAATGTGGACTCCAATAAAGAACCCAAATATTCATCCAGGGATCCTATTTTAACAAACTTGAATCTACCCCCTCCCCCCCCCCCCTTCCTAGAGAATCTGGTGGCCCTGAAGAAGAAGATTTTTAAAGACTGTTCCCCATTGTTTGTTTGTTGGTGGTTAACGTCACATATTTATGCACCATGGCTAATCGTGACACAACATGGAGATGAAGTTAAGTTTAGTCAATCGTTGATCTACATGTTGCCCATTTTAGAGAACTTTCACCCCAAGCATTGGTGACTGGGTCCTATTTTACTAGTAAAGCGGAACTGGTTTACCACAGTAAACAAGTGCTGCTTACTTCCCGGGGTTCCCACAGGGAACTGTTCCCCATATTGCACCAAGTTAATATACAGGCTCCCACAGGAAGCCCAAATATTAACCCAGGGAATCGTTTTGAACAAATTAGAATCTTACACCTCTACAGATGTCACATAACAAATATGAAAGGATTCTCACATGCAGGTCTGAAAAAGGGTTTTTAATAAATTTTCTCATATTGCACTAAGTTAAAATTTGGGCTCCAATAAAGAGCCCAAATATTCATCCAGGAATCCCATTTGAAAGCACTTTTATCTACCTCCCCCCCCCCCCCCCCCCCAAAAAAAAAAAAAAAAGATGCTGCATACCAAATATCAAAAGAATCTGACTGGTGGATATGAAGAAGATGATTTTTAAAGAATATCACCTATAATGCTCCAAGTTAATAATCAGACTCCCATAGTCAGCCCAAATATTAACCCAGGAACTCGATTTGAAAAAATTCAAATCTTACACCTCTTGAGATGTCACATACCAAATATGAAAGGATTCTCACTAGTGGGTCAGAAAAGTTAAAAAATTTATAGTAATTTATATATTTTTTATACTTACCAATGACCCAGACTTAGCTGGTGCTAACTCCACAAAAACCAGGGCCAAACACAAATTTTGCCCCCCAATCCCCAAAATTTGCATCCAAAACAAAAAGAAATAATGTCCTAAAGGACCTCCATAATACGACTCTACTGCGCATGCGCAGTGACGCAGTCGTCCCGAAATTGGCGCCAAATATCATTCTTACTGGCAGTGCCTGGTCAGCGCTATGTACTCAGCGGGGAGGCAAGAGTTCCCAACTCAGGGAGGGCCATCCCCGTCTGGGTCATTGGTAAGTATAAAAAATATATAAATTACTATAAATTTTTTAACATTTTTATACTGTACCAATGACCCAGACTTAGCTGAATAGTAAACAGGCTGGAGGGCCTAGGACATAGAGGAAAATCCAATAAGCTCAATTATAAAATAAAGAGATAACCCCTTAAGGAGAAAAGGAGTATTAGGCTTTACATGTATCTTTCTTATTTAATATTTAAATTAGAAAGATACACTACCCTTAATAATTGAGCACAATAACATTCATGTTCTCTATTAATATCCAGTATAACCTTTATACTAATTATTATTAAAACAAGCCAATAAATAAAGTAGTCCAGAGAATTGAGACTCTTTATAATCATTTAAAAGTGTCCGAGTATTGTATATTAAAGCCCGTTTGACACTTGACATATACAAATGCTTCACACCGAGCTACACTTTAAAAATAAGACATGAATGAAATTAAACATTAATATTACACTTTAAAACCATCCCGGAAGCGACTCAGAAATACTGTCTTGGAGGAGGCATTCCCTTGCTTTTCACTATAAAGCAGGTGACCTAAGGGAACACCCGCCCCCCCCCTTCCCCTTGCCCTGGGTCAAATAGCCCAGAGCGAAGAGGGCAGCCGGACGGAGTCACTGCCGGAACAGAAAGCCTGCATAACTATAGTTGCAACTGTTTAGTGGACGACATTCTGAGCAACAGATAACGGACCTAAACAATGCAGGTCTCCAGAAATGGACTCAATATTTCTGAGATAAAAATTAGTAAATGTGGATGGCTGAGACCAATAAGCAGCCTTCATTAAATCTGTAATAGCAACACTATTAGCATAAGCCCAGGAAGTAGAAAGAGCTCTTACTTCATGAGCAGAAATCTTAAGCACAGACTGCTGAGAAGAAGATAAATCTTCATACGCAGTACGGATAGTTAACTGAATCCATCTAGCAATAGAATGGACTGAAATGTCCTTTCTATTAGGCATCAAAGACAGAAAGAAACGTTTCCGTCCCTTTCTGATGAACTGAGATCTCTGTTTATAGATACGTAGTGCTCTAACAGGACAGAGTAAAGGCCTACGCCCGTCTGAAGACGGAAGAGCCTTAATAACAATAGGTTCCGGATATTTATTAGGAGCCTGATTCTTAGCTAAAAAACCGACGTTAGTAGTGAAGGTGATAGTGTTCCCAACACTACGATAATGAGAATCATCCACCGATAGTGCATGAAGCTCACTGACTCTTCTGGCAGAAGAGAAAGCTAAGAGAAAAGCTGTCTTATAAGATAAGAATTTGAAATCTACTGTCCCAAGAGGTTCAAATGGCTTTTCCTTCAATTTAAGGAGAACCCAAGCTAAATTCCACTTAGGAATTAATCTAAGAGTTCTGGGTCTATTTATCGAAAAGTTTCTAACCAATTTCGATAAAGAGACATTAGATCCAATTTGTAAACTATCATGATGTGCATAGGTATCAGATAACATAGATCTATAACCCTTTATAGTAACCGGTTGCAGTTTGATTTCGTCAAACAAGTAAACTAGAAAGTTAGCAATGTCTGGTATAGAGGGATCAAATATATCAACAGAATGATCCCTACACCAACGACGGAAAACCTTCCACTTAGCCGCATAGTTTAGCGAAGAGGAGGTCCTCCTACAGTTAGAAATCGCGTCCACTGCTCGTCCTGTAAAGTGCTTGCCATGCAAGAAGGACCGCA
The DNA here is from genome assembly GCA_031216915.1 of Pictodentalium vernedei. Lineage (NCBI taxonomy): Eukaryota > Metazoa > Mollusca > Scaphopoda > Dentaliida > Dentaliidae > Pictodentalium > Pictodentalium vernedei. The sequence goes on from CM062288.1 coordinate 95,542,454, forward strand.
CAACGGAAAAACGTGAAGGTTGAGACCTTGCGGGTTGTGATGCAGTTGGCGCGATTTCCCCTGCCAAAGAAGATCCTCTCGTGGAGGGAGCTTCCGCGGTAGGTCCCACAACAGACACCTGAGTAGATTTATCCACGGTCTCTGTGGCGACAGAGATGCTACCAACAGAATCTTGCATTGAGATTGTTTTATCTTTAGCAATACTTGTTGAATTAACGGCGCTGGAGGATACGCATATCCTATCATTCCGTCCCAAGGGATCGATAGAGCGTCTACAGCAAATGCTCTTGGATCCGGACACGGGGACACATACGTTTGCAACTGATTGTTGAGATGTGTCGCAAATAAGTCTATCATTGGCCGTTCCCATTGGTAGCAAATCTGATTGAATACTTGTTTGTTGAGAGTCCACTCCGACGGCAACAAGCGACCCTTTCGAGAAAGGGAGTCTGCTAGCACATTCAGACGACCCGGTATGTGACGGACCGAAAGAAGAACGTGATGTTCCAACGCAAACAGAAGGATTCTTTCCGTTAGATTGAACAACGGAACTGAATGAGTGCCTCCCTGATTCCGTATATACGCCACTACTGTCGTATTGTCGGATAGGATTTGGACATGAGCATCGTGAATAATGTCCATCCAGTGACGTAACGCAAGCCAAATTGACATCATTTCCTTGATGTTTATGTGCTTGCACAGGAATTGCGGATCCCAAAGACCCTGGCATCTCGAATCCGTTGGGATTAATGATGCACCCCAACCTGTTTGACTGGCATCCGTCATAATGGTAAAACTCGGATCCGGCAACTGCAGCGGAACTCCTTGAGTTAACCACTGAATGTTTGCCCAAGTCTGAATCTCTTGTTTCACTTGATCTGACAAGAGAACGTCTACATCGAGCGAATGAATTTTCACACTCCAATTCTGAGTCAAGAAAATTTGAAGAGGCCGTGTGCGTAGCCGTCCCATCGGAATGAGATCCGCAGCGGCTCCGCACAGACCTATCAGTCTCATAAATTCTCTCGCTGTGACTTTGTCTGTATTTAGACAATAGCGAGCGTAACAACTGACTAATTTCGCTCTGGTTAACGGCAGACGAACGAGATTGTTGTGCGTCTCGAAGCTCATTCCCAGATGAGTGAATGACTTGGACGGCACCAGATCCGACTTCTCCTCGTTTACTATGAAACCGAGACGTCGGAGCAATAGAAGAAGATTCTGAACATCGTTCTGAAGCGTTAACTCGTTGCCGTACCTCTGAAGAATGTCGTCCAGGTAGGCCGACGTTACCGCAGACGAATGAGCTCGGAAGTAAATCATTACCGAGTTCATTACTCGAGTGAAAGCCCAGGGTGCTAGATTCAATCCGAAGCACATGGCCCGGAACTGATACACCACTCCTAGGACTGCGAAGCGTAGATACTTTCGGAATGTCGGATGTACCATGACGTGAAAGTACGCATCTTTGAGATCTATGCTCGTTGCATAATCGTTCACCCGAATACTCGCTCTGACCGATCGAATCGTCTCCATATAAAACTTCGGAGTGATGATCAGCTTGTTTATCCAGCTCAAATCTATGACTGGACGGAACGAGCCGTCTGGTTTCGGAACCAGAAACAGATGGCTGTAGAATCCCAGCGATTCCTGGTTTTCTACGACCTCTACCGCGTTCTTCATTAAAAGAGACTGCACCTCTGATAGCAGAGCGTCTCTTTTCTGAGGGTTTGACGGAAGATGAGTCCACTTTGGACTTCGAGTTAATGGAGGCTTTCGTTTGAAGGATATCTTTAGACCTTCCGAAGTCACTCCTCTCACCCAAGGGTCGTCCGTAATCGACGCCCACTCTTGAGAAAAACTCGACAACCTTCCGCCAACCGGAACGCGATAGAGGTTTGAGCCATCACCTCCTGGATCTGCGAGGCCTGCGGTAGGAGAAACCACGTCTTCCACGACCCGCACCTCGCCTCGTCGACCTCGGGGCGTCCGACCGATTGTCCCGGCCTGAAGGACGTCCCGAACGAGAGTCGCTATCCTGACGGTCTCTCGAATAAGAGCTAGAGGACGCACCGGAACCTCTATAGGAACCTCTCTTGGGCGGATAAGACCCAGAAGTGCCCGCCTTATTCGTGTCTGCTGAATCCGACCTTTTAGGAGCGGATCTAAACAACAGAGAATCACTAGCTTTCTTTTTAATATTATCATAAATAGCGGAAAGCTTGCCGTCAAAGAGAAGATCTCCTGAGACCGAAGCGACTCTAAGAGAGTTCTTCACCTTAGAATCCACTAGTGTGGATGTAGACAGGGCTGCGTCACGTCTAACCAACTCCAGATTAGCCACTGAAAGGGCGGAGTTACACGTGGAATAAGCTACTGCCCTTGAAAGAAGTCTTAAGGAGGATTGTATATCCTGAAACTCTTCCCCTTGAAGACGCAGTGATAACGCCTTCGTAAGGTGATCTGCGTAAGATAAGGCATCTAAATTGGCTCTGTTAGACGCAATAGCTGTTTCCAACACTGCGGTTGGAATAGAAGCTGACGACGGTAATGATAGCTCTAAGTCTTCCGCCTCGTCGTCCATACGCAGAGGAACTCTCGGTATACCCTGACCTGCCGTGTCGAATTTATTCCTTGCATTAATGAAAGGCAGGTTGAGAGTATTTGCGGACAAGAAGCCTGCTTTCCCTGTCCTGGAAGCAAGTTTAAAAATAGCGTCGTTCAATAATTCAAATGTTCTTGCAACATTATTGGACTGCGACGGAAACTCGGGAGCGATGTCCCTGAACCGCTCGAAAAAATCAGAGTCCAATGACGCTATAATTCTCCTGTCCGGAAGCGCAGCAGTCTGGCCCGACGGAACAACTTGAGGAAGAAAGTGCCGGATGAAGTCTACGGCAGCTTTGTGTTGTTCCGAAAGGGATAGCTCCAATTCATCCGTATCCCTTTCACCATCCGGTCGGACCTCCCGATGTTCCCGGTCGTCCGCCCCCGATGCTTCGGCGGAGCGTACCGACCCAGCGCCGTCGGATAATTCTCGATCCGACACCGTTTCTGTCGGCTGCTGGGATGCTGCGATAAGCTGTGCTATCTGCACTAGAATGTCCGACGTCGAGACCTGCGGAGGAGCGGTCTTTCGCTGCTTTGCCGAGGGCAGCTCCGCATCGGATGGCTCCCGCATACTTTTCCTATGCGAACGTCCGGAGTCCATCGGTCTCGAGTCCCTGGCTGCCGGATGGTGTGACCTGGTCGCCGAATAATCCTTCCTCGGCGAAGCTGGCAAGATATCGGAGGTCACGCAGCCAAGGTGCGGTCGTGTGCGCCGGCGAGAAGAGGAAGCCTTAACAGTCTCTGCGGACTGCTTATACAACGGAGCGTCCCGAGCGACGGACGTATGCTCCGCTAAAGACACATTTTGTACCACAACATCTGGTCCCAGATGTTGTTGTACGAGAGAGGGGCCTCTCTCGCTCGCGGCCCGGCTGGACCTGGACGAGCTAGGAACCGGACTAAAAGGCTTCCTCCGTTCTCGTTCACTATCCGCCGTCACTGGGTGTGCATCTATTATTTTTATAGTGCTCGCATCACCCAAAATTTCCTCCTGGACCGCATCGGACGAACCCGGCTGCCGAACCATTCGGTGAATGGACGCTACACCGGGCGAGCTAGCGGACGACATTTGTCTAATCTCCATGAGCACTTTTGCCGCTAGCTCTGTATTTAATTGTGACGACGGACGCACACTTGAAGAGGATAACATGGAAACATCACCCTGTTCTGGTTCCTCTGAAATAGAAACTGAGAGAGTAGAGTGACCTTGTGGAGAAAGAGCCGGCATCGCTCTTTCTCCAGAAACAACATATCGTGACACACGTTTCCAATGTTTCTCATCCCAATGTTCACATACAGGACAGGGATTAATGCGAGAACACTGACTACAATTTATGCAATAATCATGAAAGTCAGAGGAAGATTTCTTCCTATTACAATTTGAACAAGTTCCTTTCATTGTGAAGGAACAACAATAAGTCCTAGTTACTCGCAAAAACCCCTGACACAAAGATACATAATAACATGATCCATTAATAAATGAAAAAACAATTGCAAAACAAAATAATTTTGAAAAAATATTTTTTCAGAGAAGCCCAAGTTGCTGAAAAGTAACGTTGAGCCCCGATGGATCCGATGGCAAAGTGTGGTCAAAAATTTTAAAATTATATAAAATAATTAATGAGACACTTTCGGATAATATAAATGTATCTTATAATGAGATAAACTACCTCAAAGACAAACAGCCCCCCCCAAAAAAGGCTGTTGCCAATGAAAACAAACAGTGTAAACACAGAAGAAAACATGACTCCAGGCACTGAAAAAACTGGCCCGGAATCAGTCCTCAATTACACTCTATCTGATGCAAAACAGAGACTCCCAGGGGAGAATCTGCAGAACATCAGATGGAAGATGCAGAACACAAACGTTATACACCCATGGGTGAAAACGTAACTATGGGGAAAATAACAGAAAACATTCTGTAACCAAGCAACTCTCCCAGGGAAATTTTAGAAATGAAACTTCTCAAAAATATGCCAAAAGCATGGGAGAATTGCAAGGGGGGACTTTAGAAGGTTAGGGGAGAGGAAACACTGAATAAGCAGTGCAACAATTAGCAAGAATGACAACAAGAGGCGTTTGCCTCGAAAATAGGCAACTTAACATAATTTTAACAAAAAATTTTAAGTACAGCCCTGATTATTTTTTGCCACTTCTTTTTTCCTCTCCTCCTTCTATCCTCCTTAGAATCACATTTTCTCCAAGAATTACGTGTCTGGCATCCTTTAAACTGAGATTTACAAGCACAAAGATCAGTGAGATGTTGACTGATGAAGGGCCAAACAGAGAATGATATTTGGCGCCAATTTCGGGACGACTGCGTCACTGCGCATGCGCAGTAGAGTCGTATTATGGAGGTCCTTTAGGACATTATTTCTTTTTGTTTTGGATGCAAATTTTGGGGATTGGGGGGCAAAATTTGTGTTTGGCCCTGGTTTTTGTGGAGTTAGCACCAGCTAAGTCTGGGTCATTGGTACAGTATAAAAATAGAAGATTTTTGAAAGAAATTTTCTCATATTGCACTAAGTTAAAATTTAGGCTCCAATAAAGAGCCCAAATATTCATCCAGGGATCCCATTTGAACAAACTTGAATCTACCCCCCACACCCCCTCCCCCCCCCCCCCCACCCTCCCCTAGAGATGCTGCATACCAAATATCAAAAGAATCTGACTGGTGGATCTGAAGAAGATTATTCCCAATATTGCACCAGGTTAATATTCAGGCTCACATAGGAAGCCCAAATATTAATCCAGGAACTCAATTTCAACAAATTTCGATCTGACCCCAGTAAAGATGTTGTATACCAAATATCAAAAGATTCTGACTGTTTGATCTGAAGAAGATGTTTAAAGCTCATTTCCCATAGCGTCCTAAGTTAATTATTTGGGCTGCTGTGTTGAGCCCAAACATGAACCGAGAGGCTCGATTTGACAACACTTGTATTTGACCGTTCTATGGATGCTGTATACCAAATATCAAAAGAGTCTGATCAACAGTTCTGAAGAAATGTTTTTTCTCCAATTTTTGGAAATATGCTGACTCAGCATTTTTTTAAACTCCCCTACAGAACACCCTGACACAACCGATGGCCTTTTTTAAAAATCTATTCTACTGGTCAAAAGGATGCTTCATACCATATAACAGTTCTCTGTTCCATGTAGTTTGGGAAATATGGGCATTTGAATTATTTTCTATTTTTAGCCCCTGGTGTACCCACAGGGCTACGAACAAAAAACAATTGGGGCATCAATCGAGTACTTTGGACCCACTTGCCAAATTTGGTTCAAATCGGCTCATCAGTTCTTGAAATAGAAATTTGGGGCAGAGCCCAAAATGGGTATGTGTCCACAGACAGTGACGAATGGGAAAGGTGCGCGATTGCTTTTGTGCACCATTGCTCATGCAAAAATTGTTCAAGGTGCGCGAATAATCGCTCGCCTCTGTTCTTGGGTGTCTTTTATCCATTTGAGTTGTGTCAACAGAAACATTCAATTAATTTTTGATGTTGGGAAATTTTTAATCACTCACACTTTGATACGTTTAAAGTACAATTCCAAATAATTTCCTTTTCGTCATTATGAACATAACACACAGTAGTTCTCTTATACATCCACACACAACACGCTAAAAGTAAGAGGGTTGTACATTGACAACTTGCCCAGACCTTGCTCCTGCCAGAAACGAACACGCATGTTCAGATATAAAAAACGGTGTTAATTCTGAGATCTGTGAAACGTTTTAATACTGCCATATTTTTTTTTATCAAAGACATACGGAATGTTGCCATGTTCCTTATTTTCATATTTACACATGTGACACATAGCTCCAATTCACCAGTGACACAAATTAATGTGCTGGATTTAGAATTTACGCATCCATTTTCCACGATTTTAATAATCTGCCATTTAAAATCCAGAACTAATTTTAGTGGGTTACAATTATTTTCATCGTCAAAATTTCCATCCGTGTTCAGTTGTATTCATACATTCGTTTCAAAGGACGCTTGTCAATGGAAATTGCAAAGTAAATTTTTGTACATGTCATAATATATAGTTCACTTCAGATTACCTAAAAGTTCATTTCAGGAATTCTGGTATTACATTTAATAAACAAACACTAGATTTCAAGCTTGCAAATTTATTCTGAACCACAGGCAAACAATAACATTAACTTAACTTAATTTTGAAAAAAATACACTTTGAATGATATTGGGACGTTTCGGCCTCCTATATTTACAGTCAACAGTGAAGGGGATTATCTCGTCCGTCAGTATAGATAATAGAGGATATTAAGGTTTCCACGTTTACACGTGTAAATGTGAACGTTTCGTTTATGGGCATTAAACGTTTACAGTTCTGGTAAACGTGTACACTGAATAAGTTTTAATAGAGTAATTTCAAAACTGCAGATTAATGCAGAAAGTCAAAGAAACCAAAAAAAAATTTCCAACTTTATTATGCAATATTTTGGTAATGCTTCAGAAAAACTGTGTACTGGTTCCGACTGGCGCCGCCCCCGCCACAGTAACCGAACAAAATCATCTTCAAATCATGTGATATCATATGTGACACAGTCACGTGAGCCACATGGCACGTGCTTATCTTTGGTGTTTCCTTCGAAACATGTGTGGGATGTTTTAGTTTATTCGGATTTACATGTATATTCCCAAAGTGATACACAATTGTTCTCGATGATTTCGTTCATCTGACATGGATTATTAATTTATTATTCACACATGGGATGATCTTAGGATTGATTTATGGAGTTTGACAGACAGACTGGCACTTGCGGTGTTTGAAAATTTGGATTCCCCTGCATGGTTAGCAGACTTTGTTTATTTTTGCAACATTGCATTCCACTCTCAAGTCCAGTATTGTCACTATTGTGTGCCATGGCAACGCAACTCGCTCCAACATTACTGTTTGAAAAAAAAAACAAGGAATTTCACCCCGAACCCACCAGAATGAGCTCAGAGACCCCCATAAATTTTAAAATTTACCTGGGGAGAATCCCCCAGCCCCCCCCCCCCCCCCCCCCCCCCCCCCCCATAGACCGAGCGACTTTGCCTTCGGCATCTGCATGCTGTGATCGTTCGTCTACGTCGTTTTTGGACGAACTGTAAATCGGCTATCTCAATAACATGATGAACTTACTGTGTATTATTACACACTTCTATCAAATATTGACACTACTTGCATTGTTAGTATGTGTAAACGTTTCCGTTTCGTTTACAGGCAGATGTTTAAACGTTTACAATTTTGTCTAAACGTGGAAGCCTTAGAGGATATTAAGAGGTGTTAATTGATCAGTATTTTTCAATTGAACAACCTTAACGGTATTAAAAAAATTAAAGAGTCAATGACTCTGTAGCTCAACTTGGATATGACAGGAATTAGTACTTGCTGTGACCAAGACAACTGAATAATGAATATGACAGGAATTAGTATTTGTTTTGGCCCAGTCAACAATAATAAAAGAATTACAAGGTGACTGTAATGGACTACAGATTAAGACCAATCATTGTAGATTATTATTTTTGTGTGGATATTTTCAGTCCCAAACAAAATATTTTCAGACTAAAATTTTTTCTTCTTCTTCTTAAAATTGACCAAAATGCATCAAAACACAAAAAACTAATTTCCGGATTTTGGTCCAAAATTTTATAAGTCCCACCCAGACCCCAAATTTTCAGTGTAAAAAAAAATTTTTTTTTTTTGTCTTAAAATTGACCAAAACGCATAAAAAACCAAAAAACTAATTTCCGGATTTTGGTCCAAAATTTTCTAAGTCCCACCCGTACCCCTAACTTGCATAATTTATTCACGAGAAAAACTCTGTATTATATGTAATGTATCCCATGGTACTAAACATTCATACAAAAATTTATTCAAATCAGATCTTTCATTTGGAAGTTCTGCGCAAAAATCTGATGCACTTAATTTTGAACAAAATGGCTGCTAGCGGCCATCCTGAATTTCAGACTGGACCCAAAAACACTCCTTCTCGTCCCACAGTGATAACAAAGGTACCCAAGAAGTTTCGTGAAGATCGGTTCATAAATACGGCCTCTAGCCCGAGCCGTATTGGGATTTGCACTCACAGTGCTGAAAGTAACACTAAATAAATCAAAGTTAGCCTAATTTGCATAATTTACAAACAAGAAAAAAACCTGTAATATATGTAATGTATCCCATGGTACTAAACATTCATACAAAAAATTATTCAAATCAGAGCTTTCATATGGAAGTTCTGTACAAAAAACAGATTTCGGCATCGTCGGTACAAAATGGCTGCTGGCAGCCATCTGGAATTTGGGACTGCACCCAAAAACACTCGTTCTCGCCCACGGTCATAACAAAGGTACCCAAGAAGTTTCGTAAAGATTGGTTCATAAATACGGCCTCTAGCCCGAGCCATAGCAGCTTGGCACTTACAGCTCTGAAAGTAACACTAAATAAATCAAAGTTAGTCTAATTTGCATAATTTACGCACGAGAAAAAAACCCGTATTATATGTGATGTATCCCATTGTACTATACATTTATACAAAACTTTATTCAAATCAGAACTTTCATACAGAAGTTCTGTACAAAAAACTGATTTTTGCATCATCGGTACAAAATGGCCACTGGCAGCCATCTTGAATTTCGGACCACACCCAAAAACACTTGTTCCTGTCCCAGGGTCATAACAAAGGTACCCAAGAAGTTTCATAAAGATTGGTTCATAAATACGGCCTCTAGCCCGAGCCATAGCAGCTTGGCACTTACAGCTCTGAAAGTAACACTAAATAAATCAAAGTCAGTCTAATTTGCATAATTTACACACGAGAAAAAAACCCGTATTATATGTGATGTATCCCATGGTATTAAACATTTATACAAAACTTTATTCAAATCAGAACTTTCATACAGAAGTTCTGTACAAAAAACTGATTTTTGCATCATCGGTACAAAATGGCCGCTGGCAGCCATCTTGAATTTCGGACCACACCTAAAAACACTCGTTCCCGTCCCAGGGTCATAACAAAGGTACACAAGAAGTTTCGTAAAGATCGGTTCATAAATACGACCTCTAGCCCAGGCCATAGCCAATTGTTGACGTACGGACAGACGGACAGACGGACGGACAGACGGACGACGGGCCATGACAATAGCTCAAATTTGACTTCGTCAAAGTTGAGCTAATGAAGATAAACATTGAATAGAAATCACTCTCCTCACATTTTTCACTCTCGCAAACTTGATTTGAGGTGGGCGATTTTCCACTTGCCTCCATTTTGCTCCCATTCGCCACTGCACAGAGAGCCCAAATATTGATCTATCAACTTCCCTTGAACAAACTTTAATCTTCAACACCAAAGAGTGTCCCATACCAAATATCAAGGCAATCTCTCTGGTGGTTAATGAGAAGAAGATCATTAAAGATTATTAGGCTTTGGCATCATTGACCAGACCCTGAAGAAGGCAGCCACTTCATTTGAACAAAATAGAAAGGGTATACTCCAGGGATGGTTTGTGCAATATGTTTGAATTTGGTTGAAAGGCTGTGAAAAAGAAGCCAAGTTTGCAAAAGTTAACGGATGGCGGATGCCAAGTGATGGCAGTAGCTCACACTGACTTGCAGTCAGGTGAGCTAAAAAGGGCATAACTCAGAAAAAAAACTGCAGAATCGAAAATTCCTTGACACATGCAAATGCCTGCTTCATACTCATGCTTCCCTCTGAATTTCAAAGAAGTCCAACAAGAGAAAATTACAAGATGTTGAATAGACTAAAATTTCTGACAGTCATTCAATAATAAAAAGGACAGGCCATATCTCTGGAAAATATTGTAGATTTGAAAATTCCTTTCCACATCCACATCCACAATTCATCTTCATACATCACACCACATTTTCTAACTTCGCATAAGAAATGTAGGAATGAAGCAGACAAAACACTTGTGACATTTAACAATAAAAAGGCCCTACACCTGGGTAAAAAACGTGGAATTGAAAAATCCTTTCCACATGCACAGCAACACTTCGTACCAATACTTCACACCAAATTTCCTAAAAATCTGACAAGACATTAGGAGCAGTTCAGTGGATAAACATGTGTTATGGACAGACAGGCTGATGGACTTCAGTTCAATATCCCTCTCACAACTTTGTAGGGTGGGGGGGGGGGGGGGGGGATAAAAATGTCAATCAATGAAATTTCTATGCCTGTTTGTAGTTACTGAAAAAGCAAATGATAAGAAGGCATAACTTATGATTTTTTTTACTAAAATATCTTCTGGACCTACATACACTATCTATAAAATGAACGAATTACATTTTAAGTGGCATATCTTAGTGGAATTTACAATGTCAGGTATAAACTTCTGATGGTTGGTTTGAAATCTGGAGTACCTGTGCTGAGCACCTGCCTTTCTGGCAACCAATAACTTACTTTCGTCAAATTGATTGTTCATCTCTTGGCATGTTATAATCTCGCCAAATTTTGCCCTTGGAGAGAATGCCAAGTAATATCTTTCCAAACAGAATAAACTCTCTGCATGACAATAAAATTGTGATCCGCTCCTTTTTTAATGATGCCTTAGTTTTTAGTTTGTATAAAGCTATCCATTGCAGAACACTCTGGAAACATAATGAAAGTGTCAATAACACTGTAGCTCAACTTGTTTAAGACATGTACATGTATAGTATGTGACACAGCAATGACAAACATCTAGGTAATGACTGATAAAGAAGGTACATGTAAAGTATTGTAACGGTCTGTGCATAAATGCTGTCTGTAGCCTGTAACAAATGTGTAGGTAAAGTATTGTAAAGGTGGACGATAGTTAGATGCTAAACTAGAAAAGAAATCTTTGAGTCCCAGAGTGGGTCTGACTGAACCCAAAAATATTTGTTCTCATAGCACAGTGATAACTAGAAAGTGTTTTAGCACACTAAAACATATGTCTCCCCTTCCTTTTGAGGTCAGAGGTCAAGGTCACATGCAGTTCATCAAGGTAGCGGACATGCAGTTTCATGGCGACACATCCACATGTCAAAAAAAAAAATTTTGGTCTGGACAATTACTCCCTATTTAAAGTACATAAATTTGACCTTGAGGTCAAGGTCACATGAAGGTCATGATAAAATGTGGTCTCATTGTGATACATCCACATGTCAATCATCTAAGTTCTAGGTCAAAAAACAAAAAAGTTCTGATCTGGACAATTATTCCCTATTTGAAGTACATAAATTTGACCTTGAGGTCAGAGGTCAAGGTCACATGCAGTTCATCAAGGTAGCGGACATGTGGTTTCATGGTGACACATCCACATGTCAAAAAAAAAAATCTGGTCTGGACAATTACTCCCTATTTAAACTACATAAATTTGACCTTGAGGTCAAGGTCACATGAAGGTCATGATTACATGTGACATGCGATCTAATTGCGATACATCCACATGTCAAATATCTAAGTCCTAGGTCAAAAAACAAAAAAGTTCTGGTCTGGATAATTATTCCCTATTTGAAGTACATAAATTTGACCTTAAGGTCAGAGGTGAAGGTCACATGAAGGTCATCGAAGTAGACGACATGCAGTCTAATGGTGACACATCCACATGTCAAATAACCAAGTCCTAGGTCAAAAAACAAAAAAATTCTGGTCTGGACAATTACTTCCTATTTGAAGTACATAAATTTGACCTTGAGGTCAAGGTCACATGAAGGTCACGACATGCGGTCTCATGGTGACACATCCACATGTCAAATAACCAAGTCCTAGGTAAAAAAACAAAAAAATTCTGGTCTGAACAATTACTCCCTATTTGAAGTACATAAATTTGACCTTCAGGTCAAGGTCACATGAAGGTCACAATGGTATGCGACACACCGGCTCATGGTGATACATCCACGTGCCAAATATCTAAGGTCTGGCTCAAAAGACAAACAAGTTTTGGTCCGGACAAAGTTTCCTTGAAAAAAGCACAAATCTGACCTTCAGATCAAAGGTCAAGGTCACATGAAGGTCACAATGGTACGCTACACACCGGCTCATGGTGATACATTCACATGCCTAATATCTAAAGCCTGACTCGAAATACAAAAAAGTTCTGGTTCAGACAGTTTACCTTAAAAAAGCGCATAAATCTGACCTTCAAGTCAAAGGTCAAGGTGACATGAAGGTCACTATGGTACACTGCACCCCGGCTCATGGTGATACATCCACATGCCAAGTATCTAAGGTGTACGTCAAAAGACAAAAAAGTTATGGCCCGGACAAACAAGTTTTGGTCCGGACAAAGTTTCCTTGAAAAAAGCACAAATCTGACCTTCATATCAAAGGTCAAGGTCACATGAAGGTCACAATGGTACGCTACACACCGGCTCATGGTGATACATTCACATGCCTAATATCTAAAGCCTGACTCGAAATACAAAAAAGTTCTGGTTCAGACAGTTTACCTTAAAAAAGCGCATAAATCTGACCTTCAAGTCAAAGGTCAAGGTGACATGAAGATCACTATGGTACACTGCACACCGGCTCATGGTGATACATCCACATGCCAAGTATCTAAGGTGTACGTCAAAAGACAAAAAAGACAAAAAAGTTATGGCCCGGACAAAGTTTGCATGAGAAGAAGAAGAAGAAGAAGAAGAATATGCACTAAAACAATATGTCTCCCTTCTGGGAAAGGGAGACATAACAAAGGCACCCAAAAACGCTTGTTCATGTCACAAGGTGATATCAAAGGTACCCCAAGAAGTTTCGTGAAGATCAGTTCATAAATACAGACTCTAGCCCGAGCCGTATTGACATGTGTATAAGTAGCACTGAACAAATCAAAGTTCATCTAATTTGCATACTTGCTGCACGAGAAAAAAACCTGTATTACATGTGATGTATTACATGTGATGTATTCCATGTTACTAAACATTCCTACAAAAATTATTCAAATCAGAAGTACAGAAGTTCTGTACAAAAAACTGATTGCACTAATTTTGGTACAAAAAGGTTGCTGGCGGCCATATTGAATTTTCGACTGCACCCAAAACACTTGTTCTTGTCCCACGGTGATAACAAAGGTACCCAAGAAGTTTCGTAAAGATTGGTTCATAAATACGGCCTCTAGCCTGAGCCGTATAGAAGTTGTGTACAAAAAACTGATTGGACCTAATTTTGGTACAAAATGGCCACTGGCAGCCATCTTGAATTTTGGACCGCACCCAGAAACACTCGTTCTCATCCCAAGGTGATAACAAAGGTACCCAAGAAGTTTCGTGAAGATCGGTTCATAAATACAGACTCTAGCCCGAACCGTATTGACATGTGCACTTACTGTGTATAAGTAGCACTGAATAAATCAAAGTTCATCTAATTTGCATAATTCTTGCACGAGAAAAAAAACCTGTATTATATGTGATGTATTCCATGTTACTAAACATTCATACAGAAATTTATTAAAATCAGAACTTTCATACAGAAGTTCTGTACAAAAAACTGATTGCACAAATTCTGGTACAAAATGGCTGCCAGCAGCCATCTTGAATTTCGGACTGCACCCCAAAACACTCATTCTCGTCTCAAGGTGATAACAAAGGTGCCCAAGAGGTTTCGTAAAGATCGGTTCATAAATACGGCCTCTAGCCCGAGCCGTATTGGCATTTGCACTTACAGTGCTGAAAGTAACACTAAATAAATCAAAGTTAATCTAATTTGATAATTTACGCACGAGGAAGAGAAAAAAAACCTGTATTATATGTGATGTATCCCATGGTACAAAACATTCATACACAAAAATTATTCAAATCAGAGCTTTCATATGGAAGTTCTGCGCAAAAATCTGATTGCACCTAATTTTGGTACAAAATGTCTGCCAGCGGCCGTCTTAAATTTTGGACTGGACCCCAAAACACTTGTTCTCGTCTCACAGTGATAACAAAGGTACCCAAGAAGTTTCATGGAGATCGGTTCATAAATACGGCCTCTAGCCCGAGCCGTGTGTATGGCACAATGGACGGACAGACGGACGACGGGCCATGGCAATACCTCAAATTTGGCTTCGCCAAAGTTGAGCTAACAAACTGTCAATTAACCCATTACCCAAAGCACACGATATCAAAATGTGCTATTTAATTATATTTTCTTCAACAGATTTATCCACAAAATTTCGACAAACAATGGCATGTGACCCCTCATTGGAACGAGCTTGACAAGGTCATTTCAATGAGGTAGTCACATGATATAGTTTTGTTGAATTTTTTTTTCAACTGCTAAGTTTGTGAATTATGTGGTAGGAAACGGCCGATTTGTTAGATAAGGGGTTACCAGCACATTTGAAAACTATGTTTTGGAGGCAAAAATTGAAAAAAAACAGTGAAATTTTTAAAGTCAATTTTTGAGCATAGCACTGTGTTTATTCGGCCCTTACATTAGGCAAAGGGTTCAACCGCAATAAAATTTATCACACAATTACCATAAAATAGACAATTATGAAAATATCATTCCTAACATGTCAAATAAGTGTGGAAGTTCAGATGTCAGTGTTGTAATATTACAGGTGAGTTGTTTCGGATGTAGAATTCAATTAACGCCTCTCAGATTTCATTAACTGTTTCCATAATTTGAATTGCAGATACCATTTTCAAAAAGATTTCCTGAATAACAAAAATAATTTTTTGCCTCAAAAATATAGTTTATTACTAAAGGATTTCGATGAGCTTCATATCAATTAGTCACTAAGTTGAAATTCTTTATATCAGAATTCTTAAGTGAAAATTACAGATCAAATAAGTGGCCATTTTAATGTTGGCTCACTCCTTGAATGAAGGAGTATCAAAACAATGTGCACATTAAATTTGAGCTACAAATAACTTACCATGATACAGCAATAACATATGATAGGTATGGTAACATTTTTGCACTTTCAAACAACAAAGGAACCTCCAATATGACAAATGGGTGTCCTAAAGTGAGCAAAAAACAAAAAAGAGAATATGAAACATTAAGCATTGTAGAGTGGATGCGGCAGTAGGCATATAAAAACTTGTATCAAGAGACATTTTTGTATCAGTTATCTGTGTGGGTGACCAGTATTCTGAAACACCAGGCCACAAAGTCCTGTTTACAGGAAAAAAAAAAGGTAAAATTTTAAAGTCTCCAGATTTCATACTAATTTTGAGACACTGTAAGCCAATAAAAAATGTTAAATGAGGGGATTCAATTTCAACAAGGTGCAACGTCATTGAAAAGAAAGTGTCAATGGCACTGTAGCTCAATTTGACAAACTTGAACTTGTTACGTTATAAGTGAAATGGCAAAATTGAAGAACATTGGAACTAAAGTTATTCGGTGAAATTTCAACATAACAGCATTGTGTGTGCACACCGTCTGAGTAATCCATGCATTTTTAAATGTAAACAGTAAGACTGGCTAAAGGAAGAATGGTGAAACACAAATGCAGTGAGTTCAGAGGTTATTGTAAATGGCAAATTTTTTCACAGAAATGAATGCTAATCAAAAGCTCTTATCTAAAGGTCTTGTATAATGAGCACAAGAAGTTCAAAAACAATCCCCTGATAAATGTGGCCTGTTGGCCATGTCAAAGAAGAATGCTGATGTACAAATGCAATAAATTCAAATATTGTTGCCAACAACAACAGTTTTTGATGGAAATGAAAAGAAAATCGATAGCTCCTATCTTTGTCACTCTGCATAAGCACAAAAGTTTCAAAACAACCTGATAATGAATGCCCCCTCTGAGGCATGCCAAAGGAAGATGTTAAAGCACAAATGCACTAAGTTTGAAGGTCATTGCCTGTGGCAATGTTTTTTTCTCTCTTTTTTATGGAAATTCATTAAATATACCCTAAAGAGAGCGCAAAAGGGATAAGTTGCTGCATAAATGCAGAAAGTTCAAAGGCTGGTCATAACGACAATTAATTTTTATGGAAATGAGAAAAATCAATAGGTCATATCTGCAGGTCACCCCAAACACACATACCAAGTTTCAAAGTGATCCGATCATAAATGTGCCATGAAGGGTGTGCCAAAGGGAAATATTGAAGTCTGACTAAACTAAGTTCAAAGGTCGTTGCCAGCGGCAACATTTTTTGACAGAAATGGAAGAAAATCGATAACTCCCATACAGATATCACCCCACTCAAGCACACTCAAGTTTCCAAGCGATCCAATCATAAATGTGCCCTGCAGGGTGTGTCAAAGGGAAATGTTGATGCATAACTGCACAAAGTTTTTACTAAGTTCATCAGAGGTGTTGCCAATGGCAACTATTTTTGAAGGAAATGGAAGAAAATCAATCCGGTCAAAAATGTGCCCTGCAGGGTGCGCCCGACAAATGGAAATATTGATGCATAACTGCACGAAGTTCATCGTAGGTCGTTGCTAGCGGCAACATTATCTACAGCTCCCATCTAGAGGTAACCCCAAACATACCAAGTTGCAAACCATTCTGATCATAAATGTGCCCTGTAGGGCGTGCCAAAGGAATATATTGATGCCTAACTAAACTAAGTTTAAAGGTCGCAGCGGCAACATTTTTTTGATGGAAATGGAAGAAAATCGATAGCTCTCATCTAGAGCTAACCCCAAACAAGCATACCAAGTTTCAAAGTGATCTGGTCAAAAATGTGCACTGCAGGATGTGCCAAAGGGAAATATTGATGCACAACTGCACTTAGTTCGTCGAAGGTCGTTGCCAATGACAGCATTTTTTGACGGAAATTGAAGAAAATCGCTAGCTCCCATCTAGAGGTAACATCAAACAAGCATAAAAAGTTTCAAACCGATCTGATCATAAATGTGCCCTGTACAGCATGCCAAAGGAATATATTGATGCCTGACTGAAGTTCAAAGGTCATTGCCAGCGGCAACATTTTTTTATGGAAATAGAACAAAATCAACAGCTGCCATCTAGAGGTCTCTCCAAACAAGCATGCCAGATTTCAAAGTAATCCAATCATAAATGTGCTCTGTAGGGTGCGCCGAAGAGAAATATTGAGGTCTGACTAAACTAAATTCTTAGAACACTGCCAGCGGCACTTTTTTTTGATAGAAATTGAAGAAAATCGATAGCTCCCATCTAGAGCTCACCCCAAAAAGGCATACCAAGTTTCAAAGCGATCCGATAATAAATGTGACCTGAAGGGTGTGTCAAAGGGAAATTTTTATGCATAACTGCACCAAGTTCATCAATGGTCGTTGCCAGCGGCAACATTTCTTGGCAGATATCGAAGAAAATCGATAGCTCCCAACTAGAGGTAACCACAAACAAGCATACAAAGTTTCAAACCGATCTGATCAAAAATGTGCCCTGTGTGGCATGCCAAAGGAATATATTGATGCCTGACTAAACTAAATTCAAAAGTCTTTGCCAGCGGCAACATTTTTTGATGGAAATGGAAGGAAATTGATAGCTCCCATCTAGACGTCACCCCAAACAAGTATGCCAAGTTTCAAAACAATCCGATCATAAATGTGCCCTGTAGGGTGTGCCAAAGGGAAATATTGAGGTCTGACTTAACTAAGTTCTAAGAATGTTGCCAGCGGCAACATTTTTTGATGGAAATTGAAGAAAGTTAAAAAATTTATAGTAATTTATATATTTTTTATACTTACCAATGACCCAGACATAGCTGGTGCTAACTCTTAAAATATAGGGCCAAACACAAATTTTGCCCCCCAATCCCCAAAATTTGCATCTAAAACTAAAGAAAACATGTCCTGAAAGGCCCTCCACACTTCGCCCCTACTGCGCATGCGCAGTGTCAAGGACGTTCCGAAATTGGCGCCATTTATCATTCTAATAACCAGTGCCTGGTAAGCGCTATGTACTCAGTGGGGAGGCAAGAGTTCCCAACTCCTGGGAGGGCCATCCCCGTCTGGGTCATTGGTAAGTATAAAAAATATATAAATTACTATAAATTTTTTAACATTTTTATACTGTACCAATGACCCAGACATAGCTGAATAGTAAAAAGGCTGGAGGGCCAAGGACATAGAGCAAAATGGAATACGCTCAATAAAATAAAATAGAGTCATCCCCTGTAGGGGAAAGAAGTAATAGGCCTTACATGTATCTTTCTTATTTATGATAAATTAGAAAGATACAACACCTTCCAAAAATTGAGCTTCATACATCCATGTACTCTATTAATATCCAATAATCCTTATACTAATAATTTTTAAAGTAAGCCAATAATAAAGTAAGTCTAGAGAATAGAGACTCTTATACTCCTAAAAGTGTGTGAGAATTGCATAATCATGTCCGTTGACATATGCAATATTCAAAAGCTATACTTTAAAAACTAAGACTTGAATGAATTTTATAACTTAAACTTCTCACTAAACAACCATCCCAATAACAGCTCAGAATTACTAACTCCGGAGGAGGTATCCCCTTGTTTTCATAGTAAAAAACAGGTGACCCAAGGGAACACCCTCCCCCCCCCCTTTTTCTTGCCCTGGGTCAAATAGCCCAGAGCGAAGAGGGCAGCCGAACGGAGACACTGCCGAAACAGACAGCCTACCTAGCTATAGTAGCAACTGTTAAGTGAATGACATTCTGAGCAGTAGAGAATAGACCTAACAATAGAGGCCTCCAGAAATGGACTCGATATTTCTGAGATAAAATTCATGAATGGATGGCTGAGCGCAATGAGCAGCCTTCAAAAATCTATAATAGCAACACTATTAATGTAAGCCCAAGAAGTAGAAGAACTCTTACTTCATGAGCCGAAATCTTAAGCACAACTGCTAAGCCAATGATATACCATAAGCAGTACGCTAGTTAATAGAATCCATTAACAATAAAATGGAGCGTAACGTCCTTCTACTAGACATCAAAGACAGAAGAAGCTTACGCCCTTGTAATAAACAGATATCTGTTTATAAAAACATAAACTGTACCCGGAAAGAGTAAAGGCCTATGCCCATACGAAGACGGAAGGACCTTAAAATAATAGGTTCCGGATAATAGGAGCCTAACTCTTATGCAACAATCCAACCTAAATAGTAACGGAAGTATTGATTCCGAAACTATGAAAGTGAAAATCATCCATCGATAGTGCATGAAACTCACTGACTCTACAGTAAAAGAGAAACCAACAGGATTACTGTCTAAAAGGTCAGAATTTGAAAACTACTGTTTCCAGAGGCTCAAATGATTACTTAGCTAAATAAGAACCGAAGTTAAAATCCGTATAGGAATTTAATCTAAAGATTCTAAGTCTATTTATCAAAAAGTTACTAACTGACTTAGATAAAGAGACAAAAGACTCAAATGTAAACTATCGTAGAGTGCATAGGTATGAGGTAACATAAACCTATAACCTAAATAACAACAGGCTGCAGTAGATCTTGTGAAACAAGTATACTAAAAAATAGCAATGAGTAGTATGGAGGGATCAACCATATGAACATAATGATCCCTACACCACGACGGAAGAGCCTCCACTTTAGTCGCATAGAATAGCGAAGAAGAGGATCTCCTATAGTAAGAAATCGCGTCCAAAGCTCGTCCAGTACAGTGCTTACAATGCAATATGGACCACACAACGGAATACATGAAGGTTGCGACCTTGCTGGTTGTGATAAAGATGGCACGATTTACCCAGTGAAAAAAGATCCTCAGATAGAGGAAGATTTCACGTTAAGATCCACAGTAGACAAGAGAGTAAATTACTCATGATCTCTGTGAAGATAGAGATGCTATCAACAGAAATGTATTGTGGTTGTTTATCTTAGCAATACCTGCTAAAACAACAGCGCCGGAGGATACGTGTATCCTATCATTCCGTCCTATAGATCAATAGAGCGTTAACAGTATTAGCTCAGAGATCTGGACAAGCCAACACATACGTCTGCAATTGATTAGCAAGCTGTGTCATAAATAAAACATCATTGGGCGCTCCCATAGATAGCAAATCTGATTAAATACTTGTTTGTTGAGAGTCCATTCTGACAGCAACAAGCGACCCGTAAGAGAACGGGAGTGCAATAAAACAATCAGACGACCCAGAATATGACAGACCAAAACTGAACTTGGTGTAGTATAACCAACAGACGGATTCTTTCCATTAAATTGAATAACGGAAACGAAAGAGTGCCTCCCTGGTTCCGGAGATACGCCACTACTGTCGAATTAAAGGACAGGAATTTGGGCATGCGTTTCTGAATAATGTTCATGCAATGACATAAAGCAAGCCTAAAAAACATTATTCCGCGGAAGTTAAACTGATAGTTAAAAGACTGCGGAACCCAAAGACCCTGGCACTTCGAATCCGTAGGGATCAGTATATATCCCAATCTGTTTGACTGGCAACCGTCATAACAGCTACACTCGGGTCCGGCAACTGCGGCGGCACTCTCTGAGTCAACCACCGAATGTTTGCCCCAGTCTGAATCTCTTGTAACACTAGATAGACAAGAGAATGTATAAATCAAGCAATTCATGGATTGCCGGAAAGTTGCCGTCGAAGAGAAGCTCCTCCGAGAACGAAGCGACTCTGAGAGAGTTCTTAACCTACTATCCACGCGTGGATGTAGCTAGGGCTGCATCACGTCTAACCAACTCCAATCAGCCACTGAAGGGCGGAGTTATACGTGAACAAACTACTGCCCTCAAAAGAAATTACATTGAGAATAATATCCCGTAAATCTTTTCTTGAAGACGTAATGATAACGCCTCAGTAAGGCGGATTACGTATAATAAAGCGTCTAAGTTAAGTCTACTATACATAATGTCATTCCCAACATTGAAATTGGAAAAGACATAACAGCGAAAAGAGTATATGCAGTCTTTAATCACACCGTCTAGACGCATATGAACTCTCGGTATGCCCTGCTCTGCCAAAATAAACTATATGTAAAAAAGATAAAATGGCAGAAATGAGCCATGCGGACAAGAAACTAAACTATCATGCTTAGTAGCAGGCTTGTATATATATATAAATATATAGCGTCGAAAAATAAAACACATGTTGTAATGACAATATTGGACTGCGTCGGTAAGTCAGGGACAAAGTCCCTGTACCGATCGAAAAATCCGAGTCCAATGACGCTATAAGTCTCTTATCCAAGATCGCAGCAATGAAGTCCGAAAAATAATCACTGGAAAAAATGCCAGAAGATATGAAAGGCATCTTCCGATACTACTAAAGGGAAAACTCGAAATCTTTCGAATCCCTTTCGCCATCCTGTCGGACCCTATAAAGCGTTCGGTCGTCCGTAGCTTGATGCAACCGCGGACCGCACCGACCCAGCGCCGTCGGATAATTCCTGATTCGACCGAGAAACCGTCAATTGCTGGGATGCTGCGAAACAACTGTGCTAACTCGGATAGCACGTCCGTCACTGAGGCCTGAGGAGCAGCGGTCTTACGATGCATTGCCGCAGGAAGCTCCGAAATCGTTACCCCGTGCATACTTCCAATATGCGAGCGAACGGAGTGTATAAGCCTCGTGTCCCTTGGCTACCGGATGGCGCGACCTATTCGCTGTGGAATCACTGAATGCCGAAACTGATCGGATACTCGAGGTCACGTAGCCAATGTGCGGTCGTGTGCCCTGCTGTGAGGATGAGGAAGCATTAAAGACAGTCTCTCGGACTGTCAATATAACGGAGCGTCCCGAGCAACGGACATATGCTCCGAAAGTAAAATATCTGAACCACAACATGCGGTCCCCTATGTTGTCGGCTTCCTCCGATCTGTCCTCAATCTGCCGTCACTGGGTGAGTACTAAAGTAATTAAAGTGCTCGCATCACCCAAATCTCCTTCCTAGACCGCAACGGACGAACCCGGCAGCCGAACCATTCGATGAATGTACGCTACACCGGGTGAGCTAGCGAATGTCACTCCGTAAGCGATAGACATATTCCATGAGCACTTATTGCCGCTAACTCTTCATTAACTATGACGACAGAGGCACACTTTTGAAAGACATCTCCATAACTCTTCGAACAAGAAACCAGAAATGCTTGGATAGCAAGCATAAAATAATAATATATGTAGCGTCGTTCAATAATTCGAAAGTTTGTGTGACATTATTGGACTATGTCGGAACTGAGGGACGATGTCCCTGAACCGAACCAAAAATTTCTAAGTCCACCGACGCTATCAGTTTCTTATCCGGCATCGCAGCATATGTTGTTCCGAAAGGGAAAGCTTGAAATCCACCGAATCCCTTTCGGTATCCCATCGGACCGGATGAAACTTTCGGACGTCCGTACCCGCTTCCGCGGAGCGTCCCGACCCAGCATCGTCGGATAAAATATATGCGACAGATTCAGTTGATGCTGGGATGCTGCGATAAACTGTGCTATTAAGGAAAGCACATCCGTTCCCGAGGCCTGTGCAGTAGCGGACTTACGATGCATTGCCGCTGGAAGCTCCGTGTACGTTGACTCCCGCACACTTCCTATGCGAACGTCCAGAGTCTGCAGGCCTCGAGTCCCCGGCTACCGACCCAGCGCTGTCGGATAATTCTCGATCCGACACCGTTTCTGTCGGCTGCTGGGATGCTGCGATAAGCTGTGCTATGTGCACAAGAATGTCCAGCGTCGAGACCTGCGGAGGCGCAGTCTATCGCTGCTTCGCCGAGGGCAGCTCCGCATCAGATGGCTCCCGCATACTTTTCCTATGCGAACGTCCGGAGTCCATCGGTCTCGAATCCCTGGCTGCCGGATGGTGTGACCTGGTCGCCGAAGAATCCTTGATCGGCGAAGCTGGTAATATATCGGCGGTCACGCAGCCAAGGTGCGGTCGTGTGCGCTGACGAGAAGAGGAAGCCTTAGCAGTCTCAGCGGACTGCCTATACAACGGAGCGTCCCGAGCGACGGACGTATGCTCTGCTAACTACACATTTGTACCACAACATCTGGGGCCAGATGTTGTTGAACGAGAGAGGGGCCTCTCTCGCTTGCCGTCCGGATGGACCGGAACGAGCTATGAACCGGACTAAAAGGCTTCCTCCGTTCTCCCTCCGATCCGCCGTCACTGGGTGTGCATTAAGTAAATTTTATAGTGCTCGCATCACCCCAAAATTCCTTCTAGACCGCAACGGACGAACCCGGCTGCCGAACCATTCGGTGAATGGACGCTACACCGGGCGAGCTAGCGGACGTCAAAGGCCGTCGAACCTACTAGGGTCCTCTTAGGCAATTGGCGTATTACATGAGCACTTTTCCGCTAGCCCTTCATTAATTGTGACGACGGAGGCACACTGTTGGAAGACATCACAGATACATCACCCTAATCTTGATCGTCTGAAATAGAAATTGATAAAGTAGAGTGACCCTGCGGGGAAAGGACCGGAGTGTCCAAATCCCCAACAACATACCGTGACATACGCTTCCCATATTGTCATCGAAATCATACGATACAGAACAGGAGTTAATGCGAGTACACTGACCACATATAGAATGATAATAAGGTCAGAGGAAGACTTCCTCTTAAAGCAATTGATCAATATCCTTTCAATGTGAAAAGAAAACAAGTCCTGGTACTCGCACTAACCCCTGGCAATCAAAATACATAATAATAATATGATCCATTAATATAGAAAAAATAATTGAAATCAAAATATTTTGAAAAAATATTTTTTCAGAACAGCCCAAGTTTCTGAAAAGTAACGTTGAGCCCCAATGGATCCCAAGCCTAAGTGTGGACAAAAATTTTAAAAATATTTTAAACAATTTTTTTCAACACTTACGAACAATAATAATGTATCTAGTTATGATTAAAATAACATAAAGATATTATTATTTAGAAATCCCCCCCTCACACAGAGGGCTGTTGTAAATGTAAACAATGAGTGTAAAAACACTAAAATAAGACTCCAGGCACCCAGGCCCGAAATCAGTTACCAAAAATACACCATCTGATGCAAAACAGAGACTTCCAGGGAAGAAACTGCAGAACATCAGATGGTAGATGCAGAACACAACGCCTAACCACCCGTAGGTGAAGACGTAAATATGGGGAAAGAACAGAATTCATTCTGTTATACAGCTAAAACTCCCAAGAAATTTTAGTAATAATAATTACAGAAACTATGCCAAAAGCATGGGAGAATAGCAAGGGGGAACTTAAGGACAGGGAGAGAGGAAAAACACTTGAAAAACAGTGTAACTAAATAATCAGAATGACAACAAAATGGCTGCTGCCTTGAAAATAGGTAACTTAACATAATTTCATTAAAAAATTTTAAGTTACAGCCCTGATAAAATTCTGTCACACATTCTTTTCCTCTCCTCCTTTTCTATCCTCC
Source organism: Pictodentalium vernedei (assembly GCA_031216915.1). NCBI lineage: Eukaryota > Metazoa > Mollusca > Scaphopoda > Dentaliida > Dentaliidae > Pictodentalium > Pictodentalium vernedei. The sequence continues at coordinate 95,567,334 of CM062288.1, forward strand.
TTAGAATCACCATTTCACTAATATTTATGTGTCTGGCATCATTTAAACTGAGATTTAAAAGCACAAAGATCAGTCAGATGTTAACTGATGAAGGGCCAAACTTAGAATGATAAATGGCGCCAATTTCGGAACGTCCTTGACACTGCGCATGCGCAGTAGGGGCGAAGTGTGGAGGGCCTTTCAGGACATGTTTTCTTTAGTTTTAGATGCAAATTTTGGGGATTGGGGGGCAAAATTTGTGTTTGGCCCTATATTTTAAGAGTTAGCACCAGCTATGTCTGGGTCATTGGTACAGTATAAAAATATCGACAGCTCCCATCTAGAGGTCAACCCAAACAAGCATATCAAGTTTCAAAGCGATCTGATCATAAATGCGACCTGTGATGTGTGCCAAAGGAAATTGTGGACATACTTACGTATGTAGGTACGTATTCCCAGATGAACGTACGTATGCCGACGGACGAGAAGTGATGGCAATTGCTCAGCTTGGCTTTGTCAAGTTGAGCTAAAAACCCTGAAAAGGCCCATAACTCTAGAAAAAAATGGACAATACCTATTACTTCTGAATATCTTTTCCCCCATTGTGGTCTATCAGCATGCCCAAGATCATTTAAATCCAACATCCACTGAGATAGGAAGGTCCAAAGTTGTTACAGAAGGACAGGCGGACGGAACCCATTTCTGCATCCCTTGCAAACTTCGTTTTGGTGGGGGGATAACAAGAGCAATGCAAAGCGTGGTACATGCCCCAGATGGTGTCATAACGCCATGGCAGCCATATTAAATTTAGGGCTGCAACGGTTCACTGCGGTCTTGGTGCACCATGGTATTTGTCCATGGTACAATACTTGGTTCATTCAGCCTCATTTTCGGTACGCTCACGGCACAGCAGTCACAGCAGGAGAATTCCAACACAACCAAAAGAAGGCCCATGAAGTCGGATGTGAATTTCAAGGAAACTCTCCGCAGGATCAAACTGTTCTCCCTTTCCCTCTCTCTGAAAAATAGAAGGGGCTTGCCCCTATCCCCGCGCACGCACGCACGCCCACAACCACTGCGGTCTTGGTGCACCATGGTATTTTTACATGGTACAATACTCGGTTCATTCAGCCTAATTTTCGGTACGCTCACGGCACAGCAGTCACAGCAGGAGAATTCCAACACCCCCAAAAGAGGGCCCATGAAGTCGGATGTGAATTTCAAGGAAACTCTCTGCAGGATCAAACTGTTCTCCCTTTCCCTTTCTCTGAAAAATAGAAGGGGCTTGCCCCTATCCCCGCACACACACGCACGCCACTGCGGTCTTGGTGCACCACAGTATTTTTCCATGGTACAATACTCGGTTCATTCAAACTGTTCTCCCTTTCCCTCTCTCTAAAAAATAGAAGGGGCTTGCCCCTATCCCCGTGCGCGTGCGTGTACGCACGCTCCCTCCCCTATCCCCGCACACACACGCACGCCACTGCGGTCTTGGTGCACCACAGTATTTTTCCATGGTACAATACTCGGTTCATTCAGCCTAATTTTCGGTACACTCACGGCACAGCAGTCACAGCAGGAGAATTCCAACACCCCCAAAAGAGGGCCCATGAAGTCGGATGTGAATTTCAAGGAAACTCTCTGCAGGATCAAACTGTTCTCCCTTTCCCTTTCTCTGAAAAATAGAAGGGGCTTGCCCCTATCCCCGCACACACACGCACGCCACTGCGGTCTTGGTGCACCACAGTATTTTTACATGGTACAATACTCGGTTCATTCAGCCTAATTTTCAGTACACTCACGGCACAGCAGTCACAGCAGGAGAATTCCAACACCCCCAAAAGAGGGCCCATGAAGTCAGATGTGAATTTCAAGGAAACTCTCCGCAGGATCAAACTGTTCTCCCTTTCCCTCTCTCTAAAAAATAGAAGGGGCTTGCCCCTATCCCCGTGCGCGTGCGTGTACGCACGCCCCTCCCAAAAGAGGGCCCATGAAGTCAGATGTGAATTTCAAGGAAACTCTCTGCAGGATCAAACTGTTCTCCCTTTCCCCTCTCTCTGAAAAATAGAAGGGGCTTGCCCCTATCCCTGCACGTGCATGCACCCCCCCCCCCCCCCCACCCCACCCCCAGACCTGGAATCATCAAAATTTATTGGGAAATTGGGGCATATAATCTTGGTGGATAATATTTGTAATAGTTGGTGAGGTCAGTATTCAAATAGAAAAAAACTTTATACATACGATTTCAAACATTCATTTTAAAAATTTAACTTATTCAAATCACTTGACAATAAAAGTAAGTGTGGAATTTCAAGTCCATAAAACAATCGGATGAGATGGGGTCTTCCACGAAGTTGTTGCAGTTCAGACAAGCGATAAATATATGATATTCATGACCATGTTGATCATGTGATTTGGGGATACGTTTCTATTGGTTCGTGACAAACAACACTCATTTTCATATTGACGTCAGACATTTAGCACGTGGTCAACCATGTGTTTTTTCTGTCCTGTTTTGCCTAGTTAAGAGTGCATATTTCTACATCAGCTTAACAGACTGCCCGGCTGCAACATTTCAGCTTTAATCTACCAAATATGTGGTGCATAGAAGCATGCTGTTAGTTTTAATGGACAGCTGTTGGGGATTGGGTCTGTATGAAAATTTGTAAGTGTCAACACAAGCAAACAGTTTGCAAACATAAACAGAACAGCATGTCGTGCATCTATAAATAACCGACTTGACGTCACTTGAGCTTTGGGTAATTTCGAATGTGTGTCAGGAGAAGATGATTATTTATTGGCTGATTATTCAACAATTCGCCAATCAAGTTTTGTGTTGTTTATTTGCGTATTTCTGTTTCACCTTCGTGCACACATGTCAGATCTGAAGTACATCCAATTGTAACAACATGAGTGTCAGAAATACTGCCAATAACAACGAAGGTATCGTCAGCCCACCTGCAAAATTTAAATCCCCAGTCTGGAAACACTTTGGCTTTCCCTCATACAAAGATGAGAATGGTGTCTGCAAAACAGATACAAAGACCACTGTGACGGGAGGGGGGGGGGGGGGGGGGGGGTTTATAAATTATTCAGTTTTTTTTGTTGCAGTGCATTTTTGCACGGCACAGCTACCACAGCAGTCCAGCAGCATGCTAGACTTCTAGTGTATTGCAAACATGATTCACCATCAGTTTTTGGGCAAATAATGTTAGAAAAAAAGTACCGCACCACGTAATGTACCGCCACCGAAAAACCGCAATACATACCGAACCGTGAGGTAAGTGTACCATTGCAGCCCTAATTGAATTGGCTAGCTGGACCAAAATCGACAGGAAGCATTGTCTAGTCATCCACAAGTAACCCCTAAAATTATGATTTGATTAAATAAGCGTTTTTCAAATACAACATGCAGTGAATGCAATACAGAGGTCAAGAAAAATTTTCTAAGTTGACAGTGAAAAAGGGCCACAACTCTGGGGAAAATTATTGGACAGAACCCATTTCTTGTGCATATCCATTCCCCCATGCGGGTCTACAAGCATACCAAAGGAGACACAAATCCGACCGATGGCTTTGTAATTACAATTCAAATTTGTACAGTTTGTTTGTACATATGGATGGATGGTCTCCACTAGATACCCCCAAATCCTCCTTCAGAGGTCGGGGGCATAATCATGGATTGCCCGAGAACAAAAACCTTTTTTTTCAGTCTAACTGTTCATTCTGTTGACCCTCTGGCAATTTTTAACAAGAGTCTCAAATTGCTGTCTAGTAGCAATACATGATTTCACAGCAAAAGTCTCTGTCTAACCTAAAAGACACAACATAATGCAAGCATTCTGAAACTAAGTTAACCCAATAGCCAATGTAACGGCCACAACCGGTTAGCACTATTCACAAAAGTCACCATTCAGTTTTCATTATTTTTTCATTTTTTGTCTGAGACACATAGCTTATGGCCCCATCATTGGAACGAGCTTGATTAACTCGTTCCAATGAGGGGTCATACGCAATGCTTTAGAAGGAAAAAAATAAAAAAATTAGTTATTCAAGAATTTTGTTTACAAGTGTCATCGGCCTTTCATATTAGGTAAAGGGTTAATGACATACTTAACTGACAATGGCCAGACTGCATCAATGACACAATCTAGTCTGGTGAGAGACCAAAGTTGTATGCCTTTACTATCGCTTGGAAAATGCATTTATATGACACACTGTTGGAAAGTCTCGCAGAGTGCGTCTGTGTATAGAGTGTCAAATACATGTAATAACACTTCTTAGTTTCCTTGCATGCTGCTGATGGATATTCCTACCTACGGAAAGAAATCTCTTGCCATTGAAATAAGTAAAATTTAAGAATATTTAACCCTTTACCTAACACGAAAAGCAGACGACACTTGCAAAAAAAAAATCGCGACATCGATGCCGTAGCTGCGACGGGTGGTGCAATCTCACAAAATTCTAAGTTCATCAAGGGCCATAACTCCAAGAAAAATATTTGGAACAACACATGCATTGAACAGTGGCTAGACATCAATAAGATACACTTACAAGCCAAATATAAAGTCATTCCATCAAGTATTTCAAAAGTTATTGAGTTTTGAAACTCGTTGGTCACAGACAGACCGACCGACCGACCGACCGACAGACCGACCGACCGACCGACCGACCGACAGAGCTGCTAGTCGCAGCTAAAAATTCCTGAATAACTAATATTTTTCATTTTTTGACTCAAAACATAGGTTATGACCCCTCATTGGAACGAGCTCGACGAGTTCGTTCCAACGAGGGGTCATAACCTATGTTTTTGAGTCAAAAAATGAAAAAATAATCAAAATTAATTGGCGATTTTTTAGAATAGCACTGGCCGGTTTTGGCTGTTACGTTGGGTAAAGGGTTAACCAAATTTCCCACCTGTAAATTGTACAGACTTTTTGACCAATGATTTCTCAAGTCAAATTTTCATGAATTTTTCAGCAAATCTAGTCATGGCTGCTTCATAGCAGGCATGACGAGATTTGATGAAAAACATTTTTAAATTACTCAATGGGTTAAGAGTTAATAGGAGAAAATCCAGATTTAGACATGTATTGGGTTTGTACTGGATCAATTTTGTTCAGATGCCATTTAGATGGGAGTTGTCAGTATGTTATGTCCAAGACAGTTTAGCCCAAATACGATTGGGCCAATTTGCTGTCTGGAATCAAATGTCGCAAGATTTTCTTTAACCCTTTACCTAACATGAAAAGCAGACAACACTTACAAAAAAAAAAATCTCGAACAACTAATTTTTTTTCCTTTTTTGTCTGAAAAACATAGATTATGACTTCTCATTGGAACGAGCTCGATGAGCTCGTTCCAAAGAGGGGTCATAACCTATTTTTTTGAGATAAAAAATGAAAAAATAATGAAAATTATTTGGCGCTTTTTGAGAATAGGGCTGGCCGGTTTTGGCCGTTACGTTAGGTAAAGGGTTAACTGGACGAACATTGTGTGAATTTAGTTTCCTGCTGCCTGTGGCAGAAAAGTATCGTCTTGAATGGTGTGAGTGTGTTGTATGATACAATTTGGGAAGGACTGATGATGGATGGTCTAATGGACCAACAAGAGGAATACTATATACCCCCGCCAAGTCTGGAAATAAGCAACCTGTCATTTTCAGATTGAGGTTCCCTGAGGGTGAATTTTCTCATGCTATCCCATAGGACAGTGGGCTAGAATCCCCCAATTTGTACTCTGGGTATATCTTTCTGTTTAGACCTGAGACCTTGATTCAGATTGAGGTTCCCCAAGGATAAATTTAGTAATGCTACCCTGCTGTGCAGGGTAGCCTCACCAAGTTCATCTTCTGAGGACCCCATTCTGCAGATGACAGTCTGCTTATTTACAGGCTTGACCCCCCCCCCCCCCCCCCCCCCAACTACATATAAGAATAAGGTAAAATGGAATACACAAAGGGCAATAACCCTCTCATTTTTTCACAAAATTTCAACCAAACCATATCGTGTAAGCTCCCTCATTTGAACAAACTCAATCCACTGGTGGAGGGGGTGTTCACATGATATGGTTCGGTTTAAATTTTGTTAATAGCTCAATTTGTAAATTACACAAGCAGTTATACATAGAATGACAAACCCGTGTGAATGGCTTAATCGATATGGCATGAGTGCCAGCATGGAAGGATAAAAGGAAAGACCGCAGGCCTCTAGTTTTTATCCTTCCACGATGGCACAAGAGCCATGTCTATTAACCCATTCACATGTGTGTGTTGTTCTATGTTTATTACATGCCTTCAAGTCTACAAAAGCAACTATTGGAAGGAAAATTTATTTCACAACTATCAACAAAAAAGAACACATTTTATCGCCAACCAAATTTGTGAGGGGAATCCATGTTACTATTTTGGCCCCTGATTTCCAATGTGTTCTATGTGCCTACTGGCACATAGAACACTCTGGTACTCAGAGGATGATTTTTAGCTATCACTAGCGATTAAAATTTTAATTGTGGTGCATGATTTGTAAAAAATTTCCGTGAAATTTCGCGTCTTTATACAAAGTCTTTCAACAATTTCCGTTCCGCACATGTGGGCGGAACAGAATTTCATTTTCCACATGGTTTAGTATTGCTGTAGATGGGGATTTCCTAGAACAGGAGTGTAATAAAAGACTGATTCATTAGTTTAATAAGGCTGTCACAGACTGGGTGGAACTGAGCACTGCATACAAAGAAATAAAGTAATAGTTTATTTTTTTCACCAGTTTGGATTTCATTTTTTGTTGAATGATGACAATACCGTACTGACCCGTGTCTAAGCCCAGGGGGTGCTTGCAGTGGGTTGAGAACAATAGAAGAGTGGGCTTAAACATGAAGACTTGAGTCTGTGACTGGGTTTTTCTTGATAAACGATACTGATAAAATGACGATCCCACTTCATTCACTTTATGAACGAAATACAAAATCAACATTGGTTTTCAGTATCATTTGTCAAATCACCAATGAGTATGTAACATGTTTTACTTTCAGTGTTAATTATTTAAATATATTTACTCATATTTCAGCTGATCTGTGAAGAAAGTTTTATTAAATCCACGTGTGTTGTTCATATTTTTTTCAGTAAACATTGTTGTTTCTGGTAATTGCATAACATGCAAACAAGGATGAAAACCAGCAAATTGAATGCCCAAACGAGCCATCCATACAATCTCATCAGAGGGAATCCACTTGAAGTGACAAAATAACAATAGAACGAACCCAGTTTTATCTTTTTTATTACTCAATAACACTAATTACTCAATAAAACATCAAATGAATAATACAAATATAAAATAAAACACATGATTAAAAATTCGCCCAAAATAGCACAAACCACAAAGATGTACGTGCGTGAACTCACCCCTCAGGTGACATGCAAAGAAACAAAAAATTCTCATTTTATGCGAATTCACACTGGGTGCAAATTCAGTTCATTCACAGGAATTGAGATTTTTTTCTTTCATGTCATCATCCAGTAGATAAGGAGACGAGGCCTCATTTATCGGGACGTCCGGAGAAAAGAGCCATCTCAGACACACCATCCCAGGAGCAGCCATCAGCCAAGAAACAGAAGACCGCTGCTCCTCAGGCCTCCATAACAGACTTGCTGTCGCAGATTGCGCAGTTCATCGCAGCATCCCAGCAAGTGCAGGAGCAGCCTAAGGCAGTCTCAGAGCCTGAGCTGTCGGATGATGCTGGGTCGGTCCAATCATCTACACGTTCAGATGAGGTAGACCGAGAGTCTCAACTGATTCAATCGGATGGTGAAAGGGATAAGGACGAAGATTACCATTCCCTTTCAGAACAGCACATGGTTGCGATGGATTTAATCCATCAATACTACCGATATTGTTCCGGCGAATCAGAATGCTTCGACTACTAGAAAGAAACCGCTGGTGTCGTTAGATGCAGACTTTATCTGGACAAAGGAGGAGGTCCTGTCTTTTCCGGTTAAGTCTAGACAGGTGTCGCAAGCCTTTGGCCATTCAGACAACGCCATATTCAAACTATCCAGTGGGAAGAAGAAAGGTGGATTCTTGACATCATCTTCTGTAAATTTACCGTTTGTTGGACCACGTTCATTTAAAACGGTTGGGGAAGATGTACAGAGAGTTCCTCTGTGCTTGGATGAGCAGGCTGAGGATCTAGGCTATCCTTGCCTGCGTCATTCACAATCCGGCTGGACACAATTGAGGCAGCAATATCTTCAAAGTGAATTTGGACGCTATGTCTTACGCAGATCATCTTTCAAGAGCTGTGGTGCAACGTCTCAACAGGAAGGAGTTTGAGGACGTTCGTACCTCTTTAAGAGTTCTTTCCAGGGCTATCATGTTTACAATGTATAACTCTGCCTTAACAGTGGCTAATTTTGAGTTAATCAGACATGACGGTGCCCTTGCGTTGTCATCTTTAATAGATGACAAGGTGAAAAACTCTCTGCGGGTTGCTCAGGTATCCGGACACACAATTTTTGACGACAAGATTTCATTGGTTTATGACCAAGTTACAAAAACAACGTCCAATACTCTGCTTCTAAAGTCGGCATCTCATTGACCCGCTGCAGCAGAAAAGAGTAAAGGAGGACATCCCAGACAGAAATTGTCTAAAGGGGACTCCTCACAAGGGTTTAGGAAACCCTCCTATAATTACTCTAGGGATCGTCAATACAGTGACCCGGGAAAGGGGCGTTGGTCTGATCAAGACTACTGGTCAGGCGCCCCAAAGGCGGCGGGTCGAGGCTCTTCGCGAGGGGGACTTGGTTTCTCCTCCTGTAAGCCTCGCAGGTCCTACAGATGATGGTCAGGACCCTTATTGCTTGCCAGTTGTCGGAAGTTTATCAAGATTCGCAACAAACTGGATAACAATTACGGAAGACCAGTGGGTGAGAAGTGTGGTCTCGGACAGCCTATGGCTATTTTTCCAAGCGAAACCACCACTAACAATGTGTCCGCGGTGGACAAATCTTCCGTCAAATCCTTGCAAAAGAGAGTCTCTCCTATCGGAGGTACAGGCTCTTTCAGCAAAGGAAGCAATAGAGGTCGTCGAGAATCAAAATTCTCTAGAATTCTACAGTTACCTGTTCCTCGTACCAAAGACAGACGCCTCGTTCCGACCGGTAATAGACTTGAGGTGGATAAACAAACTTATAGTAGCTCCAAAGTTGTATATGGAGACCATTCGGTCAGTAAGGGCGAGCATCTGAGTGAACGACTATGCGGCAAGCATAAATCTAAAGGATGCGTACTTTCATGTCCTGGTACTTCTGGCATTCAGAAAGTACCTGCGGTTCTCCGTTCATGGGATAGTTCCGAGCGATGTGCTTTGGTCTGAACCTGGTACCCTGGGCTTTCACTCGAATAATGAACTTGGTAATGTCTTACTTCCGAGCTCATTCGTCTGCGGTAACGTCGGCTTACTTGGACGACATTCTACAGAGATACGGCAACAAAACTACTCTTCAGAACGATGTTCAGAGTCTGCTTCTCCTGCTCCGCCTCCGTCCAAGTCGTTCATTCACTTGGGAATGAGCTTCGAGACTCACAACAATCTGGTTCATCTGCCGTTACCCAGAGCGTAATTAGTCAGTTGTTATGCTCGCTTTTGTCTACACTCAGACGCATTAACAGCGAGGGAATTTATGCAACTGATGGGGTTGTGCGAAGTGGCTAAATTTTGAAATCGTCTGCGTTGGGTAAAGGGTTAAACCCCAATAAATAAATATCATGCAGCCCTACTTCAAGGTCATTTTTACATTTTAGTGGCAAATGCTTTTGGCGAATGCCATTGGTGAATGCATTGGCAAATGCACTGGGGGTGTTAGTGAATGCATTGGCAAATTCATTGGCAAATGCAGTAAGGTTGCATTCGGAGTGCATTGATGAGTGCCGGTGGCAAATGCATTGACAAATGCTCTGGCAGGTGCATTGGGGTGCATTGGTGATATGGTTTTTGTTCTTCCTTTGTCAATTTGTTGTAGGTCCTTGTGAAGCTGTTTCTTCTCTGACAGTTGGCGTCATCTGCGTGCAAGCTTCCAGTTTTTCAGGTGAGGTTGAATTATTAATGTCACGCATGGCAATACTTAGGTCTGCCCTACTATTTGAGTATGTCTCACTGTCGTACTGAACTTTAAGTTCAGAGTCTGGTTCATATTACACAAGCAGTTTGATACTTGACTCGTCTGAAGTGCAGTTACAGCATGTACGAATAACAGTTCTGTTTTGTTCACTGATAGTATGGTTGTATTGGTGAAGGCCTTGTCAGTATTTATAATTTTTTTATGCAGTCAACAAATGTGAATGGCTTGATGGCTAAACCATAACAGCCCTCTCTCACAAGTTATGTTGTCTTAATTGTGATGTAAAGTGTAGTTCAGAGTGGGCAGTTGGCCATATGAACAGAATGTATAAAATACAGATACTTTAAGACACTAAACTACTTAAAAGTCCTTTCTGTCGAGGGGTTAAACTGTCTGTTTCAGGTTTTACATAGTTTTTAATGTATCATGGTTGCAAGTACAGTAACACCCACTTATTTGTATATCTTTTAATTGAATAATCCTGTAAGTTAAATATAACTGCCAAACACAAAACCATTTACCATCTCTTCAGCACAAATTTGATCTGTTAATTGTATATGAGTTACAGAGCAAACTCCTGTTAACTGAAGCTTTTAAGATGTTGACTGATTGTCCTGACATTCATCAAATTCACTTTGTAGACCTATTTGGCCTCAATACATCCAAAACACTTTATCAATTATATCTTGTTTTCAGAGCTCTATGAGGTACAATAGAATAAATGCTCAGTTTATCTTTATGATTCAGTGATCCATGAGCTCTATCAAATAAGATAAAAGAGAAAAAATGTAAATTTTAACAACAGAATGCAGGAAAATGAACAAATTCCTGTCAATTGCATACTCATGTTAAATATTTTTCATGGGCAAAATAGCTATTCAGCTAACAATGTTCCACTGTACTGGCAATCAGTAAAATCCTTTCAAGCACTTAGGGCTGCACAGTATATCGATAAACCGATATATACGGTATTCAAACTAGTATCGATTGAATACCGGTGTAATATTTATTTATTTATTTATTGGTGCTTAACGCCACATCAGCAGCTAGGGCTATATCGTGGTGAGAAAACAGAGGTATATAAAAAGTCATTATCAAGAATGAAGTAAAAATTGAATGAAATAAAAATAACCACAAAAGACATTTCAAAGACAAAAATGATTAGAAAAGCAATGAGTAATGTGATAAGAAAATACATTATAAATCAACCTGAGGAACTGAGACTTGATGATTCGAGATTAAAAGACTAAAAACAATTTTAAAATTTTGTAAAAAGGTTGATTACTTTTAGAAATGACACAATTTTGTGTGGGCTCGTATTATAAAATAGATCTCTAAGGGATCCAGCTGTGAAGTACTGCCCTCTAACAAGATTAAAATCAGTGCAATGTAAAAGAATGTGTTCCACTGACAACACCTGCTGACATGGAACACACTCTGGTCGCAAATTACCCTCTAACAAAAAGGAATGTGTTAGTCTTGTATGACCAATATGACATCGTATCAGAATAACATGATCTTTCCTACAAAGGTTACTGGATGGGTAGTGATCAAATATGTTTGGTCGGAAGCGATGGAGCTTGTTATTTGTCGCCCCATCCCATTCCGCCTGCCACATAGATTTGATGTAACAACTAATATGAGGCTTAAAATCACTGAAAGGGATCTTACAATCAGTGAGAGGCTTTGTTAAAGCCTGTTTTGCTGCACTGTCTGCTCTGGTGTTACCAGCGATACCTACATGTCCAGGTAACCAGCAAAACACGATATCATATTGGTCAGACATGAGAGTTGTTAACTTCTCACAAAGTTCCAAAATGAGAGGGTTCTTCAACCTGGGGTTGAGCAAAGCAAGCAAAGAGGAAAGAGAGTCAGAAAAAATAATCGTCTTCTTTTCCTGTACATTTTCGATATGTTCAAGTGCAAGTTGTATAGCTTTAACTTCAGCTGTGAAAATAGAACTCTGATTCGGTATTCTGATTGAGGTGATACCATCACCAGTAACAGCAGCTGATGATACTTTGTCACCATCTTTGGATCCATCTGTATAGATCCTTGTATATGTACTATACTTGGACTTTATTTCGGCATATTTTTGTTTGAACTGCAAGGAATTGGTATCAGATTTTTTGGTAGAAGCAAGGTCCAAAATAACTGTAGGTTTTTTAAGATGCCAAGGAGGAATGTGTGATTTACGATTTTCTATTATAGATTCAGAATCCATTTTTGCAGACTCCATGTGGGGTTTAACTCTAATTGCCAATGGAGGAATATGTTTCGGATGTCGGTTAAAAAAGTCAAAATTTTGAGGTTCTGAAATACAATTAAAAGCAGGATTTGAAGGATTGGCCAAAAGTTTAGACACATATTGGAGAGACAATTTAATTCTGCGCTTCTCGAGAGAGGGCTCCTCTGCTTCAACAAACATCGAGTCTATTGGGGATGTTCGAAAAGCCCCTAGACTAATTCTGATACCACTATTGTGAATAGCATCAAGTGGTTTTAGGTATGACTTCCTTGCAGAACCGTAAACTATAGAACCGTAATCTAATTTTGATCGAACAAGTGACCTATACAGATGGAGCAAAGTTTTTTGGTCAGCACCCCAATCAGTGCTACCAACGACCTTCAGTAGGTTCAGAGCTCTCTTACATTTAACTTTTAGTTGTTTTATGTGGGAAGTGAAATTCAGTTTGCTGTCAAACAACAAACCTAAGAATTTCACTTCCTTAACAACTTTAATAGGACTCCCATCAAGTTTTAACTCCGGATCGAGGTGATGTTTCCGAAGCTTACAAAAATGAACACAATTTGTTTTCATCTTTGAAAATTTGAAACCGTTTTCTGTGGCCCATTTTTGAATTTTGTTTAGGCACAGCTGAAGTTTGCGCTCTATAGCATTCATTTTCTTGCTGCTGTAGCAGATTAAAAAATCATCTACATACAACGAAGAATCTACCATATTCTCAATTGTCTCGATGATGCTATTAATTTTCACCGAAAAAGGGGTAACAGATAAGATACTACCCTAAGGAACCCCCAATTCCTGCTCGTGAGGATCAGATAACGTTGACCCAACACGAACCTGAAATTGGCGGTCCTTTAAAAAGTTTTCAATAAAAAGAGGCATATGCCCTCTCAACCCCATGTTAAAAAGATCTTTTAAAATCCCATACGTCCACGTTGTATCATATGTCTTCTCTAGATCAAAGAAGATGGCGACCACATGTTCTTTTCTAGCAAAGGCATTTCTTATAAACGTTTCTAATCTAACCAAATGATCCACAGTACTCCTCTGGTTTCTGAAACCACACTGAACATCTGCAAGCAGATTGTTCGATTCCAGAAACCAGACAAGTCGATCATTGATCATCCTCTCCATGGTTTTGCACAGACAACTTGTTAAGGCAATAGGTCTATAATTACTTGGGTTGCTGTGATCTTTATCAGGCTTAGGAATAGGAATTATAGTAGCTTTTCGCCAGGAAGGTGGAAACTGGCCAGTCACCCAAATGTCATTAAAAATAGATAATAAAAGTGCAAGTGAAGTTTGAGGCAGATGTTTTAAAAGTTGATAGTGTATTTGATCAGGTCCAGTAGCAGAATCCTTTGCTCTATGCAAAGAGTTACATAACTCTTCCATAGAGAAAGGTTCGTTGTAGTCCTCTAAGTCATTGGATGTAAATTTAATCTTGTGTTTTTCTTGTTGTTTTTTAAGTTTGAGGAACTCTGGGTTACTATTTTCAGACGATGAATGTTTAGAAAATGTAGAGGCCAACTTGTTTGAAATTTCTTGTTTTGATGTTATGAGCGTGTTGTTATCTTTTAGGTGTTGTACTGCTGATTTTGTTTCTTTTCCTTAATTTTTTTAATCATTTTCCAAATTTTAGTGATGGGAGTGTTTTGATTTAGTTTCGAAACGTAAGTTTCCCATGAACTTTTCTTTTTATGTTTTAAAAGTCATCTTGTTTTTGCCCGATTTATACGTAATCTATCCAAATTTTGTGTAGTTGTTGACTTATTAAATTCCCTCTCAAATTTCTTGCGATCTTTTATAGCCTGTTTGCACTCAGTATCAAATCATGGTTTAGTGAAACGTTTTGGATTTGCCGAGGTTTTAGGAATGACTTGGCTTGCAATGTCAATCAACTCTGTGGTGAAGTGTTCAATCTGGTCAGTACTGTCCTGAAATTTCTCCCGTGTGAGGTGTTCAGAACAAAGCGACGAGAAAGTGTCCCAGTCAGCCTTTTTAAAGTTCCACTGGGGCACCCTCTCATCATCCGCCGGAACTACACTCTCCAACACAATCGGAAAGTGGTCACTCCCGCACAAGTCATCTTCTGCCTTCCATGAAAAATCAAGGAAGACAGAAGGGCATGCAATTGTTAAATCAATTGAAGTGTAAGAACCAGATGCAGGGTGCAGGTAAGTATCTGAACCATCATTGAACAAGCACAAGTCATATTTTGTAATGAACTCTTCTACAGTTTTACCTTTTGCATCTTCTTGACTGCAGGAATTACCCCAAAGGGGGCTATGTGCGTTAAAATCACCCAACAAAATGTATGGAGTTGGGAGTTGTCGGACCAATAACTCAAGATCATTCAGCTGTAGGGCTTTACTTGGTGAAAGATAAATTGAACAAAGTGTTACTGTTTTGTTTAATGTTAGGCGTACCGCCACAGCCTGTAAATTTGTCTGTAATGGAACAGAACTGTGAATGATGTCGTTCCTAACTAAAACAGATGTTCCACGAATATGAAGGTCATTATCACCTGCCCAGGCATTATACGAAGTATAATGCTTAAAAGCTGAATGATCTTGAGCCTCGGGTTTCTTTAAAAGAGTTTCCTGCAGGCAAAAAGCTGCAGGTTTATATTTTTGGCTTAGAAGACTAAGTTCATTAAAATTCGCTCTAAAACCTCGGCAATTCCACTGTATAATATTATTTTTGTGTGAATTAGCCATATTTGGTTGGAGAATTAGAGGGTGGACGTATGGGAGAAATAGCCCCAGATGTTTTCTTAGGTGAATTTTTCCTCGGAGATTTATTCTGTGAGGAATTTTTTCTCGGGGATCTATTCTGTGAGGAATTCGAATGTAAGTGATCGAATGTTTCCTCGATACACTCACCAGGCCTTCAAACCTATTACGAGTAACAGGATCTTGAAGAGCCTTGGGAGTTCTGTCTGATTGTTTTTGTGTTTCTATATTCTTCTAGCTTTTTGCTTGACTCTTCTTCTGATTCTGACTACGTTTTTGAATGTGTGGTTTCGGTTTTGTTTGGTCTTTTTTTGGTTCTGATCTTGGTTCCTTTACTTTTTTTCCTTCTGGTTTTTGTTTTTCTTTTTCTTTCTGTGGATTTGGTATTAATTTATTTTCTATTGTTGTCCGAGCAGTTGATGGTGTTTGGGTGGATTTTGGTTCAGTTTCGTCTGACTGTTCTATTGTAAAAGCTTGTACTAGAGATGGTAATGTGCCTCTAATCCAAGTATACTGGGTTTGGCAACCTACTACCACTGATGGTACTTTCTGTGATACTTTTGCTGCATATGATGGCGATGACATATTCATGCCAGGCATCGACATTACCATCTCTCTGGCCTCTTTGAAACTTACTTGTTTTTCACATTTTATTTTTTGGATTTGTTTTTCTTTTTGCCAAACAGGGCAGTCCTTTGATGCAGCTATGTGGCTGCCCTGGCAATTACAACATTTAATAGTATTTGTGCAGGGGTCTTGATGTTCCTGACCACACTTAAAGCAGATAGATTTTCCTCTACAATTGTTCTGACCATGACCATACTTTTGACATCTGAAGCATCGAAGAGGATTTGGAATATACAAATCCACTCCGATGTTCATATAACCAACTTTAATTGATTTAGGCGGCCGAGAAGAATCAAAAGTCAGAATATACGTATTAGTCTTAACTATTGTACCATCTCTTTTAATTTCAATACGTTTGACATCGCTGACACCTTGTGGTTGAAGTTCCTTTTTGATTTCTAGTACGTCGATGTCAAATAATTCCCTTGTACGAATTACACCTCTGCTGCTGTTAAGGGTTCTATGTGGGAAGGTATTTACATTGATGTCCGCCAGTTTATCAGTGTTCAGCAAATTAATCGAGTGTTGTTCTTTGGAACATTCAACTAATAATGCCCCAGATCTTAGTTTTTTAACTGTCTTAACTGTGCCAGCTATTCCTTTAATGGCTTTTTCCAACAAAAAAGGATTAATGTTGGATGCCTTTTGATTCTCATCAGCCGCATAAATAATAATGAATTTTGGCCAACTTTGTGATTGTGAAATGTCATGATCAGAATCAGAGTCCGAAGTCAAGTCTCTACCACGTTTCTGCTTTTTGTATTTGGTATTTTCCATGTTAATTTTATTTATGATTCATCATTCCATGACTCCCACCCTTACTCTGAGCCCAACTTTGGGGGTTATGTTGCGGATATCCAGCAAACAGCACCAAGAGTACATGGAAAGCATACTCCCCCAGCGTTGATGCTAATGCATACCGCTGAGGGATTGACCTGTTGAAAGTTAATGGGAAGTGCCAGGTCGTGGCAGCCATCCAACCAATCATTTCAGTAAAAACCAGTTCAACAAAAACTACTTCTGACAACCGACGCAGACAGTACAACAAAACGGAAGATGTTCAAAAGGGATCAAAATAATTAAAAGTCAGTCTGGGTAGTAATGATGAAATAAAACTAAAAGAAATCGCTGATTCGACGACCACCCAATGCCCCCCGACGTGACACCCGATATTTTTGGGGTTGGGGACTCCCAATTGGTCAGACCGGGCCATCCGACCATCTGTCTACTCCCGAAATCGGGGCCAAAGCAGTGTGTTGGACATTATCTCCGAAATGGAGACCAGGGCTCCATCCCGGAGACTGCCCTAACCGGGGCCCGAGTCCTCAACTACCAGGATTCCTTCTTCCGGGGCCTTCAGAATGCACCTCACGGGAGAACAAGGTGCCTGCCAGATGGTATTAGCAGGGTTGATCATTTTGGTCCAGGGCTGTGTATTCATGTATTTCGCAGCGAACCAGCTCAATTGAGCAAACCTGCCAATCAAAAATTAGCAAACCTGCCCAATTGAGCAGGCCGTCCTCTATCCGCCACCCGAGGACCCGCCTAGTAGGGGACGATCAAACCCCCCTAGGAATACCGGTGTAATTACAAAAATATCGGTTTATTGTCATTACTTATTTACCTAGAATTTATTTTTCAAGATGTCTCAAGTTTTTTAAACTGCAGTCCTGAATGAATAATATTAACCATTTACTGAACGAATCGTCCGCATCCATCCACGTCATATATAAATTGAGCAGTTGAAAAAGTATTATTTTTCAAAATTCAAAAAATTCAACAGAACAATATGACGTGACCCCTCAAAAGAGAAAAGAGGGGTCACATGATACGGTTTTATTGAAATTTTTTGAAAAAGTTGATCAACTTATATTTAAAATAAAAAATTTTGATACGTCTGCGTTGGGTAAAGTTTTATTTGAACTGCATCATCAAGGCATGCTGATTAGTTCCGACTCTCATCATTCAAGTCCCGATTACAGTACATATGTTCAGATATCTGAACAGTCTTTCAATGTACCGGTACACCACAGTGTTCAAACCAGTATTCAGTTTCAAATACCGTGCAGCCCTACAAGCACTTTCAAGACCTTATGGGGATAAGCTGTTACTTTCTAATATTGTGTAGGTTATGAAAATCTACTTTTGAATGCAAAAACACCTTTCAAAGATTTCAAGAGCCCATGATTATATAACCACAGTTAGTCTTTATAAACAACTGAGGCTGAACTTCTTTAATGTGGGTTCATTTATTTTCATCTACATATATGGTGATTTATATACAACTCAAAGTTTGCTAAGCACCAAGTACATCCAACTACCTGTTTTATGTTTTAGTTGAAATATTGTAATGAAAAGTGCATATATTTTTTATTTAATTATATCTTTAATGATTTAAGTACAGAAATTAAAATTTTGTTTGACCTTATTTTTTAGCTTTTGAATATGATAACCATGGATAATAGATATTATTAGTAAAAGAGGAAATTTTTCAATATGCCAAAAAGTTGACGGAGCGAACTGGTATGAGTTTAACCCTTTACCCAACGCAGACGATATCAAAATTTATTATTTTAAATATCATTTTTTCAAATTTAAAAAAAAATTTCAACAAAACCATATCATGTGACCCCTCGTTGGAACGAGCTCGACGAGCTCGTTCCAACGAGGGGCGACATGATATGGTTTTGTTGAAATTTTTTTAAAAATAATATTTTTTCAACTGCTGAATTTGCATATTACGCAGGCGGATGCGGCCGCTTCGTTAGGTAAAGGGTTAATATCGAGTATAAGACCCATTACTGTTAATTACAACTTGACAACGCCTTCTCATGCTCCCAATCAGGTTCCTGGTGGTCTTTTGTGGGATGTTGTTCCATTCTTGGTCCAGCATGGCACCAAGCTCCTGGACACTTCTTGGCTGGACTGGATGGGATGAAATTGCAAGCTGCAACTCATTCCAGACATGTTTGATTGGATTGAGGTCAGGGGATCTTGCTGGCCAGTCCATATGCTGAATCTCCTCCCTCTGTCGGTACTCCCCGACAGGATGCGCAACATGAGGACAGGCATTATCGTCCATCAGAATGAATCTATCACCCACTGCACCTGCATACAATCTGACGTGGATATCCAGGATCTCATCAATATTCCGTTGTGCAGTCAACGTACCACGTTCAAGGACACATAGCTCTGCATGTCCATCCAAGCTGATGGCACCCCAGACCATGATTGACCTTTCACCATAGCGGTCATGCTCAGCAATGCTGGCTGCATGGAATCGCTCTCCTGGTCTTCTCCATACCCTAGAATGTCTATATGTGTGGTCTTCACAGTACCCTGACTCATCTGTAAAAAGGACAGATCGCCAATCCTCTCTGGTCCATCCAACAGGGTCCATGCCCCATTCAGATCGTGCCTGGCGGCAGTTCAGGGGCAGCGGAATGCGAATACATGGTCTTCTCGATCAGAGACCACCTTCGTGCAACCTTGCCCGGATAGTCTGCGCCGAAACATTTACCCCGGATGCTTTCTGAAGGTCACTGCGAAGCTGGGTTGCTGTGGCAAAACGGTTCCTAAGGGCCTGAATGATCAAAAACCGGCCTTCAGCTGCAGATGTTGCCCTGTCTCTGCCACCACCATGCCGTCTTACTGGTGTGCCATACTGCTGAAATCTTGCCCAGGCTCTCATGATCACCATATGGTGCACACCAAGGGCTTCACAAACCTGACGATGGGTAGCCCCTTGCTCCACCATTCCTACAGCTCGCCACATTTCTGTATCAGACAAATGTCTTCTTACATTTGCCATATTCAATCATTAAATCACAAGGTTTGTGTTGAAATGAAGATTGAATGCCCTACACATGTCATGTACATGTAGACAGTACACGAAAACATCATGAAAGTTAAAAAATTTATAGTAATTTATATATTTTTTATACTTACCAATGACCCAGACTTAGCTGGTGCTAACTCTAAAATATTTAGGGCCAAACACAAATTTTACCCCCCAATCCACCAAATTTGCATCTAAAACCAAAAATTACATGTCCTTTAAGGTCCTCCATACTTTTACTCCACTGTGCATGCACAGTGTCAAGGAGGTCTCGAAACTGCCGCCAAAAATCATTCTTACAACCAATGCCTGGTAGCGTTATGTACTCAGAGGGGATGTATGAGTTCCCAACTCATCGGAGGGCCATCCCCGTCTGGGTCATTGGTAAGTATAAAAAATATATAAATTACTATAAATTTTTTAACATTTTTATACTGTACCAATGACCCAGACTTAGCTGAATAGTAAAAAGGTTGGAGGGCGTAGGACATAAGGAAAATCCAATAGGCTCAATTACCTACAACAGACCTATCCCCTCAAGGAGAAAAGGAGAGATAGGCTTTACATGTATCTTTCTTATTTGTATCAAAAAAGAAAGACACAACACCATTCTGTAATTGAGCACAATAACATCAATGATCTCTATAAACATCTAGTATAACCCTTTATACTAATATTTTTTAAAGGAAAGCCAATAAATACGGGAGTCTAGAGAAATGAAACTCTATATACTCATTGAAAGGGAGGATTGTATATGAATGCCAAATTAATCATGTGATATATACAAATGCTTCACACCAATCAACACTTAAAAAATATTACACAGATGAGTAAACATAGGCTTTACCCTTTAAAATCATCTCGGAACCGACTCGGAATTACTGACTCCAAGGGAGGAATTCCCTTGCTTTACCCTATAAAACAGGTGACCTAAGGGAACACCCCCCCCACCCCCCCCCCCCCTTCCCCTTGGTCAAATACCCCAGAGCGAAGAGGGCAGCAGGACAG
Source organism: Pictodentalium vernedei (assembly GCA_031216915.1). Lineage (NCBI taxonomy): Eukaryota > Metazoa > Mollusca > Scaphopoda > Dentaliida > Dentaliidae > Pictodentalium > Pictodentalium vernedei. The sequence continues at coordinate 95,587,883 of CM062288.1, forward strand.
AGTCACTGCCGGAGCCAAAAGCCTACATAACTATAGTTGCAACTGTTTAGTAGACAACATTCTAAGTGAAAAATAACGGACCTAAACAACACAGATCTGCAGAAATGGACTCAATATTCTCAGATACAAAATCGTGAAAATGGAGGGCCAAGACCAATATGCAGCCCTCATTAGATCTGTAATAGTAACATTATTAGCTTAAGCCCATGAAGTAGAACTCTTACTTCATGAGCTTAAAACTAAAGCACAGACTGCTGAATGAAGATATAATCATAAGCAGAACTGATAGTAGATTGAATCCATCTGACCATAGAATGGACCGAAATGTGGAGGAAGCTTCCACGGCATGACCCACAACAGACACCGGAGTAAATTAATCCACAGTCTTTGTGGAGCTAGAGAAGCTACCAACAGAATTTGCATTGAAATAATTACACTTGAGCAATATCGGCTGAATCAACGGCGCTGGAAGATACATATATCTTATTATTCCGACTCACAAGATCGATAGAGCGTTTACTGCAATTGTGACACATACGTCTGCAACTGATTGTTGAGATGCGTCGCGAATAAGTCGATCATTGGCCGCTCTCCTTGGTAGCAATCTGAATGAATAGTCGTTTCTTGAAAGTCCATTCTGGCAGCAACAAATGGCCTCTCCGTGAAGGGAGTCCGCTAATACATTCAGACGACCCGGAATATGACGGACCGATAGAACTTGATGTTCTAGTACACCCCGAAAGATTCATTCCGTTAACATGAATAACAGGATGAAATGAGTGCCTTCATAATTCCGAAAATACGCTAATACCGTCGAGTTGTCGGACAGAATTAGCATATGAGCATTCTGAATAACGTTCATCCAATACCGTAGCGCAAGCCAAAATGACATCATTCTTGATGTTTGTGTGCTTGATAAGGAACTACGGAATCAAAAGACCCTGGCACTTCAAATCCATTGGGCTCAATGAAACGACCAAACCTGTTTGATTGGCATCCGTCAAAACTGTAAAACTCGGATCCGGCAATTGCAGTGGAACTACCTGAGTTAAGCACTGAAAACTTGCCCAAGTCTGAATCTCTTATTCACTTGATTTGACAATAAGATGTCCGTATCGAGCGAAAGAATCTTCACCCTCCAATTCTTAATTAAAGAAATTTGGAGAGGACAAATGTGTAACCGCCCCATCGGAATAAAATTGCGGCAGTTCCGCACAAACGTATCAGTCTCATGAGATCTCTCGCTGAGACCTTGTCTGAGCAAAGACAATAGCGAGCATAACAACTGATTAATTTCGCTCTGGTTAATGGCAGACGAACGAGAATGTAATGCGTCTCGAAGCTCATCCCCCCGGTGGGTAAATGACTTGGACGAAACCAGATCCGACTTCTCCTCGTTTACTTATGAAACAGAGACGTCGGATCAATAGAAGCAGAATCTGCACATCGTTCCTGAAGCGTTAACTCATTGCCATACCTCTGCAGGATGTCGTCCAGGTAGGCCGGTAGGTTACCGCAGACGAATGAGCTCGGAAATGACTCATTACCGAGTTCGTTATTCCAGTGAAAGCCCAGGGGCTAGATTCACACCGAAACACATTGCTCGGTGCTGATACACAATTCCTATGATAAAGAAGCAAAGATACTTTCTGAACGCCTGATGTACCATGACGTGAAAGTATGCAACTAGAAATCTATGCATGTAGCAGTCATACACCCGAATACTCACTCTGACCGATCGGATGGACTCCATATAGAAACTTGGAGCCACGATCAGCTTGTTATCCAGCTCAGATTATGAGTGGACGGAACGAGCCGTCTGGTTTTGGAACCACAAGGATGGTTGTAGAAACCTGGAAATTCCTAAATTTCTACGATCTCTATCGCGATCCTTCCAGAAGAGACTGGACTTCTAATGGAAGCGAGCCTCTTCCTTGCGGACTTGACGGAAACTGAGTCCATCTTGGACTTCGAGTTAACCTAAGTTACATTTGAAGGACAATATAGTCCTACTGAAATCACCTTTCGAAACCAAGGGACGTCCGTAATCAACTCCCAAATGATTGAGAAACTCGACAGTCTTCCACTCACTGGTACACGATAGAGGATAAGACCAATCCCGGTCCTGCAAGGCTAGCGGAAGGAGAAACCATGTCTTCCACGGCCCGCACCTCGCCACGTCGACCTAGGGGTGTCTGACCGGGTGTCTCGGTCAGAATTACAGCCCCTACCTGAGTCGCTACCCTGACGGTCTCTAGAGTAAGAACCTCTATAGGAACTTCCCTCGGACGTATTCGCCCCAGAAGTGCCTGTCCTACTTTCTCCGCTAAATCCAACTATATGGAAGCGGATTTGAATAGCAGAGAGATTAAGGCTTTCTTAGTTATCTGATAATAGATAGCGGAAAGCTGGTCATCGAAGAGAAACTCTCCGGAGACCGGAGCGACTCTGAGAGAGTTTTTCACCTTACTATCCACACGTGTGGATGTAACCAGGGCTGCGTCATGTCTAACCAACTCCATATTGCCACCAAAGGGTGGAGTTCTACATGAGGCCCTTGAAAGAATTTATAAGGAGGATATACATCCTGGAATTCTTTACCTTTGAGACGTAATGATAACCTCTGGTAAGGTGATCTGCATACGATAATGTGTCTAAGCTAGCCGTATTAGACGATCTTGACGTTTCCAACATCATGGTTGGAATTGACAAAGACGACAGTATAGACAACTCTAGGACTTAGGCCTGGTCGTCTAGATGCAGAGGAACTCTCGGAATGCCCGGTCCTGCCATTTCGAATTATTCCATGAATTGATGAAAGGCAGATGTAGAGCACTTGCCGATATGAAACTGGACTTGCCCTATTAGTAGCAAGTTTATATATAGCGTCATAATAATAGTTCAAATGTCTCTGAGACATTTCTGGACTGTGACGGAAACTGAGGGACGATGTCCCTGAACCGATTAAGAAATCAGAGTCCAATGGCGCTATCAGTCTCTTATTCGGCAACGCAGCATTTTGGTCCGGAGGAACAACGTCAGAAAAATAAAGCGAGATGAACTCCACGGCAATTATGTTGTTCCGAAAGGGAAAATTCAACTATTCCGTATCCCTTTCGCCATCCAGTCGGACCACTTGTAATTCTTGGTCGTCCATGTCTGCGCCTGCAGTGTAACATACCGACCCAGCTTCTACAGATAATTCCTGATCCGACAAGAGTTTCTGTATGTTGCTGGGATGCTGCGATAATTTGTGCTAACTGCAATAGCACATCCATAACGGAGGCCTGTGGAGCTGCGGTCTTACAATATTTAGCCGCTGGAAGCTCCTAAGACGCTGACTCCTGCATACTTTTTAATGCGAATGTCTGGAGTATGAAGGCCTCGTATCCTTGGCTACCGGATTGAGTGACCTGGTTGCCGTGAATTCCTGGTTGGCGAGATTGGCTGGATATCACTGGTCACGAAGCCAAGGTGCGGCCGTGTGTACTGCCGTGAGGATGAGTTAGCCAATAAAGCAGTCTCTCCGGACTGCTGTCTATATCACGGAGCGTCCCGAGCAGTGGACGTATGCCCCGACTCAGGAACATTCTGTACCACAACATCTGTACCCAGATGTTGTTGTACGAGAGAGGGACCTGTCTCGCTCGCAGCCTGTGCGGAGCTGGACGAGCTAGGAACCGTACTAATAGGCTTCCTCTATAGCATCCTCGTATCCGTCATCACTGGGTGTGCATGTTGTATTTATAGTGCTCGCATCACCCAAATCTCCTCCTGGACCGCAACGGACTAACCCGGGAGCCGAGCCATTCATTGAATGGTCACTACACCGGGCGAGCTATCGGACGCCAAAGCCTTCGATCCTACTAGGGACCTCTTGGGCAATTGACGTATCTGCATGAGCACTCTTGCCGCTAGCTCTTCATTTGACTGTGACGACGGAAGCACACTTTCGAAGACATCACGGAAACATTACACCGTTCTTGATCATCAAAGAGACCTGTGGAGCCGTGGTCTTACGTAAATAGCCGCTGGAAACTCCAGGGACATTCATTCCTGCATTTATATAATATGCTAACGTCCTAACTGGAAAGGCCTCATGTCCTTGGCGAGCAGATGGAGTGACCTAGTGGACGTGGAATCCCTGGTCGGCGAAGCAGGAGCTCCCGGGACGTTCCTTCCTGTCTAATATCATATATGAACGTCCTCCGGAAATCTGTGGTCACAAAGCCAAGGTGCGGTCGTGTGTGCTGTCGTGAGGATGAGGAAGCCAATAGAACAGCCGCGTCGGACTGTCAATGCAACGGAGCGTCCCGAGCAGGTGGAGAGGACGTATGCTCCGACTATCAAACGAACATACAACAACATTGCGGCGCAGATGTTGATGTAAGAGAGAGGGGGCCTCTTTCGCTCGCGGTCCGGATGAACCTGGATGAGCTAGGAACCGGACTAACAGGCTTCCTCCGTACTATCCTCTGTTCCGTCGTCACTGGGTGTGCACATGGTATGTTTATAGTGCCCGCAACACCCGAAATTCCTTCCTGGACCACAACGGACGAACCCAGGTGCTGACCCATTCGGTGAATGGACGCGACACCGGGTGAGCTAGCGGACGTAGACATCAACGCCGTAGACCCCACTTGGGGCCTCTTAGGCAATTGCCGTATATCCATGAGCACTTTAGCCGCTAGCTCATTTGATTGTGATGACGGAAGCACACTCTTGGACATCACGGAAACATCAACCTGTTCTTGTTCCTCTGAAAAAGAGAGTGAAAAACTATAGTGACCCTGCAGAGAGAGGACCGACATGGTCCTCTCCCCGCTAACAACCTACCGTGACACACGCCTCCAACGTTTGTCATCCCAATAGATACACATTGAACAAGGGTTAGAGCGAGTACATTGACTACAATTAATACAGAAATCATAAGAATCAGAGGAAGATTTCCTCCCATACAACTGAACAATAATTTTTCAAAGTCAAAAAGTAAACAGTCACAGTACTGGCACTAAACCTTGAAAACAAAGATACATAATAAAATAATCCATTATAACATTGCGAAAAAATTATTCAAAAAGAAAAAAAATTTCAGAAGAGCCCAAGTTCCCAATGGGAACCCTGAGCCCAAATGGATCCCAAAATAGCCTAAGTGTGGACAAAAATTTTAAATCATTTAGAAAAATTAATGTAACACATAGGGACAATATTAATGTATCTTGCTATGAACTAAACTAAGCAGAAGACAAATAATCACTATCAGAAGTAACTGTTGTCAACCTAAACAAAAAGTGTAAACAAACCAGAAACATGACTCCAGGCACTGGTAAACGAAATCAGTATCCAATTAAAACACTATCTGATGCAAAACAGAGATGTCCCAAGAAGAAACTGCAGAGAATCAGATGGTAGATGCAGGCCGAAACGCCAAAACACCCAAGGGTGAGGACGTAAACATGGGGAAAAAACAGAAAATAATTTTGTTTCCAAGCCAAAACTCCCAAGAAATTTTAGTAATAAACAATACAAAAAATAAGCCAAAAGCATGGGAGAATAGCTAGGGGGAATAAATGAAAGGGGGAGAGAAAACACTGATCAAACAATGGAACATTCATAGCAAGAATGACAACAACATGGCGATGCCTCGAAAATAGGCAACATGAAAATAGTTATTATAAGTTACAGCCCTGAACATTTGAATCCACTGTTTTTCCTCTCCTCCTATTATTTCCTCTTCATATCCACCATTTCTCTCAAAATTAAGTGTCTGGCATCATTTAAACTGAGATTTACAAGCACAAATATCAGGGAGGTGTTACTAATTTGAGGGCCAAACAAAGAATGACTTCTGGCGGCAATTTCGAGACCTCCTTGACACTGCGCATGCGCAGTGGAGTAAAAGTATGGAGGACCTTACAGGACATGTAATTTTCGGTTTTAGATCAAATTTTGGGGATTGGGGGGTAAAATTTGCGTTTGGCCCTAAATATTTTAGAGTTAGCACCAGCTAAGTCTGGGTCATTGGTACAGTATAAAAATATCAAGGGGTGCATGTTTTCCATGACTGTCACGAAAAGTCTGCCTGTCAAGAAAGATAATGTAAACACTGGGGACCATCACAATACATTCCTCAATCATTTCCACAAAAAAATATTGCAAATATGTCACAAGCAAATTTCAAAATGATGTGTCAAATATTTGGTGTTTAGCAAACTTTGAGTAGTATATACGAAATATCTTCATATAATATAAAAGTCATCACCAAACAACAGTAAACACTCCTGCAAATAAAAGTAATAAAACACTCAGTATTGGTACATCACCTTATTTTCTATGCTGGATCATAGAATTCCATGTAAAAATATCTAGATCAGAAATATTTTTTAAATATTAGTGATGTCACTGTAGAAACCACACAGAGAAAATTTACAATAAAACCCCAAGGCCTTAGAGTTAAACATTAGTTTCTTATGCCATCAGGCATGATCCTTTTAACTGACACATGTTCTCTTTTTATAACTAATGCTAACTTAAAGAAATTAAAATTAAAAGATTTATGTCTGATATTTTACCCAAATTAATAAAATTAATAAATTTGTAACCTTGAGTGCAACAAGGCTTCTTTGCAATGCTTTAGCATTGCAAAGCCTTCTTGAACTCAAGGGATGAAATACACCACCATCCATACTATTCTGTAGATGTTGGGGTCTAAAACAAAACAAAAACAAGAACATGAACTTTTGATGGCAAAGAAATAACAACCGAAATAAAAAATAAAATAAGAAAACGCTCGACCGCATGCAATTTTACAAAAAATGGCTTGAGAAACAAATCTATTTTGTGAGACCTAAATATATATTATTATCCCAAAATAAAATAATCAGTCTGGATGCAATTTCTCCACTGTACAATTTAACGCCTAACCCAACACATAGAATATCAACATTTAATATTTCAAATGTTATTTTTTCAATTTGTTTCCAAAATTTTCAACAAGACCATATCAAGTGTCCCCTCAATGAAACGAGCTCGTTCCAAAGACAGGTTACATGATATGGTTTTGTTGATATTTTTGGATTTTTTTTTTTTTTTCAATTGCACAATTTGTAAATCATGCTGGCAGATGTGCCCAATTTGTTAAGTAAATGTTTAACCCCGTAAAAATTACACTGTAAACTATTGCCAATTTGTTTCAAAATTTGAACCGAGTTCAAAACCAGAAGACATTTCATTTAACTATTACAGCAAAAGATAAGTACCTTTTATGAAAAACATGAATATTGCCCACATCATTGATTTGTATATTTCTGGATGAGTGATTGAGTTCAGTAGTTTTCTCTTCTCTGAATCTGAAAAAATCATCTGACCAAGCTTCTCCCTATTTAATTCACCATTATCATGGAACATTTCAGAACCGAAATGAGTTCGAATTTTCTTCCAGGCATTTTTCCCCGGCTGAACAACTGGAGTGAGAAAAGAAGCACAGATTCTTACTAACATTAACAAATGATAAATGTCAAGTCAGATTTTTCATTGTCACAACAGACAGTTGTTTACTTGTTGTTAGTGAAGGTTTAAAATAATAAAACAAACATATTCGTAACCAGTCACAATTAGGCCCCATAAAAAATTTTCATGGATGATGTTTTATTACAGAAAATTTGACAAATCATATAGGCACTGAAGATTGGATTACTATAACCCCTTTACCTAACATGAAAAGCAGACGACACTTGCAAAAAAAATTTCTTGAATAACTAAATTTTTCCATTTTTTGTCTCAAAAACATAGGTTATGACCCCTCGTTGGAACGAGCTCGACGAGCTCATTCCAACGAGGGGTCATAACCTATGTTTTTGAGACAAAAAATGAAAAAATTTTGAAAATTGACGATTTTTGAGAATAGCGCTGGCCAGTTTTGGCCGTTACGTTGGGTAAAGGGTTAAATTAAGCCCTAACCGAACTTTCACAACATCCAAATTTCTTATTTTACTTCACATTTTTCCAAATTTGTCACCAAAATTTCAGCACAACTGTGATGAGCTCATTTATTTGTTATTGTTTTAATGAAATTATTGGAAAATTTCAGGATTTTCAAACTCAGACTTTATTAATGGTTTTGTCAAGTTTAGGAGATTTGTTGGATGAAGGGTTAAATAACTTGAGTTTTCTGTTTCAACATCAAGAGATAAGAATAAATATTAGGTATATAATGAACAAGAGATATCGGTGGTCATCAAACCTGAAGTAGACGTTGCTATAGAGACATATACCAAAAAGAATTGAAATCTGTTAACAATTGTTTCAAGTTATGCCATAAACAAAGTTCGCACAGATGGTCGGATGGATGAACTGATGCCTAGACATATTGGACAGATGGATGGAGGTCTTTGCTACATCCCTACCTTAAAAGTCCTATCTGGCCCTCCATACTTTTACTACCTGCACATGCACAGTACTCAGGAAGAGACTGGAATTGGTGCCAACATCATTCTTTGTAAACGAGCCTACTAAGTAGTTACTCAGCGGGGAGGTATGCCCACTCATGGGAGAGCCATCCCCGTCTGGCTAAGTATAAAAAATATTGGTAGGTATAAAAAAAATATACAAATTACTTTAAATTTATCATATGTGTATACTACAACCAATGGCCCAGACTTAGCAGAATCATAAAAAGGTGGAGGGCCTAGGACTTCAGAATTATCAGACCAAATACAGCTCCTAATCCTGCATTCCAAGGTGAAAAGGTGATTAAATTTTTAAAGGAATTACATGTATGTATCTCTATACAATAATAGAGAAGACATATCATCAATAAGGAGCCATATCCAAGTAATTCCGTATTCATCAACTTGATTCATTATGCTAATGGAGTGTAACGAGCCCCCAATTTTAAGATTAGTCTGGACTAAGCCAATAAAATTAGGATGGCGTATTCGAGAGTGAGAGGCTAACCCCCCACAAACACACACCATATATATATAATAAACAAGCTGTAACTAAGATCAGTAATAATGAACAGACAAAACAGCTTTGCTCATAGTTACACACTTATTATCAAGGCAGAAGAGATGAAGAAAAATCCCCCCCCCCCACTTTTTTGGTAGGAATATTCTTCAAAACAAAGAGGGAAGCGCTCTGGAATCAGTGAAAAGGGGGTACCAAATAATCTATATATATTCACCCAACAGGCACCCAGTTATTAATTATTATTAATTGTTGGTGCTCAGCGCCACTTCAGTAGCTAAGGCTATCGTGGCGATCCCAGTTATTAACAGCACAAGTTTCTAACATATGCCAGAGTCAGAGTACGTCAATAGGTCGAAAACCTTACACTTGTCCAATTGAATTCCAATGGAAAGTATGATTTAGAGCAAACACGCTTCTGAGGCAACCAACAGGTGACTCCGTTCAGGTGTACAATAATTCCAATAATGAAACTCCAATTGAACCTTGAGAATCTACGAGAATGTGAATTCTCCTGAGTACCGTCTCTGGTTGAAAGCTGGATTCAGGACATGGAATGGGCTATGATTAACAGACCCATTACAGACCGTCCCCCAAATAGTTCATTGTTTCCAAGGTCCATTACAACCAATAACTGTTCGGAGAAAGAATATACTACTCCGAATAATGAAGCCAAAAATTTGGAACTGATCCAAATAGCCCGAACATTCTCATGAGCTCGAAAAGCAGAGCAAGAATTTTATAGAATCCAATTAATAATGCGTCTGCCTAATAAATATACATATTATGCACACGAGCAACAGAATCCTGCATGTACTTGTCTGAATACAGCCTGTATCTACAGTATGATCAAGTGATATAAGTGTAACCAGGAAACAGAATGATTAATACAATGTTAATCCAGTTAAACTGAGTTATAAACTCATACGTCCAAAGAAAAGGGCAGACCGCTCTGAGCGAACCTTTTGAGAGTGGACTAATTGCCACATTGGAGAATGTCACACAGATAACCGACATGTCAGCCACACAGGTACACGAAGGGTAGCAATTTATTGTCCAGGAATCATATGATCGTGTATGACTTGTAAACGAACAACTACAGAAAAAAACCCAACTAAATAGTGGATGTGCCCTTGAGGTCGCCATTAGAACACAACCCAGCCGTCAGTCGAGGAGCCAGGAAAAGCATGCATAAACTTGAATGCATACGTGGCTTACGGGAAGAAAACTACGTCCTGCCCTGTAATCGCCTCTTAACATATTGGCAGGGTGGGGTGGGGGTGGGGGTGGGGTGTTCGACGAATAAATACTATTGAGCACCCCTCACCCGCAATACTTGAATCGCTAGATAAGTAAGACCAGCACAGTAAAATTAAGGCTATACTGCTGCTGCTATTCTCAATAAGAGTAATACAGCTAAAAAGCTTGTAGTCAAATCAATAATAACAGTAATCCGGTGTGACTCGTAATGCTTTTGTGTTAGTTATCAAATAGTATAGGAACAGCAGGGCTCTCCTCACATCTGACCGACTCCATAATGCCACTAAGGACGGAGGGGGACATGATGACCAAATAATACACCAGATAGACATAATATCCAATCCCTCGAGTGGAAATATAATCCACAACAACAGATTGGATAGAAATGAAGAGGGAGACGAAAACAATGTTCCGACACCCGACCATAAAAACCTAGATGAAATCCTTACGTTCAATCTGATATCAGGAAATATATTCCTAAGAAGGAGTTTAGTATAGGCATTTGAAGAAACGCTCATTAATCACACTAGATAAATATGGCGTCATCAATAGGGCTTATCACCTCAGATAACTAACACCAAACCATACCAGTAGGAAGAGAATAACCTCCTCTAACATAATGGTATCATGTCCGATAGAACAATGAACTCAGCCTTGCTGAAGCAGCTAAAGGTCTTCCTATTCAGGAAGACAATTAAAAGGGAGATAACTGTGGCCTTAGAAGCTCACTAAGGAGGCTTTCAACGCCAGCCATAGCTTAGAAGTCTTCATCTCCATGAAGACAGATATTTTGGTGTAAGTTGCGACCTTGAAAGCTCACTGAACAGAGACTTACAACTATTATCACACAAGGTAGGGAATGAAGAGCCGCTATTTTTAACAGCCATAATTCCCAAAGAGACAGTAGTCTCAAGTGATAATTATTTCAGTTATGTTATTGCATAATTACTGAACACCGCTCATGATTCTAGCTAGGCTACTGCGGTGTAAACAAGAAGAATGTTACTAAGGTAACACATGCCCCCCCCCCCCCTTGTGACCTTCACCTTGCAGATTCGGCAGAAACTATTATATGCGATACACATTCTGACTGTCCTTAACATTTGTAAAAAGTTTAACAATTGTACTATGATTCGTTTCTGACTTATGGCTGAGACATGAATATTGACCGATTTTCAATCACTATATGCCACCCGACTTAAGTTGGGAGGCATAGCAATAAGACTCAAGTCTGAGATAACTAGGAAAACAAACCGAAAAGCACTCTTTTCTTTAGAGGTTTTATTCCCAAAAGTCCAGCGGTCTGAGCCTAGCTAACATAGCTTAAAAGTCTTCATCTCCGTGAAGACAGGTATCTCAGTGTAACTTGCGACCTTGAAAGCTCACTGAACGGACACTTACAACTATCGACATGCAAGGTAGGGAATGACGACCGCTATTCTAACAACCGTAATTCCCAAAGAGACAGTAGTCTCAAGGTAGCTATGCAGTTATGAGTCTTCATCTGCATGAAGACATATCTGTGTCAACTCCGACCTCTGAAAGCTCACTAAATGGAAACTTACAACACTAGTCACAAATGTATAAGAAAAGACCACTGTAACAGTACATAAGGCTACTATGGCATCCACAATAGCATTAAATGTTTTAACGCCAAGGAATACAACACCGAGAAGGGAAGATGTACTTATTCCCTCTAACGGCTCTATTTCTAACAAAACAGCTGTCTCAGCCTATCTATGTACTATCAAACCTCCATTTGTAAGGAATAGGGCATAACATTTCTTATACTATTGGTAAGGCAAGGAAGGCATCGTTAATCGGGACAAAAAGCCCCATACACCTGAGCCAAAAGATCTGGGGAGGAAAGATCCTTCATCGGCCGGTATGATAAGCTGGGATTTTTTTTTTGCCTAGCAAATGCAGACTTATATTCAGATGGAACTAGATTTGAAGAGCTTACAACAAAAATTTCATAGTTTTAAGGTACCCTTCTGTGAGGGATGGAGACTTACACTCCGTAGACCTCTCACCATCCAAACGTTCCATCTGAAAATATGGTCAACACCATCCGACTGAATGGATAACTGGACCAATGCAGCACCATCTGACAGCTCACCATCTGAGCCTGTTAACGGTAGTACCAGCGACTACTGGGATGCTGCAATACCCAGAGCAATCTGCGGCAGTCGGTCCGTGAACGAAGCTAGCAGAGCAATGATAATCTGCTTGTAACCATAAGCTGCTCACGCGATGGAGATCTGGCCCCAGATCCTTGACACATGTCCCGTATAAAAATGCCTCAAATGACTAGTTATCAACCCAAACATGCGAAGTTGGATAGCTAGTCTGCGGTCAACATGCTTCATAAATGAAGCAGGGGAAGAAGCCATAGATGCAACCGGATCCGGCTGCAATGTGGAAGGAGCGTCCCGAACCGCAAGCGTGAACGGGCGTCCCAACTCACTAAAGTTTCTCAAATAAAAAACAGTAGACCCCAACTGCTGACGGAAAAGGAGAGGGTTCTCCAGCTTGTGGTCTACTACATACCTCTCTGAGCGTTCCATTAAAAACTTGTAGGCATCTACCCCTTAGTGTGCATATCCATGAACGGAGAGGAAGCCGTAACAGCTGCCCGGCTGAAGTGCGGAAGAAGCATCTAAACTCATCACATTTTGGACGGATGCTCCTAATCATTGAAGTTTCTTACAACACAAAACAGTCATCCCTGACTGCGAACGGGAAGAAAAATGCTCTGCACTCGCGATCTGTCCCCAGATTTTGCCGAGTATCGCACTTGGAAACTTCTAGGCTAATCCCCTTTCGTGCGCTTCCATGTAAGAAGAAGCCATAACTGCCCCTGGCCCTGGCTGCAGTGTGGAAGGAACATTCCAATGCGTGTTCCGACTCAATATAGTTTCTCACAACAGAGACAGTCGATCCCGACTGTTAACAGGATGGAGAGGGTTCTCCAATCAGTGATCTGACCCCAGATCTAGCCAAGCATCCCATTGAGAAACTTCTGGCTTCTTTTACATGCACAGATGACCGGACCAACCCAGTACCGTCTGACGGCTCACTAGGGTAGTATGCTGATGAGTGCCCCTTGCTGGGTTTTTTAAGCTGCAATAAGTTGCGCAAATTGCGACAGCAAGTCCGTTGCGGAGGCTTGTGGATCAGCGGCTTATATTCTCTGACGTATGTTGCTCCAGGGGCAGAGATCTGGCCACCAGTCTCTTTGTCGAACGTCCCGATGAATCAAGCCCCGAATCACTAGCTACCAGATGGGCTGACTTCGAGGGCAAAGACTGGAGCATCTTCGCTTGGCTGCATGAACATCTGGAGTCGGGTAGCTAGTGTGTGGTCGCATGTGCTTTGCTGAAGCGGAGGAAGAAGCCGTAACCGCAGCAGGCCCTGGCTGCAGTGTAGAAGGAGCATTCTGAGTGGCCAGGGAGAACATTTGTGCTGACTCGGTGAAAGGGTCTCAAAGCAATAGTCGACCCAGACTATTACTGGGTTAGAGAAGGCTCTCCTGTTTGCGGTCTGATCCAGACCTCGTCGAGCTTCCCAAAGAGAAACTTGCAGACTTCTTCCCATTATTTTGCCGTGAGCTTTTGATTAAAAGGTGCTCGCTCTACCCAAACCTACACTCTCCTCGACCACATCGGATGTACCCGGTATTACGGTTCCCACTATCGGGTAACCGCCTGATCGGTCGAGCTAGCTGCTCAAATAAGAGAACTTATTACCTTTATATTCTAGAACGCTTAGCAGTTAGCTCGGTTTGCTCCTCAGAGCACGACAACGGCAGCACATTCTGGATGGGTGTTGCAATACCATCACTCTGTTCTTGTTCCTCTGGATAAGAAACAGAAAACTCAAATTATCTTGTAGTGACAGCCCCGACATCGGAACTTCCCCGAGAATACATAGTGTGACACCCGCTTCCAACGTTAGTGTCCTAATGAGTCGATCCAGACTGCACAAGTAGGACCTGAATCAGTAGGAGTGCAGCAACTACAGGCAAGGCAACAGGCATGTAAATCTGATGTAGACTACTTCGTCCTACACTGAGAGCAGTAATTTCATAAATAACTAGAACTATCACTGAAGGTGATTAATACCCCCGCTTTGGGTTTTTAGAGGAATGCACTTCTGATCATGTAGGCGAAGGCCATAAGGAAATGTATACATAAAGATCATTTTTCTTTCGTCCAAATTGATTGATAAATGTAGGAGGAGTTGTGCACACAAGAATTTCATGCAGAAACCCATATTAAATCAAAGTTCAAGAGAGATAACCTGGTTAAAATTGTCGCAGATCAAAAAGTTTGGAATATGCACATGTTCACTTAGTAGAGATGATGTTTGAAAGGTTTCATCAAAATCGGTTCATTAATGTAGGAGGAGTTGCGCACACAAGAATTTGTTCTAATGGAAAGACATAATAAATCTAAGTCAAAGGGAGATAACCTGGTTAAAATTGTCGCAGATCAAAAATCTTGGAATATGCGCATGTTCACTTAGTAGTGATGATGTCTGAAAAGTTTTGTCCAAATTGATTGATAAATGTAGGAGGAGTTGCGCACACAAGAATTTCATGTAGAAACCCATATTAAATCAAAGTTCAAGAGAGATAACCTGGTTAAAATTGTCGCAGATTAAAAAGTTTGGAATATGCACATGTTCACTTAGTAGAGATGATGTTTGAAAGGTTTCATCAAAATCGGTTCATTAATGTAGGAGGAGTTGCGCACACAAGAATTTGTTCGGATGGAAAGAAACAATAAATCTAAGTCAAAGGGAGATAACCTGGTTAAAATTGTCGCAGATCAAAAATCTTGGAATATGCGCATGTTCACTTAGTAGTGATGATGTCTGAAAAGTTTTGTCCAAATTGATTGATAAATGTAGGAGGAGTTGCGCACACAAGAATTTCATATAGAAACCCATATTAAATCAAAGTTCAAGAGAGATAACCTGGTTAAAATTGTCGCAGATCAAAAAGTTTGGAATATGCACATGTTCACTTAGTAGAGATGATGTTTGAAAGGTTTCATCAAAATCGGTTCATTAATGTAGGAGGAGTTGCGCACACAAGAATTTGTTCGGATGGAAAGACACAATAAATCTAAGTCAAAGGGAGATAATCTGGTTAAAATTGTCGCAGATCAAAAATCTTGGAATATGCGCATGTTCACTTAGTAGTGATGATGTCTGAAAAGTTTTGTCCAAATTGATTGATAAATGTAGGAGGAGTTGCGCACACAAGAATTTCATATAGAAACCCATATTAAATCAAAGTTCAAGAGAGATAACCTGGTTAAAATTGTCGCAGATCAAAAAGTTTGGAATATGCACATGTTCACTTAGTAGAGATGATGTTTGAAAGGTTTCATCAAAATCGGTTCATTAATGTAGGAGGAGTTGCGCACACAAGAATTTGTCCGGTCGGAAAGACGTACGGACGGACGTACGGATGGACGTACGGACGTACAGGGCGATTCCTATATAGCCCCCACTTCTTCGAAGCGGGGGTATAATTATAATCCAAACAAGTTCACTGCTCTCCTAACATCTAACATATAATCATACAATATAAGGATACATGACGAAGACAATCAAAAATAATTTCGAAGTATTAATGGAGTTCAGGGAAAGGCATAGCCGATGACTCCATGCCACAAGATTGACAGAGCATCTACTGCAAAGGCTAACAGATCCAGAGCATGGGAGAGATGAATATCTGGAGCTGTTTATTCCATCTTGTGGCATAAAGAACTATCATAGGACATTCCCACAGGGTACACTGATTGCTAGAAAGGCTTTCCAGTAGAGAGTCCATTCTGTTGGAAGAATATGTCTGGGCCTGGAAAGAGAGTCGGCGATCACATTGAGCCAACCTGAAATGTGGTGGGTTCAGAGATTTTTTCATCCCGGGTGAACAAAAAAACTTTTCCGTTCGACTGAACATTGGAAAGGAGTGGGTCATGCCTTGGTATATAAGATTAGCTACAACTGTTGAATTGTCTGAAAGAATCTGAACCTGTGGGTTTGCAAGATGACTTTTCCAAAGAAAAAGACTAAGGAGAATATAGCCAACATCTCCTAATTGATGTGTAGAAGGGACTGTGATGATTCCACTGACGATGGCAATTTGGATTCTCCAGAACCAAGGTAGCACCCCATCCTTAATCGCTTGCGTCTGACATTAGAGTGGCTGACAGTGGGTGTGTAACCAATGGTATCCCCTGCGTCATCCACTCCATATTTGTCCAAAATTGAATATTTTCCTTGATAGTGGCAGAAATGCAAATTACGTGATCCAGACTGTTGACGGCAGCCTTCTAGTTTTCTAGAAAGTAAAACTGGTGAGGCTGGGTGAAGATATGTCCAAGCGGAATCGTTTATTGCTGCTCAGCATAGACCCAGAAGTCTCATGAATTCCCTCCTAGTCACTGTCCCCGCTTGAATAAAATAAAGGGAGAATGTTCTTATGAGACAAGTTCAAGCCATGGGAAGACAGACAATATTCAGAGGAGTCTTAAATTCCATCCGAGATGTCAAATAGTGGTTGATTGGATTAGACCAGACTTCTGTACGTTGTTAAGAAAGCCCCGAGTGACTGCGAAGAGTGTTAGAAGCTTCTGAACATCCTGAAGAAGTTTCACTGGGGAAATGTTTTTGGGGGATATCGCCCAGATAAGCTGAAGTCAGTACCGTCGAATGAGCTCTGAAGTGAGAGATAACAGGAGTCCATAATCCAAATGTACACCCATGGAGCAAGGTTTAACCCGAAGCACATCCCTCGAATCGGATAAACCTTGCGGTTTACGGCAAACCTCAAGTATTTTCCTGAAGGCAGGGTGATTCATCACATAAAAGTAAGCATCCTTGAGGTTGATGATCGCTGCAAAATCATTCACTTGGATGCTGTTGCATACCAACCAGATGGCTTTGATATTAAACTTGGGAGAGAGATGAGCTTGTTGACCCAACTCAGGTCTATGACCGGTCAGAAGGAACCACCTGGCTTTGGCACCAGGATGATTCTTGAATAAAAAACTTGAGATGAAATATTTTCTACAACCTCTATTGCCTTCTTTGAGATCAAGTTTACAGCTTCAAGAAGACAGTTCCTTTTGGTAAGGTCAGCAAGAAGATTTGTTTATGGGAATTCTTGACACAGGAGGTTTTAAAGAATAAATCCCTCTTGAATAACTTGTAGAACCCATGGATCTTTTGTAATTTTCTTTCAATTTTCCACAAAGTGGGAAAGCCTTCTGCCAACCAGAAGACAATAGAGGCTGAAAGCCTCATCTTGAACCTCATCGAGGGTTGCGAAAGGTGAAGCTTGGTTTTCCCCTAGCTGACTTGCCTCTGTTAGCCTGTAAATGTCCCTTGTTCGACTGCTGAGAACAAACCAAAGACTGATTACGAGGGGCTGAAGATTTGGAATGTGACAAGTCACGAGATTTCTTTCCTCAGTTTCTCAGAACTAGAAAAGTTTGGAGCAACCTGATGAAGAATAAATCTACTTGTTGCAAGATTGGTAATCTCTTTGTGTACAAAAGTGACGTGAACATTAAAGAGCGAAGATCCCATCTGAGGAGCTACTGAAAGTGAAGTTTTAAGAGCTTTGTCTAAGTTCCAAGCTGACAATAAGGCATTGCCCCAACTAACCAGATCCAGGCTACCAACAGTCCAAGCTGCTGTGAGGATAGAAGCCATAATAGATCAAGATAACACTCTTTTCATTATTTTTTCATTTTTTTTGTCTCAAAAACATAGGTTATGACCCTTTTGTTGGAACGAGCTCGTTCCAACGAGGGGTGATAACCTATGTTTTTAAGACAAAAAATGAAAAAAAATTAGTTATGCAAGAAAATTTTTGGCAAGTGTCATCTGCTTTCCATGTTAGGTAAAGGGTTAACAGGCAGCCAAGACTTGACTAAAAATAACTGAGCATGTACAGGTTGTAGTCTTGTGGGAAAACAGGACAACAGCCCAGGCCCTTTAGGGTTAACAAAACTGAAAACAAAATCAGTCACTTCTTTCGTCAACAAGAGGCCCCAGGGGCCTGAGGGCACTCACCTGACATGGTAGCCTAAATATCAACCCAGAGAATTGTTTTCAACAAGTTGCATCTGCTCCTCCTAAGAAAAGCTTATGCCAAATATCCAAAGATTCTGACCAGTGGATCTAAAAAGAAATGATTTTTAAAGAATATTCCTCATATTGAACTAAGTTATAATTCGGGCCCCCACTGGGAGCCCATATATGAACCCAGGGACATGGCTTAAACAAACTTGAATCTCACCCCCCTAAGGATGCTGCATACCAAATATCAAAACATTCCGACTGCTGGATCTGAAGAAGAAGATTTTTAAAGAAAATTCCTCATTTTGAACTAAGTTATCTTTCAGGCTCCCACAGTGAGCCCAAATATGGACCTAGGGACATGGCTTGAACAAACTTGAATCTCACCCCTCCTAAGGATGCTGCATACCAAATATCAAAACATTCCGTCTGCTGGATCTGAAGAAGAAGATTTTTAAAGAAAATTCCTCATTTTGAACAAGGTTATAATTCGGGATACCACAGAGAGCCCAAATATGAACCCAGGGACTTGGCTTGAACAAACTTGAATCTCACCCCCTAAGCATGCTGCATACCCAATATCAAAAGATTCTGCCTGCTGGATCTTGAGAAGAAGATTTTTAAAGAAATTTGCCTGAAATGCACTAAGTTCAAATTTGGGCTCTTATACTGAGCCCAAATATGAACCCAGGTGGCCGATTTGAACAAACTTGAATCAGATCCACCCCACAATGTTGCATACCAAATATCAAAAGATTCTGTCTGCTGGATCTGGAGAAGAAGATTTTCTAAGAAATTTGCCTGAAATGCACTAAGTTCAAATTTGGGCTTCTATAGTGAGCCCAAATATGAATCCAGAGAGTCGATTTGAACAAACTTGAATCAGATCCACCCCATAATGCTGTATACCAAATATCAAAAGATTCTGCCTGCTGGATCTGGAGAAGATTTTTTAAGAAATTTGCCTGAAATGCACTAAGTTCGAATTCGAGCTTCTATAGTGAGCCCAAATATGAATCCAGGGGGCCAATTTGAACAAACCTGAATCGGATCCACCCCACAATGTTGCATACCAAATATCAAAAGATTCTGCGTGCTGGATCTGGAGAAGAAGATTTTTTAAGAAATTTGCCTGAAATGCACAAAGTTTGAATTGGAGCTTCTATACGGAGCCCAAATGTGAATCCAGGGGGGCCGATTTGAACAAACTTTGAATCAGATCCACCCCACAATGTTGCATACCAAATATCAAAAGATTCTACCTGCTGGATCTGGAGAAGAAGATTTTTTAAGAAATGTGCCTGAAATGCACTAAGTTCGAATTTGGGCTTCTATACTGAGCCCAAATATGAATCCAGGGGACCGATTTGAACAAACTTGAATCAGATCCACCCCATAATGCTGTATACCAAATATCAAATGATTCTGCCCACCTGTGCGGGAGAAGATTTTTCAGTAATTTCTCTTATATACATAGGGAGCTATCGGAGTTATGCCCCATATGGAGCCCCAAGTGGGCATGTCCATTTCATTTGAACAAACTTGAATTGATATATGGTAATGAACATCCATACCAAGGTTCGAGCAAATCGACATAGTGGGTTCAGAGGAGAAGTTATTTGAAAAATGTTCACAACGCCGAACGGACGACGACGGACAGCAAGTGATAAGTTTTGCTCCCTTTGGTGAGCTAAAAATGCACACTTCAGCTGCTATCAACCGTCAACTAGGCTTTATAAGTAGCAAATGTATGAAAATTTGAAAATAAAGATAGTTTTGGTATTTAATGATTGGTTCGGTTCGGTGTTTCAGTATCCCCATGATATTGGTATCGGTTTGGTTTTTTGGTATATTGCCCATCTCTATCAAGCATGATGAATGACTGTCACTGCTTGACTTCTTGATGAAAAACTTCAAGCAAAAGGTTTTCATTTTTTACAAAATACAGATGCACGAATTTTGGGAATAAGAAAAACAAAATGCTAAATTCAGCAAAATATGAAGGTTGGATTACAAAAATTTCTAATCAGAACTCAATACATTTCATTCCAGTTAGTTCCAGAAATATAAATGAAAGTGTCAATGACACTGTAGCTCAACTTGTCAAGACAAAGACATGTACACATATAGTATGTGACACAGCAATGACAAACATCTAGGTAATGACCTGATAACAAAGGCATATATAAAGTATTGTAACGGTCTGTACATAAATACTGACCGTAGGCTGTAACAAATGTATAGGTAAAGTATTGTAAAGGTGGGTGACAGTCAGATGCTAAACTAGAAAAGAAATCTTTGAGTCCCAGAATGGGTCTGACTGAACCCCAAAATATTTGTTCTCATAGCACAGTGATAACAAAGGCACCCCAAAACACACTCATTCCTGTCCCAAGGTGAAAACAAAGGTACCCAAAAAGTTTCGAGAAGATCAGTTCATAAATACGAGCTGTATAGAAGTTGCGACAAAAAACTGATTGGACCTAATTTCGGTACAAAATGGCCACTGACAGCCATCTTGAATTTTGGACCGCACTCAGAAACACTCGTTCTCGTCCCAAGGTGATAACAAAGGTACCCAAGAAGTTTCGTGAAGATCGGTTGATAAATACAGCCTCTAACCCGAGCCGTATTGACATGTGCACTTACAGTGTATAAGTAGCTCTAAATAAATCAAAATTCATCTAATTTGCATAATTTCTGCACGAGAAAAACCCGTATGTGATGTATTCCATTTTACTAAACATTTATACAAAAATTTATTCAAATCAGAACTTGCATACAGAAGTTCTGTACAAAAGACTGATTGCACTAATTTTGGTACAAAATGGCTGCTGATGACCATCTTGAATTTCGGACCACACCCAAAAACACTCGTTCTCATCCCACGGTGATAACAAAGGTACCCAAGAAGTTTCGTAAAGATTGGTTCATAAATATGGCCTCTAGTCTGAGCTGTATACAAGTTGTGTACAAAAAACTGATTAGACCTAATTTCGGTACAAAATGGCCACTGGCAGCCATCTTGAATTTTAGACCGCACCCAGAAACACTCGTTCTCATCCCAAGGTGATAACAAAGGTACCCAAGACATTTTGTGAAGATCAGTTCATAAATACAGACTCTAGCCCGAGCCGTATTGACATGTGTACTTACTGTGTGTAAGTCGCACTGAAAAAATCAAAGTTCATCTAATTTGCCTAATTTCTGCACGAGACAAAAACCCGTATTATATGTGATGTATCCAATGATACTAAACATTCACACAAAAAATTATTCAAATCAGCGCTTTCATATGGAAGTTCTGTGCAAAAATCTGATTGCACCTAATTTTGTACAAAATGGCTGCCATCGGCCATCTTGAATTTCGGACCGGACCCAAAAACACTCGTTCTCGTCCCACGGTGATACCAAAGGTACCCAAGAAGTTTCGTAAAGATCGGTTCATAAATACGGCCTCTAGCCCGAGCCGTATTGGCATTTGCACTTACAGTGCTGAAAGTAACCCCAAAAAACATCAAAATTAGTCTAATTTGCACAATTTACGCACGAGAAAAAAACCCGTATTATATGTGATGTATCCCATGGTACCAAACATTCATACAAAAAATTATTCAAATCAGAACATTCATATGGAAGTTCTGTACAAAAAACAGATTTCTGCATCGTCGGTACAAAATGGCGGCTGGCAGCCATCTTGAATTTTGGACCGCACCCAAAAACACTAGTTCTCGTCCCACGGTCATAACAAAGGTACCCAAGAAGTTTCGTAAAGATCGGTTCATAAATACGGCCTCTAGCCCGAGCCGTATCCAATTGTTGACGTACGGACAGACGGACAGACGGCCAGACGGACGACGGGCCATGACAAAAGCTCAAATTTGGCTTTGCCAAAGTTGAGCTAAAAAATTATTTTTGGAACCAACTAAGGTCTTTGCTCACTAAGTGACTATGAACTGCTGGAAATCTTGGTATAACCTAAGATGCTGAATGTCAAAACCTTACTAAATGCACATTCAACCTTGACAAGGCATAAAATGTAGAATATGATGCCAAAGGAAACAATAAACGGCTATAGATGTGATACGAAACGTCTAACACCAGTTGGTATTTCAAGCAACATAAGTGAAAATATCCGAAGTTAAAAAAATACCTGACATAATAATATTAGTTACACAGTTTGTTGGTGGCCTAATATGGTATATATGGTGTCAGTTAATTCCATATTGGACTCGAGCGACACCATATATACCATATTAGGCCACCAACGAACTGTGTTACAAATATATCTTACCGACTGCTGCATCGATGCACAGAACTAATAACAACAGCGATCAAAATTAAACGAGAGAATTCTCACAATGTGTTCACGTGTCTTTGCCTTGTTACAATTTATGGGAGAGTGTCTACAGGCACTCTCCCATAAATTGTAACAAGGCAAATTCATACATACCAAACAGTTTCATTTCGATGGTAACATGACACACATCCACAGAATATGAAGCCTTTTAAGTTGCCTAACCTGCACTTCAGACCAAATATGGGCTTCCAACACTCAATCTTTCAACCTGAAGCGTTTATCGGTTGCCGCCATTTTGAATAATCAATGAACAAAGGAGAGATTACCCATAGCTGTCAGCGTATATTGATGTTGACACGCAGTATATGGTTTTATATGCAGTCTGCATGTGATGTCTTTGAACCAATGAAATTCCCAGATACTTGTAGGAGGTAAGATATTACACAATTTACTTAGAAGTAATAAACAATGAAGCAATATAGTACAGTAATTAACAAGAGAAATAGCTCTCTCTTAAACTTTATTAAGTCCAACCCCGGCGAAGAATGGACCATTATCAGCTGTGCAGATAGCGGGACTGTAAATGCTGAATATAGATATTATAAGCCCCTTCCGAGTTGATAATATCTAAATACTTATCAAAATTATAGACCAGTAATTACAACCATACAGAATCCAAGTACACCTGCAAGTAAACTCTTTTAATTGGAAGCGTATCGAACCGTGTGAAATCTGTTCCAGTGAAGATAACCGTAAAAGTCTGTAAGTATAACCAGACAGGGAAAAGCCTATAAACACGAGAGCAGGGTCCAATCTGAGCCAGTGCCCAAAGACTGTTATCGTTGGGTAGCTGTTTCTAACGTAAACAAATGGGCATAATTTTGTGAAAGAAATATTCTTAAAAAGCCAGTATATGTTGAAACGGCTGGAGAGTAGAAGGGAAGGATACATTGAGCAGACATTTATAAAACACACTAAAATAAAATATAATATATAATGGAGGTTAGACTAAGTTCAAAAGTCATGCGTTGCAAAGTCGAGCTTTACTGAGCTGAACTAGTTTTGAACTTCAGTGGCATGAAAGCCAGAGGTGACTGTTGATCATTCCCTTTTTATACCCCTGTGAGAGGGGGTCAAGACCAAGCCAGAAAATAAGCAGACTGTCATCTGCAAAATTAGGTCCCCAGAGGGTGAATTTAGTGATGCCACCCTGCACAGCAGGGTAGCATCACTAAATTTACCCTCTGTGAACCTCAATCTGAATCAGGGTCTCAAAACTAAACAGAAAGAGGTACCCAGAGGAAAATTGGCCCACTGTATGGGATAGTATCTTCAAATACACCTTCTGGGGACCTATCTCTGCAAATGTCAGACTCCTTATTTTCAGGCCTGGTCATGACCCATCAACTGAGGGCATGACTGGATCATTTTGTAGGCACAAAGTCAATGCAGCCACCTGGGGCAGCTGCACCACCTGGGTCAGGTCAACCCTTGTGGGTTGTGGGAGGGGAGACCTGTGAACTTTTGACCTTTGTGTCAAGGGTCATGTGATGGGGGTGTGCCCTAGTGGAGTATGTGCTTACACTTGCAACCAGGATGGACAGGATTGTCTCCCTTGATTGACCCGTGACCAGGACAAACAGGATTATTTCCCTAGCAAGGGAGACAATCCTTTTCATCCAGTTTTGTGGTGACAGTAACACGTTAACACTGCAAACTATACAATCCTGTCCACAAAAATAGACTCAGAATTAAAAGTCAGGCAGTGCCATCGATCATAATCAATGGTATAAACAAAGAGACGCGTCATGCCAGAAGTCATAAATTTGATCTCTGGTCAAGACAGATTCCGAGATGACAAACATTCTCTGCCAACATGAATTTTTTTCTTGATGCTGCTACAACGTACAGCCCTATCGTTGTATAAGTACAGATACGGATGGAACACTGGATACAATGAAGAACAAGCAGCAGTGCACAATTTAATATATTAAATATACATCACCAAATGACCAGATCCCCTCCACCCCCATCCCACCCCCCCCCCCACCCCGTGGGCACTCTCCAATAATTTGTAATAAAACAAATTCTGACTAAAAAATTCAGTCCACCAAAAATAATCTAGCCCTCAACCAGTTAATAAAACATTGTTGTAAATGGTGACTGTTCAGAGATTGACCCGAAAATGGGCGACACAAAATCTATAACAATTAAATCATAATTTTTAATACACAGCCCTAAACAAATCACAGTCTGCATCCTTACTCATGATGTTGTATCTTCTATAATATGATCTTTCTCCTTGATTCAACGTCTGAAGCCAGGAAAACACAGAAATTCTGAGAGCTAAGAAAACATGACTGTTTACACCAAGCCAAATAAAAGAATGGTAACTGGCAGGAATTGAGGACACTTCCTTGGCTTTGTGTATGCGCAGAAGCCATGTATGGAGGACTTACAGGACTTCAGGGGTTTTTTTTATTGATTTGGTTTAATAATGGGGGTGTGGGGGGTGGGGGAGGGAAAAATTCTCAGACAGTGCCAGCATGTCTGTATTTCACCACCTTGGATTTCAAACTCACCGTGTCTGGCCACCTCATCTGCATCAATGACTGCACAGCCAAGTTCTTTCAGTCGACATGACACTGTACTTTTTCCTGAGGCAATGCCTCCTGTCAGTCCAACCAAAAACATCCTTCAGTGCATGCATTCAAGAACTACATCCTGAAATTTAATAAAAGAAAATTAAAATGCTCAAGAGCAAGAAAGTTCAACAGGCACGTCATTTTTAACATTACAAAAGAGTGACAAATGCCCTGGAGAAGGCTCAAAAGGCTCACTGTTCCCAAAGTATAACAGCCATTTTACTCTGATGGAAATCCGTGTACCATGGACTTTTCTTTAATACCATCCATTGGGTGCTGTTAACCATCAAAGATTTACATCTGACTTCGACAAACTTTGTGGTTGGTGAACCGGTATGTTAGCATGGAATTAAGAGCAGGACCTGCGGGAAAATAGTCAAGTCTCATTGCCAGCGGTTTCTTGTTAAGAACTGACTATCTCTGGAGGCAGTCAAGATTTTGTCAAAGTGTAGCAAAAATTTACAAAATATTTCCACTCAACAAAGGATAAATTAAATACTCAGTTCTCCAAGTTCTGTTGGAATATACATCAATTTAGAAGTTCACAAAGACATATACTTTAAGGGGACTATAACTGTCAAAACTTCAGAAAATGCAGCAGAACCGAGTAGAAAGGATCTAATAATACATGATGCACAAGAATGGAACTCAAACAGAGAAGATTAAACTTTCTCCGGCAAGAGCATCTCAGATACATTTTTCTTTTCCGAGATGACATAGAAATGGAATGGTAACCCAGAAACTGCTCTATTGCAATAATTAGCCAAGGAGAGACATTAATAAGTTGCATAACTTGCTTGCCAATCCTCATAAAACAAATGAGCTTTAACCCTTTACCTAACATGAAAAGCAGACGACACTTGCAAACAAAATTTTTGAATAACTAATTTTTTTCATGTTTTGTCTAAAAAACATAGGTTATGACCCCTCTTTGGAACGGGCTCGATGAGCGCGTTCCAAAGAGGGGTCATAACCTATGTTTTTGAGACAAAAAATGAAAAATAAATTGAAAATTAATTAACGATTTTTGTAAATAGCACTGACCGGTTTTGGCCGTTATGTTGGGTAAAGGATTAAAAAAAAAAACCAAAAACTGTTCTATGCTTCCAGGTAATGGTAAAGTATTCCTCCAGATTTGGATGAAGCATCATATGATTACCCAGTATCCATCCAAAATTGGCATCCAAAATTGGACCAATAGTACCTGGGATCTTACACCATTACAATGACTACACAAACACTACAGCCTACAATGAAGTGGAAAACTGGTGGTGTAACCATTCCTTTAACAGCACCATATTATTGCCATAATGTTGCTAAGTGTAAATATTAGGGTGCTATATAAGTAATAGGAAATTTAGCTTGAAAATAGGTGACATGTTATTTTCGATGGCATCATATATCTAAAAATGAAAGTGTCAGTGACACTGTAGCTCAACTTGTGTAAGACATGTACATGTATAGTATGTGACACAGCAATGACACATATCTAGGTAATGACCTGATAACAAAGGTACATACAAAGTATTGTAACGGTCTGTACATAAATGCTGAGAGTAGCCTGTAACAAATGTACAGGTAAAATATTGTAAAGGTGGGCGACAGTCAGACGCTAAACTAGAAAAGAAATCTTTGAGTCCCAGAGTGGGTCTGACTGAACCCCAAAATATTTGTTCTCATAGCACAGTGATAACAAAGGCACCCCAAAACACTCGTTCCTGCCACAAGGTGATAACAAAGGTACCCCAAGAAGTTTTGTGAAGATCAGTTCATAAATACAGACTCTAGCCCGAGCCGTATTGACATGTGCACTTACTGTGTACATGTATAAGTAGCATTGAACAAATCAAAGTACATCTAATTTGCATACTTTCTGCACGAGAAAAAAACCCACATTATATGTGATGTATTCCATGTTACTAAACATTCCTACAAAAATTTATTCAAATCAGAACTTCCATGCAGAAATTCTGTACAAAAAACTGATTGCACTAATTTTGGTACAAAAAGGCTGCTGGTGGCCATCTTGAATTTTGGACCTCACCCCAAAACACTTGTTCTCGTCCCACGGTGCTAACAAAGGTACCCAAGAAGTTTCGTAAAGATCGGTTCATAAATACAGCCTCTAGCCCGAGCCGTATTGGCATTTGCAGTTACAGTGCTGAAAGTAACATTAAGTAGATCAAAGTTAGTCTAATTGGCATAATTTATGCACAAGAAAAAAACCCATATTATATCTGATGTATCCCATGGTACTAAACATTCACACAAAAAATCATTCAAATCAGCACTTTCATATGGAAGTTCCACTCAAAAATCTGACTGCACCTAATTTTGTACAAAATGGCTGCCATCGGCCATCTTGAATTTCAGGCTGGAACCACAAAACACTCGTTCTCATCCCACGGTGATAACAAAGGTACCCAAGAAGTTTCGTAAAGATCGGTTCATAAATACGGCCTCTAGCCCGAGCCGTATTGGCATTTGCACTTACGGTGCTGAAAGTAACACTGAATAAGTTAGTCTAATTTGCATAATTTACACACGAGAAAAAAACCTGTATTATATGTGATGTATCCCATGGTACTAAACATTCATACAAAAAATTATTCAAATCAGAGCTTTCATATGGAAGTTCTGTGCAAAAAATCTGATTGCACCTAATTTTGTACAAAATGGCTGACAGTGGCTGTCTTGAATTTCGGACCGGACCCAAAAACACTTGTTTTCGTCTCACGGTGATAACAAAGGTACCCAAGAAGTTTTGTAAAGATCGGTTCATAAATACGGCCTCTAGCCCAAGCCGTGCGTATGGCTCGACGGACGGATAGATGGACGACGGGCCATGACAATACCTCAAATTTGGCTTCACCAAAGTTGAGCTAAAAGTTAAAAAATTTATAGTAATTTATATATTTTTTATACTTACCAATGACCCAGACATAGCTGGTGCTAACTCTTAAAATATAGGGCCAAACACAAATTTTGCCCCCCAATCCCCAAAATTTGCATCTAAAACTAAAGAAAACATGTCCTGAAAGGCCCTCCACACTTCGCCCCTACTGCGCATGCGCAGTGTCAAGGACGTTCCGAAATTGGCGCCATTAATCATTCTAATAACCAGTGCCTGGTAAGCGCTATGTACTCAGCGGGGAGGCAAGAGTTCCCAACTCCTGGGAGGGCCATCCCCGTCTGGGTCATTGGTAAGTATAAAAAATATATAAATTACAATAAATTTTTTAACATTTTTATACTGTACCAATGACCCAGACATAGCTGAATAGTAAAAAGGCTGGAGGGCCAAGGACATAGAGCAAAATGGAATACGCTCAATAAAATAAAATAGAGTCATCCCCTGTAGGGAAAAGAAGTAATAGGCCTTACATGTATCTTTCTTATTTATGATAAATTAGAAAGATACAACACCTTCCAAAAATTGAGCTTCATACATCCATGTACTCTATTAATATCCAATAATCCTTATACTAATAATTTTTAAAGTAAGCCAATAATAAAGTAAGTCTAGAGAATAGAGACTCTTATACTTCTAAAAGTGTGTGAGAATTGCATAATCATGTCCGTTGACATATGCAATATTCAAAGGCTATACTTTAAAAACTAAGACTTGAATGAATTTTATAAACTTAAACTTCTCACTAAACAACCATCCCAATAACAGCTCAGAATTACTAACTCCGGAGGAGGTATCCCCTTGTTTTCATAGTAAAAACAGGTGACCCAAGGGAACACCCTCCCCCCCCCCCCTTTTTCTTGCCCTGGGTCAAATAGCCCAGAGCGAAGAGGGCAGCCGAACGGAGACACTGCCGAAACAGACAGCCTATCTAGCTATAGTAGCAACTGTTAAGAGAATGACATTCTGAGCAGTAGATAATAGACCTAACAATAGAGGCCTCCAGAAATGGACTCGATATTTCTGAGATAAAATTCATGAATGGATGGCTGAGCGCAATGAGCAGCCTTCAAAAATCTATAATAGCAACACTATTAATGTAAGCCCAAGAAGTAGAAGAACTCTTACTTCATGAGCCGAAATCTTAAGCACAACTGCTAAGCTAATGATATACCATAAGCAGTACGCTAGTTAATAGAATCCATTAACAATAAAATGGAGCGTAACGTCCTTCTACTAGACATCAAAGACAGAAGAAGCTTACGCCCTTGTAATAAACAGATATCTGTTTATAAATACATAAACTGTACCCGGAAAGAGTAAAGGCCTATGCCCATACGAAGACGGAAGGACCTTAAAATAATAGGTTCCGGATAATAGGAGCCTAACTCTTATGCAACAATCCAACCTAAATAGTAACGGAAGTATTGATTCCGAAACTATGAAAGTGAAAATCATCCATCGATAGTGCATGAAACTCACTGACTCTACAGTAAAAGAGAAACCAACAGAATTACTGTCTAAAAGGTCAGAATTTGAAAACTACTGTTTCCAGAGGCTCAAATGATTACTTAGCTAAATAAGAACCGAAGTTAAAATCCGTATAGGAATTTAATCTAAAGATTCTAAGTCTATTTATCAAAAAGTTACTAACTGACTTAGATAAAGAGACAAAAGACTCAATTGTAAACTATAGTAGAGTGCATAGGTATGAGGTAACATAAACCTATAACCTAAATAACACAGGCTGCAGTAGATCTTGTGAAACAAGTATACTAAAAAATAGCAATGAGTAGTATGGAGGGATCAACCATATGAACATAATGATCCCTACACCACGACGGAAGAGCCTCCACTTTAGTCGCATAGAATAGCGAAGAAGAGGATCTCCTATAGTAAGAAATCGCGTCCAAAGCTCGTCCAGTACAGTGCATACAATGCAATAAGGACCACACAACGGAATACATGAAGGTTGCGACCTTGCTGGTTGTGATAAAGATGACACGATTTACCCAGTGAAAAAAGATCCTCACATAGAGGAAGATTTCACGTTAAGATCCACAGTAGACAAGAGAGTAAATTACTCATGATTTCTGTGAAGATAGAGATGCTATCAACAGAAATGTATAGTGGTTGTTTATCTTAGCAATACCTGCTAAAACAACAGCGCCGGAGGATACGCGTATCCTATCATTCTGTCCTATAGATCAATAGAGCGTTAACAGTATTAGCTCAGAGATCTGGACAAGCCAACACATACGTCTGCAATTGATTAGCAAGCTGTGTCATAAATAAAACATCATTGGGCGCTCCCATAGATAGCAAATCTGATTAAATACTTGTTTGTTGAGAGTCCATTCTGACAGCAACAAGCGACCCGTAAGAGAACGGGAGTGCGATAAAACAATCAGACGACCCAGAATATGACGGACCAAAACTGAACTTGGTGTACTATAACCAACAGACGGATTCTTTCCAATAAATTGAATAACGGAAACGAAAGAGTGCCTCCCTGGTTCCGGAGATACGCCACTACTGTCGAATTAAAGGACAGGAATTTGGGCATGCGTTTCTGAATAATGTTCATGCAATGACATAAAGCAAGCCTAAAAAACATTATTCCGCGGAAGTTAAACTGATAGCTAAAAGACTGCGGAACCCAAAGACCCTGGCACTTCGAATCCGTAGGGATCAGTATATATCCCAATCTGTTTGACTGGCAACCGTCATAACAGCCACACTCGGGTCCGGCAACTGCGGCGGCACTCTCTGAGTCAACCACCGAATGTTTGCCCCAGTCTGAATCTCTTGTAACACTAGATAGACAAGAGAATGTATAATTCAAGCAATTCATGGATTGCCGGAAAGTTGCCGTCGAAGAGAAGCTCCTCCGAGAACGAAGCGACTCTGAGAGAGTTCTTAACCTACTATCCACGCGTGGATGTAGCTAGGGCTGCATCACGTCTAACCAACTCCAATCAGCCACTGAAGGGCGGAGTTATACGTGAACAAACTACTGCCCTCAAAAGAAATTACATTGAGAATAATATCCCGTAAATCTTTTCTTGAAGACGTAATGATAACGCCTCAGTAAGGCGGATTACGTATAATAAAGCGTCTAAGTTAAGTCTACTATACATAATGTCGTTCCCAACATTGAAATTGGAAAAGACATAAACGGCGAAAAAGAATATATGCAGTCTTTAATCACCGTCTAGACGCATATGAACTCTCGGTATGCCCTGCTCTGCCAAAATAAACTATATGTAAAAAAGATAAAATGGCAGAAATGAGCCACGCGGACAAGAAACTAAACTATCATGCTTAGTAGCAGGCTTGTATATATATATAAATATATAGCGTCGAAAAATAAAACACATGTTGTAATGACAATATTGGACTGCGTCGGTAAGTCAGGGACAAAGCCCCTGTACCGATCGAAAAATCCGAGTCCAATGACGCTGTAAGTCTCTTATCCAAGATCGCAGCAATGAAGTCCGAAAAATAATCACTGGAAGAAATGCCAGAAGATAAGAAAGGCATCTTCCGATACTACTAAAGGGAAAACTCGAAATCTTTCGAATCCCTTTCGCCATCCTGTCGGACCCTATAAAGCGTTCGGTCGTCCATAGCTTGATGCAACCGCGGACCGCACCGACCCAGCGCCGTCGGATAATTCCTGATTCGACCGAGAAACTGTCAATTGCTGGGATGCTGCGAAACAACTGTGCTAACTCGGATAGCACGTCCGTCACTGAGGCCTGAGGAGCAGCGGTCTTACGATGCATTGCCGCAGGAAGCTCCGAGATCGTTACCCCGTGCATACTTCCAATATGCGAGCGAACGGAGTGTATAGGCCTCGTGTCCCTTGGCTACCGGATGGCGCGACCTATTCGCTGTGGAATCACTGAATGCCGAAACTGATCGGATACTCGAGGTCACGTAGCCAATGTGCGGTCGTGTGCCCTGCTGTGAGGATGAGGAAGCATTAAAGACAGTCTCTCGGACTGTCAATATAACGGAGCGTCCCGAGCAACGGACATATGCTCCGAATGTAAAATATCTGAACCACAACATGCGGTCCCCTATGTTGTTGGCCTCCTCCGATCTGTCCTCAATCTGCCGTCACTGGGTGAGTACTAAAGTAATTAAAGTGCTCGCATCACCCAAATCTCCTTCCTAGACCGCAACGGACGAACCCGGCAGCCGAACCATTCGATGAATGTACGCTACACCGGGTGAGCTAGCGAATGTCACTCCGTAAGCGATAGACATATTCCATGAGCACATATTGCCGCTAACTCTTCATTAACTATGACGACAGAGGCACACTTCTGAAAGACATCTCCATAACTCTTCGAACAAGAAACCAGAAATGCTTGGATAGCAAGCATAAAATAATAATATATATAGCGTCGTTCAATAATTCGATAGTTTGCGTGACATATTGGACTATGTCGGAACTGAGGGACGATGTCCCTGAACCGAACCAAAAATTTCTAAGTCCACCGACGCTATCAGTTTCTTATCCGGCATCGCAGCATATGTTGTTCCGAAAGGGAAAGCTTGAAATCCACCGAATCCCTTTCGGTATCCCGTCGGACCGGATGAAAATTTTCGGACGTCCGTACCCGCTTCCGCGGAGCGTCCCGACCCAGCATCGTCGGATAAAATATATGCGACAGATTCAGTTGATGCTGGGATGCTGCGATAAACTGTGCTATTAAGGAAAGCACGTCCGTTCCCGAGGCCTGTGCAGTAGCGGACTTACGATGCATTGCCGCTGGAAGCTCCGTGTACGTTGACTCCCGCACACTTCCTATGCGAACGTCCGGAGTCTGCAGTCCTCGAGTCCCCGGCTACCGACCCAGCGCTGTCGGATAATTCTCGATCCAACACCGTTTCTGTCGGCTGCTGGGATGCTGCGATAAGCTGTGCTATGTGCACAAGAATGTCCGGCGTCGAGACCTGCGGAGGCGCAGACTATCGCTGCTTCGCCGAGGGTAGCTCCGCATCAGATGGCTCCCGCATACTTCCTATGCGAACGTCCGGAGTCCATCGATCTCGAATCCCTGGCTGTCGGATGGTGTGACCTGGTCGCCGAAGAATCCTTGATCGGCGAAGCTGGTAATATATCGGCGGTCACGCAGCCAAGGTGCGGTCGTGTGCGCTGACGAGAAGAGGAAGCCTTAGCAGTCTCAGCGGACTGCCTATACAACGGAGCGTCCCGAGCGACGGACGTATGCTCCGCTAACGACACATTGTACCACAACATCTGGGGCCAGATGTTGTTGAACGAGAGAGGGGCCTCTCTCGCTTGCCGTCCGGATGGACCGGAACGAGCTATGAACCGGACTAAAAGGCTTCCTCCGTTCTCCCTCCGATCCGCCGTCACTGGGTGTGCATTAAGTTAATTTTATAGTGCTCGCATCACCCCAAAATTCCTTCTAGACCGCAACGGACGAACCCGGCTGCCGAACCATTCGGTGAATGGACGCTACACCGGGCAAGCTAGCGGACGTCAAAGGCCGTCGAACCTACTAGGGTCCTCTTAGGCAATTGGCGTATTACATGAGCACTTTTCCGCTAGCCCTTCATTAAATGTGACGACGGAGGCACACTGTTGGAAGACATCACAGATACATCACCCTAATCTTGATCGTCTGAAATAGAAATTGATAAAGTAGAGTGACCCTGCGGGGAAAGGACCGGAGTGTCCAAATCCCCAACAACATACCGTGACATACGCTTCCCATATTGTCATCGAAATCATACGATACAGAACAGGAGTTAATGCGAGTACACTGACCACATATAGAATGATAATAAGGTCAGAGGAAGACTTCCTCTTAAAACAACTGATCAATATCCTTTCAATGTGAAAAGAAAACAAGTCCTGGTACTCGCACTAACCCCTGGCAATCAAAATACATAATAATAATATGATCCATTAATATAGAAAAAATAATTGAAATCAAAATATTTTGAAAAAATATTTTTTCAGAACAGCCCAAGTTTCTGAAAAGTAACGTTGAGCCCCAATGGATCCCAAGCCTAAGTGTGGACAAAAATTTTAAAAATATTTTAAACAATTTATTCAACACTTACGAACAATAATAATGTATCTATTTATGATTAAAATAACATAAAGATATTATTATTTAGAAATCCCCCCCTCACACAGAGGGCTGTTGTAAATGTAAACAATGAGTGTAAAAACACTAAAATAAGACTCCAGGCACCCAGGCCCGAAATCAGTTACCAAAAATACACCATCTGATGCAAAACAGAGACTTCCAGGGAAGAAACTGCAGAACATCAGATGGTAGATGCAGAACACAACGCCTAACCACCCGTAGGTGAAGACGTAAACATGGGGAAAGAACAGAATTCATTCTGTTATTCAGCTAAAACTCCCAAGAAATTTTAGTAATAATAATTACAGAAACTATGCCAAAAGCATGGGAGAATAGCAAGGGGGAACTTAAAGGACAGGGAGAGAGGAAAAACACTTGAAAAAACAGTGTAACTAAATAATCAGAATGACAACAAAATGGCTGCTGCCTTGAAAATAGGTAACTTAACATAATTTCATTAAAAAATTTTAAGTTACAGCCCTGATAATATTCTGTCACACATTCTTTTCCTCTCCTCCTTTTCTATCCTCCTTAGAATCACCATTTCACTAATATTTATGTGTCTGGCATCATTTAAACTGAGATTTAAAAGCACAAAGATCAGTCAGATGTTAACTGATGAAGGGCCAAACTTAGAATGATTAATGGCGCCAATTTCGGAACGTCCTTGACACTGCGCATGCGCAGTAGGGGCGAAGTGTGGAGGGCCTTTCAGGACATGTTTTCTTTAGTTTTAGATGCAAATTTTGGGGATTGGGGGGCAAAATTTGTGTTTGGCCCTATATTTTAAGAGTTAGCACCAGCTATGTCTGGGTCATTGGTACAGTATAAAAATATAAAAACCTGCACACAAAAGTTCAAAATGTATGAATCTGGACGCCGACGCAGACGCCGACAACATGAGGGCTATGCCATAGGCTCACACAACTATCATTGGTGAGCCAAAAAACTGATTGGGCCTAATTTCGGTACAAAATGGCCACTGGCAGCCATCTTGAATTTAGACCACACCCAGAAACACTCGTTCTTGTCCCAAGGTGATAACAAAGGTACCCAAGAAGTTTCGTGAAGATCGGTTCATAAATACAGACTCTAGCCCGAGCTGTATTGACATGTGTACTTACTGTGTGTAAGTAGCACTGAAAAAATCAAAGTTCATCTAATTTGCAGAATTTCTACACAAGAAAAAACCCTGTATTATATTTGATGTATTCCATGTTACTAAACATTCAGACAAAAATTTATTCAAATCAGAACTTTCATGTAGAAGTTCTGTACCAAAAACTGATTGCACTAAGGAATAAAATGGCTGCTGGTGGCCATCTTGAATTTTGGACTGCACCCCAAAACACTCATTCTCGTCCCACGGTGATAACAAAGGTACTCAAGAAGTTTCGTAAATATCGGTTCCTAAATACGGCCTCTAGCCTGAGCCGTATAGAATTGTTGACGGACGAAAAGACGAATGACAGGCCATGGCATAACCTCAAATTTGAAAGTTGAGCTAAAAATGTTAGAATTTTTCATTTTTGGTATTCAAAACTGCGAAGCATTGTTCATAAATACAGATGGATTGCAAAAAAGTGACAAATTGTTATTTTGCTTTGATTTTTTATGACATCGAAAATAACTTATCACCTATTTTCAAGCTAACTTTCAATTACTTATAGGTTACAATACACTTGATTCGTGCAAAAAGTACCTCTAGCAGTTTGCACCACAACCTTTAATGGAGAATAAAAGTTCCCTGATTTATCCAATTGGTGGAAAATGAACCAAGCTTTTAAGTGTAAATAAAATTTTAAAGTGCATGTTTTGAAAAAATTAGAAAATATTGGTGATAACTGTCTTCTGAAAAGTGCGACAGAAGATAAAAATTGGTGGGGAGATAAAAGTATGTCTATTTTATTCAGTACAAAACTTGACAGTAGTATTTTTGTTCTCTAAAATTTTCTGAGAAAGATGTTATTTTACGTATTTTTTTTAGGAATAGTGAAGTAAAATTGTCCTTATTAAGGAGCCTTTTTATCCAGGAGACTTTCATGCAGTGAAAGCAAGTCTACCATCTTTCTTAATTTTATAGACCGATCTCCCACAGATGAAATTATTGAAAGCCTTGTTTAATTCTTTTACAGTTTCTGGAGTGGGGTTGTGTGTGGATAACAGTAAGTGGTTTATTTGGGGAATTAAAAAAGTCTTTATTTTTGATATTTTACCCAGTCTATTATTCGTCTTGCACCATGAGTTAATAATTTGTTTCATTTTGATTAGTTTCTCATTGTAGTTTGATTCAACCAGGCCTGGCATTCTTAATGAAAGTGTCAATGACACTGTAGATTAACTTGTCTGTGTGTTGGGTTTGATGAAATGGATAATGTTCAATGTTTATGAAAGGATTATGAAATAAGACAAGAATTGTGATAATTGGGAATATGTTAATTTCTGTTCCCTGTATGCTATGCTTTTAATAAAAATAATATGAGGCGTACACTGTACTAAAGAGCTAAGGGGTGGATTAATATGACCTCACAGTTAATGTATGTGGCACTCCAGTTAACATATGTCAATTTATTTATTTATTTATTGGTGTTTAAGGTCACATATTTCTGCACAATGGCTAATCATGACCACGACAGTTTTACGGGTGGAGGAAGCCGGGGTACC
Source organism: Pictodentalium vernedei (assembly GCA_031216915.1). Lineage (NCBI taxonomy): Eukaryota > Metazoa > Mollusca > Scaphopoda > Dentaliida > Dentaliidae > Pictodentalium > Pictodentalium vernedei. The sequence continues at coordinate 95,624,867 of CM062288.1, forward strand.
CGGAGAGAACCACCGAGCAACGGCGAGCAACTGTCAGCTCCCCAACATACTAATTCCACACAAGCAGGGTTAGCATTGGTTGAAGACAGGTACACCATCGACGTGCAGTACGCCTTAGTACACGGCGTCACCGTGCCCCCACGTGGGCAATGGGGGTGAAGTGTCTTGCCCAAGGACACAACGTGGTTGCCGCAGGTGGGATTCAAACCGAGGACCTCTTGGCTTGCAGCCTGCACCTCTACCAACTGAGCCACCGTGCCCCCACGTATGTCAATGAAAGTTACCAAGTTACAGTGAAATTATTTCAAAATGAATCATCCTATCAAATTACACTGAAATCCCTTCATAAATGTGGCCTATAGACTGTGCTAAAGGTTTTTGGGTTTCAGGCCTGTGTAGCCATGACGGTAGACCGATTGCAACTAAAAGGGGACGTCCTCATCTCGACATTATACTGAGTCATTCTACTAAGTTACAATGAAATCCCTTCACAAATACGACCTGTAGTCTGTACTAAAGTTTTTCGGGTTTTGGGCTCGGGAAGCCATGATGGCTGAATGATCACGACCAAAAGGGGGCATTGTCATCTGGACATCATCTGGAGTGATCCTACAAAGTTACAATGAAATCCCTTCATATATATGACCTGTAGACTGTGCTCAAGCTTTTCGGGCTTCGGGCCCCTGAAGCCATGATCACAGTTGACCAAACACGACCAAAAGGGGATGTCATCATCTAGGCATTATATGGAGTCAACCTAACAAGTTACAATGAAATTCTTCCATAAATACGACCTATAAACTATATTAAAGGTTTTTGGGCTCAGGCAGCCATCAAGGCTGAATGATCGCGACCAAAAGGGGAGGTTGTCATCTAGACATTATTTGGAGTCATCCTACGAAGTTACAATGAAATCCCATCGTAAATATGACCTGTGGAGTGTGCTAAAGGTTTTCGGGCTTTGGGCCCCTCTAGCCGTCACAGTTGCCCAATCACATCCAAAAGGGGACTTTCTCATCTAGACATTATATGAAGTCAACCTACCAAGTTACAATGAAATCCCTCCATAAATATGACCTGTAGACTGTGCTACAGGTTTTGGGCTTGGGCAGTCGTCGCGGTTGACAGATCGTGCCCAAATGGGGAAATTCTCCTCTAGACATCACACGGAGTCATCCTACCAAGTTACAATGAAATCCCTCCATATTAAACATGACCTGCAGACTGTGTTAAAAGTTTTTGGGTTTCGGGCTTGGGCAGCCATCACGGTTCCCAGATCATGATCAAAAGGGGACATTCTCATCTAGGCATTATACAGAGGCATCCTACCAAGTTACAATGAAATCTCTTCATAAATACGACCTGTAGACTGTGCTAATGGTTTTCGGGTTTTGGGCTTGGGCCGGTGGACCGATCAGGACCAAAAGGAGACGTTCTCATCTAGACATGACCCCAAACCTGATGAAATTTCGTGATGATCAGACAAGAACTACGGGGTGTAGCCTGTGCTAAAGGAAAATGTGAACAGACTCACAGACTAACAGACTTCTGCATGCGTGATGGCAATAGCTTATCTGGACTTTGTCAAGTTAAGCTAAAAATGCAGGAGGGCTAAAAATTGCTCCCCTTGCATGCCCTAGGGGAGCGATTAGCTCTCCTTAAGTTTACAAAAGCTAAGAGTGGCAAAATGAAGTTTTACTATTAATGAATTCTGCCTTGTGGGCTTTTACATTTTATTTGGTGTTGCTAACAAGGTAGTCTCTGTGAGTCGGCTACACTGCCCCTCCCACACCTCCAGGCCTTGGTAAGGCCTGGACGTGTGGGAGGGACAGTGTGTGGACTTCTTACAGAGAGGTCTAACATAGCAGAAATCTGAAAAGATGTGGGTCATTATTTTCTAAGGCCAGGAGGGCTAGTTTTCACCCTAAATTTTTTAAGATGATCAGTAGGCGGGCGAATAAATCGCTCTCCTGAAAGTTAAAAAATTTATAGTAATTTATATATTTTTTATACTTACCAATGACCCAGACATAGCTGGTGCTAACTCTTAAAATATAGGGCCAAACACAAATTTTGCCCCCCAATCCCCAAAATTTGCATCTAAAACCAAAGAAAACATGTCCTGAATGGCCCTCCACACTTCACCTCTACTGCGCATGCGCAGTGTCAAGGACGTTCCGAAATTGGCGCCATTAATCATTCTAATAACCAGTGCCTGGTAAGCGCTATGTACTCAGCGGGGAGGTAAGAGTTCCCAACTCCTGGGAGGGCCATCCCCGTCTGGGTCATTGGTAAGTATAAAAAATATATAAATTACTATAAATTTTTTAACATTTTTATACTGTACCAATGACCCAGACATAGCTGAATAGTAAAAAGGCTGGAGGGCCAAGGACATAGAGCAAGATGGAATACGCTCAATAATATAAAATAGAGTCATCCCCTCTAGGGAAAAAGAAGTATTAGGCCTTACATGTATCTTTCTTATTTATGATAAATTAGAAAGATACAACACCTTCCAAAATTGAGCATCATACATCCATGTACTCTATTAATATCTAGTATAATCCTTATACTAATAATTTTTAAAGTAAGCCAATAAATAAAGTAAGTCTAGAGAATAGAGACTCTTTATACTCCTTAAAAGTGTCTGAGGATTGCATAATCATGTCCGTTGACACGTGCTATATTCAAAAGCTATACTTTAAAAACTAAGACTTGAATGAATTTTTAAAACAAACTTCTCACTAAACAACCATCCCAATAACAGCTCAGAATTACTAACTCCGGAGGAGGTATCCCCTTGTTTTCATAGTAAAACAGGTGACCCTAGGGAACACCCTCCCCCCCCCCCTTTTTCTTGCCCTGGGTCAAATAGCCCAGAGCGAAGAGGGCAGCAGAACGGAGTCACTGCTGAAACAGACAGCCTACCTAGCTATAGTAGCAACTGTTAAGTGAATGACATTCTGAGCAGAAGATAATAGACCTAACAATAGAGGCCTCCAGAAATGGACTCAATATTTCTGAGATAAAAAATTCATGAATGTGGATGGCTGAGCGCAATGAGCAGCCTTCAAAAATCTATAATAGCGACACTATTAATGTAAGCCCAAGATGTAGAAGAACTCTTACTTCATGAGCCGAAATCTCAAACACAACTGCCGAGTCAAAGATATACCATAAGCAGTATCAATAGTTAATTTAATCCATTAGCAATAGAATGGAGCGTAACGTCCTTCTAATAGGCATCAAAGACATTAGAAGTTTACGCCCGTAGTAATAAACAGATATCTGTTTATAAATTCATAAACTCTAACCGGACAGAGTAAAGGCCTATGCCCATACGAAGACGGAAGGACCTTAATAACAATAGGATCCGGATATTAGGAGCCTAACTCTTATGCAAAAATCCAACCTAAATAGTAAAGGAAGTAGTGATTCCGAAACTACGAAAGTGAAAATCATCCACCGATAGTGCATGAAACTCACTGACTCTTCAGTAAAAGAGAAGCCAACAGAATTACTGTCTAAAAGGTCAGAATTTGAAAACTGCTGTTTCCAGAGGCTCAAATGATTACTTAGCTAAATAAGAACCGAAGTTAAATTCCATATAGGAATTTAATCTAATGATTCTAAGTCTATTTATCGAAAAGTTACTAACTGACTTAGATAAAGAGACATAAGACTCAATTGTAAACTATCATAGAGTGCATAGGTATGAGGTAACATAAACCTATAACCTTAATAATAACAGGCTGCAGTAGATCTTGTCAAACAAGTATACTAAAAAGTTGCAATGAGTAGTATGGAGGGATCAACAATATGAACATAGTGATCCCTACACCAACGACGGAAGAGCCTCCACTTTAGCCGCATAGAATAGCGAAGAAGAGGATCTCCTACAGTAAGAAATCGCGTCCAAAGCTCGTCCAGTACAATGCTTACAATGCAATAAGGACCACACAACGGAATACGTGAAGGTTGCGACCTTGTGGGTTGTGATGAAGATGACACGATTTTTCCCAGCGAAAAAAGATCCTCTCATTGAGGAAGATTTCGCGTTAAGTCCCACAGTAGACATCAGAGTAAATTTACCCACGGTCTCTGTGAAGACAGAGATGCTATCAAAAGAAATGTATTGTGGTTGTTTATCTTAGCAATACCTGCTGAAACAACAGCGTCGGAGGATACGCATATCCTATCATTCCGTCCTATTAGATCAATAGAGCGTTAACAACATTAGCTCAGAGATCCGGACAAGCAAACACATACGTCTGCAATTGATTAGCAAGCTGTGTCGTAAATAAATTATCATTGGGCGCTCCCATTGATAGCAAATCTGATTGAATACTTGTATGTTGAGAGTCCATTCTGACAGCGAACAAGCGACCCATAAGTGAACGGGAGTCCGGTAAAACAATCAGACGACCCGGAATATGACGGACCGAAACAGTACTTGGTGTACTATAACCAACAGACGGATTCTTTCCATTAAATTGAATAACGGAATCGAATGAGTGCCTCCCTGGTTCCGGAGATACGCCACTACTGTCGAATTAACGGACAGGATTTGGACATGCGTTTCTGAATAATGTTCATCCAATGACATAAAGCAAGCCTAAAAAACATTATTCCGCGGAAGATAAGTGCTTGCTTAGAGACTGCGGAACCCAAAGACCCTGGCACTTCCAATCCGTTGGGATCAATATTATATCCCAACCTGTTTGACTGGCAACCGTCATAATTATAACACTCGGATCCGGCAACTGCAGTGGCACTCTCTAAGTCAACCACCGAATGTTTGCCCCAGTCTGAATCTCTTGCAACACTAGATAGACAAGAGAACGTGTAAATCGAGCAATTCATGGATTGCTGAAAAGTTGCCGTCGAAGAGAAGCTTCTCCGAGAACGAAGCGACTCTGAGAGAGTTCTTCACCTTACTATCCACGCGCGTGGATGTAGCTAGGGCTGCGTCACGTCTAACCAACTCCAATCAGCCACTGAAGGGCGGAGTTATACGTGAACAAACTACTGCCCTCAAAAGAAATCACATTGAGGATAATATCCTGTAATTCTTTTCTTGAAGACGTAATGATAACGCCTCAGTAAGGTGGATTACGTATGATAAAGCGTCTAAGTTAAGTCTACTAGACATCATTGTCGTTTCCAACATTGTGGTTGGAAAAGACATAGACGGCGAAAAAGAATATTTCCAGTCTTTAACCACGCCGTCTAGACGCATATGAACTCTCGGTATGCCCTGTTCTGCCAAAATAAATTATTCGTATAAATGATAAAAAGGCAGAAATGAGCATTGCGGACAAGAAACTAAACTATCATGCTTGGTAGCAGGCTTATATGCATATATAGCGTCGATAAATAATACACATGTTCTAAAGACATTATTGGACTGTGTCGGTAAGTCAGGGACAATGTCCCTGAACCGATCCAAAATTCCGTGTCCAATGACGCTATAAGTCTCTTATCCAACATCGCAGCAATGTAGTCCGAAATAACAATCACTGGAAGATAATGCCAGAAGATATGAATGGCAGCTTCCGATGCTACGAAAGGGAAAACTCGAAATCTTTTGAATCCCTTTCGCCATCCTGACGGACCCTATAAAGCGTTCGGTCGTCCGTACCTGATGCAACCGCGGACCGCACCGACCCAGCGCCGTCAGATAATTCCTGATTTGACTAAGAAACTGTCGATTGCTGGGATGCTGCGAAAAAACTGTGCTAACTCGGATAGCACGTCCGTCACTGAGGCCTGTGGAGAAGCGGTCCTACAATGCATTGCCGCTGGAAGCTCCGTGATCGTTACCCCGTGCATACTACTAATATGCGAGCGAACGGAGTGTATAGGCCTCGTGTCCCTTGGCTACCGGATGGCGTGACCTATTCGCCGTGGAATCACTGAATGACGAAACTGATTGGATACTCGAGGTCACGTAGCCAATGTGCGGTCGTGTGCCCTGCTGTGAGGATGAGGAAGCATTATCGACAGTCTCTCGGACTGTCAATATAACGGAGCGTCCCGACCGACAGACATATGCTCCGAATGTAAAATATCTTAACCACAACATGCGGTTCCCTATGTTGTTGAACGAGAGAGGGACCTCTCTCGCTCACAGCCCGGACGGACCTGGACAAGCCAGGAACCGGACTAACAGGCTTCCTCCGATCTGTCCTCAATCCGCTGTCACTGGGTGAGTACTAAAGTAATTATAGTGCTCGCATCACCCAAATCTCTTTCCTAGACCGCAACGGACGAACCCGGCAGCCGAAGCATTCAATGAATGTACGCTAGACCGGGTGAGCTAGCGAATGTCACTCCGTCGATCCTACAAGGGACCTCTTAGGCGATAGACATATTCCATGAGCACTTATTGCCGCTAGCTCTTCATTAACTATGACGACAGAGGCACACTTTTGAAAGACATCTCCGTAACTTTGCGAACAAGAAACCCGAAATGCTTGGTAATAGCAAGCATATAATAATAATATATATATAGCGTCGTTCAATAATTCGAAAGTTTGTGTGACATTATTGGACTATGTCGGAACTGAGGGACGATGTCCCTGAACCGAACCAAAAATTTCTAAGTCCACCGACGCTATCAGTTTCTTATCCGGCATCGCAGCATTCTGGTCCGACGAAAGAAGCTGTAGAAGATCAAGTCAGATGACATACACAACAGCACTCCCGCACACTTTCCTATGCGAACGTCCGGAGTCTGCAGGCCTCATGTCCCTGGCTACCGGATGGTGTGACCTGGTCGCCGATGATTCTCTGACTGGCGAAGCTGACTGGATATCCGAGGTCACGTAGCCAAGAGCGGTCGTGTGCGCTACCATGAGAATGAGGAAGCCTTATTGACAGTCTACTCCGGACTGCCTATATGTCGGAGCGTCCCGAGCGACGGACGTATGCTCCGAATGCGAAACATTTTGTACCACAACATCTGGGGCCAGATGTTGTTGTACGAGAGAGGGGCCTCTCTCGCTCGTCGTCCGGATGGACCAGAACGAGCTATGAACCGGACTAAAAGGCTTCCTCCGTTCTCCCTCTAATCCGCCATCACTGGGTGTGCATTTGGTTGATTTATAGTGCTCGCATCACCCCAAAACTCCTTCTAGACCGCAACGGACGAACCCGGCTGCCAAACCATTCGATGAATGGACGCTACACCGGGCGAGCTAGCGGATGTCAAAGGCCGTCGAACCTACTAGGGTCCTCTTAGGCAATTGGCGTATTTACATGAGCACTTTTCCGCTAGCCCTTCATTAATTGTGACGACGGAGGCACACTGTTGGAAGACATCACAGATACATCACCCTAATCTTGATCGTCTGAAATAGAAATTGATAAAGTAGAGTGAGCCTGCGGGGAAAGGACCGGAGTGTCCAATTCCCCACTAACATACCGTGACATACGCTTCCCATGTTGTCATCGAAATCATACCATACAGAACAGGAGTTAATGCGAGTACACTGACCACATATAGAATGATTATAAAAGTCAGAGGAAGACTTCCTCTTATTACAATTGATCAAAATCCTTTCAATGTGAAAAGAAAACAAAGTCCTGGTACTCGCACCAACCCCTGGCAATCAAAATACATAATAATAATATGATCCATTAATATAGAAAAAATAATTGAAATCAAAATATTTTGAAAAAATATTTTTTTCAGAATAGCCCAAGTTTCTGAAAAGTAACGTTGAGCCCCAATGGATCCCAAGCCTAAGTGTGGACAAAAATTTTAAAAATATTTTAAACAATTTATTCAACACTTACGAACAATAATAATGTATCTAGTTATGATTAAAATAACATCAAGATATTATTTTCAAGAAATCCCCCCCTCACACAGAGGGCTGTTGTAAATGTAAACAATGAGTGTAAAAACACTAAAATAAGACTCCAGGCACCCAGGCCCGGAATCAGTTACCAAAAATACACTATCTGATGCAAAACAGAGACTTCCAGGGAAGAAACTGCAGAACATCAGATGGTAGATGCAGAACACAACGCCTAACCACCCGTAGGTGAAGACGTAAACATGGGGAAAAGAACAGGATTCATTCTGTTATTCAGCTAAAACTCCCAAGAAATTTTAGTAATAATAATTACAGAAACTATGCCAAAAGCATGGGAGAATAGCAAGAGGGGACTTAAAGGAAAGGGAGAGAGGAAAACACTGAAAAATCAGTGTAACTAAATAACCAGAATGACAACAAAATGGCTGCTGCCTCGAAAATAGGTAACTTAACATAATTTCATTAAAAAGTTAAAAAATTTATAGTATAAATTTATATATTTTTTATACTTACCAATGACCCAGACTTAGCTGGTGCTAACTCTAACAAAACCAGGGCCAAACACAAATTTTGCCCCCCAATCCCCAAAATTTGCATCCAAAACCAAAAGAAATCATGTCCTATAGGACCTCCATACTACGCCCCCACTGCGCATGCGCAGTGTCACGGACGTCCCGAAATTGGCGCCAATTATCATTCTTACTGGCAGTGCCTGGTCAGCGCTATGTACTCAGCGGGGAGGCAAGAGTTCCCAACTCCTGGGAGGGCCATCCCCGTCTGGGTCATTGGTAAGTATAAAAAATATATAAATTACTATAAATTTTTTTAACATTTTTATACTGTACCAATGACCCAGACTTAGCTGAATAGTAAACAGGCTGGAGTGCCTAGGACATAGAAGAAAATCCAATAAGCTCAACTATATAATAAAGAGGTAACCCCTTAAGGAGAAAAGGAGTATTAGGCTCTACATGTATCTTTCTTATTTAATATTAAATTAGAAAGATACAATACCCTTAATAATTGAGCACAATAATACTCATGTTCTCTATTAACATCCAGTATAACCCTTATACTAATTATTTTCAAAGTAAGCCAATAAATAAAGTAGTCCAGAGAATTGAGACTCTTTATAGTCATTTAAAAGTGTCCGAGTATTGTATATTAAAGCCCGTTTGACACTTGACATATACAAAAGCTTCACACCGAGCTACACTTTAAAAATAATACATGAATGAATTTTAACATTAATATTACACTTTAAAACCATCCCGGAAGTGACTCAGAAATACTGACTTGGAGGAGGCATTCCCTTGCTTTTCACTATAAAGCAGGTGACCTAAGGGAACACCCGCCCCCCCCCCCCCCCCCCCCCCATCCCCTTGCCCTGGGTCAAATAGCCCAGAGCGAAGAGGGCAGCCGGACGGAGTCACTGCCAGAACAGAAAGCCTGCATAACTATAGTTGCATCTGTTTAGTGGACGACATTCTGAGCAACAGATAACGGACCTAAACAATGCAGGTCTCCAGAAATGGACTCAATATTTCTGAGATAAAAATTTGTGAATGTGGATGGCTGAGACCAATAAGCAGCCTTCATTAAATCTGTAATAGCAACACTATTAGCATAAGCCCAAGAAGTAGCAAGAGCTCTTACTTCATGAGCGGAAATCTTAAGCACAGACTGCTGAGAAGAAGATAAACTCTCATAAGCAGTACGGATAGTTAATTGAATCCATCTAGCAATAGAATGGACCGAAATGTCCCTTCTATTAGGCATCAAAGACAGAAAGAAACGTTTCCGTCCCTTTCTGATAAACTGAGATCTCTGTTTATAGATACGTAACGCTCCAACAGGACAGAGTAAAGGCCTACGCCCGTCTGAAGACGGAAGAGCCTTAATAACAATAGGTTCCGGATATTTATTAGGAGCCTGATTCTTAGCTAAAAAACCCACATTAGTAGTGAAGGTGATAGTGTTCCCGACACTACGATAATGAGGATCATCCACCGACAGTGCATGAAGCTCACTGACTCTTCTAGCAGAAGAGAAAGCTAAGAGAAAAGCTGTCTTATAAGATAAGAATTTGAAATCTACTGTCCCAAGAGGTTCAAATGGCTTTTCCTTCAATTTAAGAAGAACCCAAGCTAAATTCCATTAGGAATTAATCTAAGAGTTCTGGGTCTATTTATCGAGAAGTTTCTAACCAACTTAGATAAAGAGACATTAGATCCAATTTGTAAACTATCATGATGTGCATAGGTATCAGATAACATAGACCTATAACCCTTAATAGTAACAGGCTGCAGTTTGATTTCGTCAAACAAGTATACTAGAAAGTTTGCAATGTCTGGTATGTCTGGTATAGAGGGATCAAAAATATCCACAGAATGATCCCTACACCAACGACGAAAAACCTTCCACTAAGCCGCATAGTTTAGCGAAGAGGAGGTCCTCCTACAGTTAGAAATCGCGTCCACTGCTCGTCCTGTAAAGTGCTTGCCATGCAAGAAGGACCGCACAACGGAAAAACGTGAAGGTTGAGACCTTGCGGGTTGTGATGGAGTTGACGCGATTTCCCCTGCGAAAGAAGATCCTCCCGTGGAGGAAGCTTTCGCGGTAGGTCCCACAACAGACACCTGAGTAGATTTATCCACGGTCTCTGTGGCGACAGAGATGCTACCAACAGAATCTTGCATTGAGATTGTTTTATCTTTAGCAATACTTGTTGAATTAACGGCGCTGGAGGATACGCATATCCTATCATTCCGTCCCAAGGGATCGACAGAGCGTCTACTGCAAAGGCTCTCGGATCCGGACACGGAGACACATACGTCTGCAACTGATTGTTGAGATGTGTCGCAAATAAGTCTATCATTGGCCGTTCCCATTGGTAGCAAATCTGATTGAATACTTGTTTACTGAGAGTCCACTCTGACGGCAACAAGCGACCCTTTCGTGAAAGGGAGTCTGCTAGCACATTCAGACGACCCGGTATGTGACGGACCGAAAGAAGAACCTGATGTTCTAGCGCAAACAGAAGGATTCTTTCCGTTAGATTGAACAACGGAACTGAATGAGTGCCTCCCTGATTCCGTATATACGCCACTACTGTCGTATTGTCGGATAGGATTTGGACATGAGCATTGTGAATAATGTCCATCCAATGACGTAACGCAAGCCAAATTGACATCATTTCTTTGATGTTTATGTGCTTGCACAGGAATTGCGGATCCCAAAGACCCTGGCATCTCGAATCCGTTGGGATCAATGATGCACCCCAACCTGTTTGACTGGCATCCGTCATAATGGTAAAACTCGGATCCGGCAACTGCAGCGGAACTCCCTGAGTTAACCACTGAATGTTTGCCCAAGTCTGAATCTCTTGTTTCACTTGATCTGACAAGAGAACGTCTACGTCGAGCGAATGAATTTTCACACTCCAATTCTGAGTCAAGAAAATTTGGAGAGGACGCGTGCGTAACCGCCCCATCGGAATGAGATCCACAGCGGCTCCGCACAGACCTATCAGTCTCATAAATTCTCTCGCTGTGACTTTGTCTGCGTGCAGACAATAGCGAGTGTAACAACTGGCTAATTTCGCTCTGGTTAACGGCAGACGAACAAGATTGTTGTGCGTCTCGAAGCTCATTCCCAGATGAGTGAATGACTTGGACGGCACCAGATCCGACTTCTCCTCGTTTACTATAAAACCGAGACGTCGGAGCAATAGAAGTAGATTCTGAACATCGTTCTGAAGCGTTAACTAGTTGCCGTACCTCTGAAGAATGTCGTCCAGGTCGGCCGACGTTACCGCAGACGAATGAGCTCGGAAATAGATCATTACCGAGTTCATTACCCGAGTGAAAGCCCAGGGTGCTAGATTCAGTCCGAAGCACATCGCCCGGAATTGATACACCGCTCCTAGGACTGCGAAGCGTAGATACTTTCTGAATGTCGGATGTACCATGACGTGAAAGTACGCATCTTTGAGATCTATGCTTGTTGCATAATCGTTCACCCGAATACTCGCTCTGACCGACCGAATCGTCTCCATATAAAATTTTGGAGCGACGATCAGCTTGTTTATCCAGCTCAAATCTATGACTGGACGGAACGAGCCGTCTGGTTTCGGAACCAGAAACAGATGGCTGTAGAATCCCGGAGTCTCCTGGTTTTCTACGACCTCTACCGCGTTCTTCATTAAAAGAGACTGCACCTCTGATAACAGAGCGTCTCTTTTCTGCGGATTTGACGGAAGTTGAGTCCACTTTGGACTTCGAGTTAATGGAGGCTTTCGTTTGAAGGATATCTTTAGGCCTTCCGAAGTCACTCCTCTCACCCAAGGGTCGTCCGTAATCGACGCCCATTCTTGTGAAAAGCTCGACAACCTTCCGCCAACCGGTACGCGATAGAGGTTTAAGCCATCACCTCCTGGACCTGCGAGGCCTGCGGTAGGAGAAACCACGTCTTCCACGACCCGTCGACCTCGGGGCGTCCGACTGGTTGTCCCGGTCCGAAGGACGTCCCGAACGAGAGTCGCTACCCTGACGGTCTCTCGGATAAGACCAAGAGGACGCACCGGAACCTCTATAGGAACCTCTCTTGGGCGCATTAGACCCAGAAGTGCCTGTCTTATTCTTGTCTGCTGTATCCGACTTCTTAGAAGCAGATTTAAACAACAGAGAATCCGAAGCTTTCTTTGTAATTTTATCATAAATAGCAGAAAGCTTGCCGTCAAAGAGAAGTTCTCCGGAGACCGAAGCGACTCTAAGAGAGTTCTTCACCTTAGTATCCACGAGTGTGGATGTAGCTAGGGCTGCGTCACGTCTAACCAACTCCAGGTTTGCCACAGAAAGGGCGGAGTTACACGTGGAATAAGCTACTGCCCTTGAAAGAAGTCTTAAAGAGGATTGTATATCCTGAAATTCTTTCCCTTGAAGGCGCAGTGATAACGCCTTAGTAAGGTGATCTGCGTAAGATAAGGCATCTAAATTGGCTCTGTTAGACGAAATGGCTGTTTCCAACACCGCGGTTGGAATAGAAGCCGACGACGGTAATGATAGCTCTAAGTCTTCCGCCTCGTCGTCCATACGCAGAGGAACTCTCGGGATACCCTGTCCTGCCGTGTCGAATTTATTCCTTGCATTAATGAAAGGCAGGTTGAGAGTATTGGCGGACAAGAAACCTGCTTTCCCCGTCTTGGAAGCAAGTTTAAATATAGCGTCGTTCAATAATTCAAATGTTCTTGCAACATTATTGGACTGCGACGGAAACTAGGGAGCGATGTCCCTGAACCGCTCAAAAAATTCAGAGTCCAATGACGCTATAATCCTCTTGTCCGGAACCGCAGCAGTCTGGCCCGACGGAACAACTTGAGGGAGAAAGTGCCGGATGAAGTCCACGGCAGCTTCATGTTGTTCCGAAAGGAATAGCTCCAAATCATCCGTATCCCTTTCACCATCCGGTCGGACGTCATGATGCTCCCGGTCGTCCTCCCCCGATGCTTCGGCGGAGCGGACCGACCCAGCGCCGTCGGATAATTCTCGATCCGACACCGTTTCTGTCGGCTGCTGGGATGCTGCGATAAGCTGTGCTATCTGCACAAGAATGTCCGGCGTCGAGACCTGCGGAGGCGCAGTCTTTCGCTGCTTCGCCGAGGGCAGCTCCGCATCTGGTGACTCCCGCATACTCTTCCTATGCGAACGTCCGGAGTCCACCGTCCTCGTGTCCCTGGCTACCGGATGGCGTGACCTGGTCGCCGAAGAATCCCTGATCGCCGAAGCTGGTAAAATATCGGCGGTCACGTAGCCAAGGTGCGGTCGTGTGCGCTGATGAGAGGAAGAAGCCTGAGCAGTCTCCGCGGACTGCCTATACAACGGAGCGTCCCGAGCGACGGACGTGTGCTCCGCTTGCGACACATTTTGTACCACAACATCTGGTCCCAGATGTTGTTGTACGAGAGAGGGGCCTCTCTCGCTCGTGGCCCGGCTGGACCTGAACGAGCTAGGAACCGGACTCGAAGGCTTCCTCCGATCTCTCCTACTATCCGCCGTCACTGGGTGTGCACGTTGAATGTTTATAGTGCTCGCATCACCCAACATTTCCTCCTGGACCGCATCGGACGAACCCGGCTGCCGACCCATTCGGTGAATGGACGCTACACCAGGCCTGGCATTCTTAAAAATGCAGGAGGGCTATACCTCGCTTCCCTCGCATGGCCTAGGCGAGCGATTAGCTCTCCTCAAGTTTTCAAAAGCTAAAATTGCAAAATGAAGTTTTACTGTTAATGAATTCTGCCAAGTGGGCTTTGTATATTTTATTTGGTGTTACTAACAAGGTAGTCTCTGTGAGACGGCTACACTACCCCTCCCACACCTCCGGGCCTTGGCAAGGCCCGGATATGTGGGAGGGGCAGTGTGGCCATCTTACAGAGACCACTAGCATACATGTAGAAGAGATCTTAAAAGATTGAGATTTTAGACATAAGCGGTTATGGTAATCATTATTTTCTAAGGCCAGGAGGGCTAGTTTTTGCCCTCCTTAATTTTTTTAAGGCGAGCAGTAGGCGAGCGAATAAATCGCCCTCCTGAAAATGCCAGGCCTGCTACACCGGGCGAGCTAGCGGACGACATTTGTCTAATCTCCATGAGCACTTTTGCCGCTAGCTCTGAATTCATTTGTGACGACGGAAGCGCACTTGCAGAAGATAACATGGAAACATCACCCTGTTCTTGTTCCTCTGAAATAGAAACTGAGATAGTAGAGTGACCTTGCGGAGAAAGAGCCGGCATAGCCCTTTCTCCAGTAACATACCGTGACACACGTTTCCAATGTTTGTCATCCCAAAATTGACATACAGGACAGGGATTAGTGCGAGAACACTGACTACAATTAATACAATGATCATGAAAGTCAGAGGAAGATTTCTTCCCATTACAATTTGAACAATAACTTTCATTGTGAAAAGTCAACAACAAGTCCTAGTTACTCGCACAAACCCCTGACACAAAGATACATAATAACATGATCCATTAATAAATGAAAAAACAATTGCAAATCAAAATAATTTTGAAAAAATATTTTTTCAGCGAAGCCCAAATTGCTGAAAAGTAACGTTGAGCCCCGATGGATCCGATGGCAAAGTGTGGTCAAAAATTTTTAATTTATATTAAATAATTAATGAGACACTTACGGATAATATAAATGTATCTTATAGTGAGATAAACTACACCAAAGGCAAACAGCCCCCCTCAAAAAAGGCTGTTGCCAATGTAAACAAACAGTGTAAAACACCAGAAAACATGACTCCAGGCACTGAAAAAACTGGCCCGAAATCAGTCATCAAAATTACACTCTATCTGATGCAAGACAGAGACTCCCAGGGGAGAATCTGCAGAACATCAGATGGAAGATGCAGAACACAACGTTTATACACCCATGGGTGAAAACGTAACTATGGGGAAAATAACAGAAAACATTCTGTATCCAAGCAACTCTCCCAGGAGAATTTTAGAAATGAACTTTCTCAAAAATATGCCAAAAGCATGGGAGAATTGCAAGGGGGGACTTTAGAAGGCTAGGGGAGAGGAAACACTGAATAAGCAGAGCAACATTTAGCAAGAATGACAACAAGAGGCCCATGCCTCGAAAATAGGCAACTTAACATAATTTCATCACAAAATTTTAAGTACAGCCCTGATTATTTTTTGTCACTTCTTTTTCCTCTCCTCCTTCAGTATCCTCCTTAGAATCACCATTTCTCCAAAAATTACGTGTCTGGCATCCTTTAAACTGAGATTTACAAGCACAAAGATCAGTGAGATGTTGACTGACGAAGGGCCAAACAGAGAATGATAATTGGCGCCAATTTCGGGACGTCCGTGACACTGCGCATGCGCAGTGGGGGCGTAGTATGGAGGTCCTATAGGACATGATTTCTTTTGGTTTTGGATGCAAATTTTGGGGATTGGGGAGCAAAATTTGTGTTTGGCCCTGGTTTTGTTAGAGTTAGCACCAGCTAAGTCTGGGTCATTGGTACAGTATAAAAATATTTTAAGTTACAGCCCTGATAATATTCTGTCACACATTTTTCCTCTCCTCCTTCTCTATCCTCCTTAGAATCACCATTTCACTAATATTTATGTGTCTGGCATCATTTAAACTGAGATTTACAAGCACAAAGATCAGTCAGATGTTAACTGATGAAGGGCCAAACTTAGAATGATTAATGGCGCCAATTTCGGAACGTCCTTGACACTGCGCATGCGCAGTAGAGGTGAAGTGTGGAGGGCCATTCAGGACATGTTTTATTTGGTTTTAGATGCAAATTTTGGGGATTGGGGGGCAAAATTTGTGTTTGGCCCTATATTTTAAGAGTTAGCACCAGCTATGTCTGGGTCATTGGTACAGTATAAAAATATGCCAGGTCTGTTCAACTGGACCAACTTCAGCCATATTAAACTCAACACCTAAAAGTGCAAACTTAGAGATGACTTCTGTTGGGGTAACCTGAGGGGACTTCGGCCCTGCCTTTAATTGCACCTATCCAAACTGATTTAGGTTTTTTGTGGTGAGACCAGATATCACTGCAAAATTATTTAAGACAATCATAACCGCTGTAATTGATGCTGTGGAGCCATCCAGTAAGAGACATGTGTCATCTGCATATTGGGTGACTTTAAATTCCTCGTCTGCTATCTTGATTTTTTGAAGATGTGGGATGCCCATTTTTCATGAAAAAGTGCCTGTTTTGGAGTACCGATATGCATAAAATACTGGCCAAATGAACAGTTGATCTGAGGTGGAAGAAAAGATGGTATAATTTGGTTATTGTGATGTGTTTGCAGTCAATCAGAGCTCCACTAAAATGAAATGGCCATAATTATTGAGCTAAATGCTATTACCTGTGCAAAATATGTTTTAACACCCTCTGGCCAAATTGGAATGAAGCATATTTTTAATCTAAAAAAAAACATTCAGTAAAATTTATCATTGATTTCCACTTGCTAACTAACCTCTATCCCCACACACAGTCAGTACAAGTCTTGTTTTTAACTTTTATCCTACTGCAGAATTTAACCCCTCCTGTCTTTATATATATACTAGTGGATGATTTTACTCCATGAGGGCAATTTAAGTGTGGTGCTACTCAATTTTCCATGTTGAAATAATTTTTTTTTAACCCTTTACCCAACATGAAAAGCAGATGGCATTTGCAAAAAAAATTCTTGAATAACTAATAACAAGCTCGTTCCAATGAGGGATCATAACCTATGTTTTTGAGACAAATAATGAAAATTAATAGGCGATTGTTTAGAATAGCGCTGGCCGGTTTTTGAAATTTGAATTTTTTTAGTAATTCATGAATTTATTTTGCAAGATCGTCTGCTACCCGCAATGGATAAAGGGTTAAGAATGACCATTTCCAGCCACTGATACAGTATGATGATCATCAAGTAAACAAGTATGTCAGCAGGTAACTTGCATGCTTTACTCTGTCTCATATAATTGATGTGAGTCAGTGTGACAATGTTTACCTGTTTTGGAGCAAGTTTTTTCCTTTGTTAACCCATATAATACAGTAGTTCAAAAGCAACGGATAATCGATCAATTACTTTTTGGATCGATCAAGATGTTGATCATTGATTAATCAATTTATCGGTTAACCGTTTCAGCTCTGTGTCATATGTTGTACTACTGTAAATGGTACTTTAGGCCTAAAATTTAAAAATCTGTTTCTCAGGCCCTCAAACATGGTCCTTTTGGCTGCCGCATACTCTCTTTTTATAACCAATGCAAACTTGAAAAAGTAAAAATATTTTACCCAAGTTAATAAAATTGATAAATTTGTCCCTTAAGTGCAAAGCCTTCTTGCACTCAAGGGCCAAAATACACCACAACCCATGCTATTCAGTTGATTATCAGACCTAAAACATAAAACAAACCAAGAATATGAACTTTTGATGGCAAATAAATAACTATAAAAAATTAAATAAAAAACCACCCGTCTGGGGCCTTATCCAAACACTTTATGAAACAGAAGTACAAACAAAAGTACGTTTTTTTTCATTTTAATTTTGCGAAAAAATGGAAGGGTTAATGTTTTTGGTTGTCATGTCTCTAGGAATAAGTACCACGTGGGCAATGGGGGTTTTGACTTTGGTAGTTTATATAATAGCTACTTTGCTGGTATATTAATGCAAGATGATGACAGTTTGAGAAGAAAAAAATTCATTAAATTTGTTGTTTGGAATCATTTAAGAAGGAAAAATGTAAAAAATGACACATGATTTTTTTTCACTCAACACAAACAGGATGGGTTAATTGTAATGATGATAGATCAGGCAAAGAGTACTGAAATTTGAAAGAAAATTTTTCACTTGATTAGACAGTATTTATTTATTGGTATTTAAGGTCACATATTTCTGCACAATGGCTAGTCATGACCATGACAGTTTTATGGGTGGAGGAAGCCGGAGTACCCGGAGAGAACCACTGAGCAACGACAAGCAACTGTCAGCTCCCCAACATCCTAAGCAGGGTTAGCATTTGTTGAAGACAAGTGCACCATCGACGTGTAGTGTGCCTTAGTACACAACGTGGGCAATGGGGGTAAAGTGTGTTGCCCAAGGATACAACGTGGTTAGATTAGACAGTATTTTTTCTTTAATTTGAACACATAATTACATATATTTTTATCAACTTTGCTGTCAAGCTGTCGACTGTGCCAAAGGAATCTAGGTAACATGCCTCTTTGTCCATCACGGTTGACTGAACCCGACCAAAAAAGGACTTTCTCATATAGACATTATACAGAGTAATCCTATGAAGTAAATTGAAGTTACAATAAAATTCCTTCAAAAATACAACCTGTCGACTGTACTAAAGGTTTTCGGGCTTCGGGCCTGCACAGCCATCATGGTTGACCGGTCGCGACAAAAAGGGAACGTTATCTAGACATTATACGGAATCATCCTATCAAGTTACAATGAAATCCCTTCATAAATGCGACTGTAGACTGAGCTAAAGATTTTTGGGCTTTGGGCCTGCGTATCCATCAGGGATGACTGATCATGACCAAAAGGGAACGTTCTCATCTAGACATTATATGGAGTCATCTACCAAGTTACAATGAAATCCCTTCATATATACAACCTGTAGACCGAGTTAAAGGCTTTCGGGCAGCCATCACAGTTGACTGATCACGACCAAAATGGGATGTTCTCATCTTGACATGACCTCGAACCTGCATATGAAATTTTATGATGATCGGACAAGAACTACAGGTTATAGACTGTGCTAAAGAAAATGTGAACAGACTGACAGACTTCCACACACGTGATGGCAATAGCTTATCTTGACTTTGTCAAGTTAAGCTTACAAGAGGCCCCCAGGGGCCTTAATTATCGCTCACATGCCAAAGTGGTTCAAAGAAGTATTTGGGGTCACATTCAGTTAGACATGGTTCATCAACACTACAAAGGAATGAAGTCATGAGAGGCAAAGTTTTGTGGAAAAACACTAAGGAATGGATTTGAACAAACCAGAAACTAACATGCCCCCCTGCCAGCCCCCCCCCCCCTCCCCACACACATACACACCACCAGAGGCTAAAAGTAAACAAACTTGAATCTGATCCCCCTTGAGATGTCATATACCAAATATAAAAAAATTCTGACTGGTGGATCTGAAGAAGATTTGAAAAGAAATTCCCTTATATTGCACTTAGTTAAAATTCAGGCTCCGATAGGTAGCCCAAATTAATAACCCAGAGGCCAGATTTGAATAAACTTGAGTCTTACCCTCCAAAAGATATTGTATACCAAATATCAAGGATTCTAACTGGTGGATCCAAAGAAGATTTTTTTAAGAAATTTCCTTATATTGCACTAAGTTAAAATTTCGGCTCCCTGTCAGGGAGCACAAGTATCAACCCAGGGGCTAAGATTGAATAAACTTGGATCTAATCCTCCTAGAGATGTTGTATACCAAATATGAAAGCATTCTGACTACAGGGTCTGAAGAAGATTTTAAAAACAAGTCAGAACTGGACACAAAATTTTCAGGCCATAAAAAAAAAAAAATTGGTCTTGAAATTGAACAAAATGCATAAAAAATATCCCCCCCCCCCCCCCCCCCCCCAAAAAATTCTGAATTTTTATTCAATATCTTGGAGTTCGAACCAGACCAAAAATTTTCAGGTTAAAATTTTTTTTTTTTTGTCTCAAAATTTAACAAAACGCATAAAAACCGGGAACACATTTTTCAAAAATTTCCATGTCGGAACCGGACCCAAAATTTTCAGGCTAAAAAATTGTTTTTCCCTCTCAAAATTGAACAAAATGCATAATAAATAGGGAAGAAAAAGTTTTCTTCAAATTTTGGTCCAAAATTTCTAAGCCCGAACAAGACCAAAAATTTTCAACCCAGGGACCCGATTTGAACAAACTTGAATTTGACCCCCCCTGGAAATGATGTATACCAAATGTTAAAGGATTCTCACTGGTGGGTCTAAAGAAGCAGATTTTTAAAGAAAATTCCTCACGTTGCACAAAGTTAAAATTCGGGCTCCGATATGTATCCCAAATATTAACCAAGAAACTCGATTTGAACAAACTTGTTCTCTGGAAATATTATTGTATTATCAGTTCTGGTACGAATACGGTAGCAGACTTCCAGGAATCAGTGATGCCTGCTGTCAACTCTATGAGTTGATTTAATATATTTTTCAGGTTCTTTACCTCCCAACCTTCACTTTGATGTATAATTTGTGTATATTTAATTTGAATTTAAGGAATATTAGAGGTGGGAATTTCAAAACTAGAACTATCACTGAAGGTGATTAATACCCCCGCTTTGGGTTTTTAGAGGAATGCACTTCTGATCATGTAGGCGAAGGCCATAAGGAAATGTATACATAAAGATCATTTTTTGTTGTTGAAATTTGTATTTGCATGTGGCCTTCCACAGAACAGCACTGAATACTTAAAGAGCCCACACATATATGGTTTACATTTGGAAAAACACATTTACAATGTGCAACATGTATTCAAAATCGGTTCATTAATGTAGGAGGAGTTGCACACACAAGAATCCCATTTGAAAACCCATAATAAATCCAAGTTAAAGGGAGATAACCTGGTTAAAATTGTCGCAGATCAAAAATTTGGGAATATGCGTATGTTCACTTAGTTGTGATAATGTTTGAAAGGTTTCGTCAAAATTGATTGATAAATGTAGGAGGAGTTGCACGCACAAGAATTTCATGTAGAAACCCATAATAAATCTAAGTTAAAGGGAGATAACCTAGTTAAAATAGCCACAGCTAAAACATTTTGGAATATGCACATGTTCACTTAGTAGTGATGATGTCTGTAAACTTTCGTCCAAATTGATTGATAAATGTAGGAGGAGTTGCGCACACAAGAATTTCATGCAGAAACCCATATTAAATCAAAGTTCAAGAGAGATAACCTGGTTAAAATTGTCGCAGATCAAAAAGTTTGGAATATGCACATGTTCACTTAGTAGAGATGATGTTTGAAAGGTTTCATCAAAATCGGTTCATTAATGTAGGAGGAGTTGCGCACACAAGAATTTGTTCGAACGGAAAGACATAATAAATCTAAGTCAAAGGGAGATAACCTGGTTAAAATTGTCGCCGATCAAAAATCTTGGAATATGCGCATGTTCACTTAGTAGTGATGATGTCTGAAAAGTTTTGTCCAAATTGATTGATAAATGTAGGAGGAGTTGCACGCACAAGAATTTCATGTAGAAACCCATAATAAATCTAAGTTAAAGGGAGATAACCTAGTTAAAATTGCCACAGCTCAAAAATTTTGGAATATCCGCATGTTCACTTAGTAGTGATGATGTCTGTAAACTTTCGTCCAAATTGATTGATAAATGTAGGAGGAGTTGCGCACACAAGAATTTCATGCAGAAACCCATATTAAATCAAAGTTCAAGAGAGATAACCTGGTTAAAATTGTCGCAGATCAAAAAGTTTGGAATATGCACATGTTCACTTAGTAGAGATGATGTTTGAAAGGTTTCATCAAAATCGGTTCATTAATGTAGGAGGAGTTGCGCACACAAGAATTTGTTCGAACGGAAAGACATAATAAATCTAAGTCAAAAGGAGATAACCTGGTTAAAATTGTCGCAGATCAAAAATCTTGGAATATGCGCATGTTCACTTAGTAGTGATGATGTCTGAAAAGTTTTGTCCAAATTGATTGATAAATGTAGGAGGAGTTGCGCACACAAGAATTTCATGTCCGGAAAGACGTACGAACGGACGTACGGACGGACGTACGGACGTACAGGGCGATTCCTATATAGCCCCCACTTCTTCGAAGCGGGGGTATAATAAACAAAATTCTATTACTAATATACTCCGGTAGCGGTTCTCCTAAATGCCAGACCCCCCCCCCCCCTGAACTGCAAAGAACCCCACCCCCCCCCCCCCCTCTAAATTACGTTTGCACAGTATTTTACGATGCAATGTGTTTATTTTATGTAATAATCCTTACAGGAAAGAAGAACAGAACTAAATTCATTCTTATAGTCACCTTTGTCTAGGAAGTATTTTTCTCCTAAATACCAGAACCCCCCAGAGAACCTCTCAGATTTTCCCCTAGAACCTCCTCTGAGTTACATTTACACATTGTTTTTGAAGAAAAGATTCCATTTCCAGACTGTTTTAGCATTCTGTGGAAAACTAAAACATGATTTATTCTCAAATTCGCTCTCATTTCAGCTGAATGACGTTTAAAATTTAGTCAAGGGGTTGTTTTATATATTTTAAAATTTCACTTTGGAGATCACTTGGTTGTCGAAATCCCTACTGCTTCTACTGTTTTTTGTATACGCTATGGTACTGGTACTCTACAGTACCAGTGGAAATAAGCTGTGGAAAAACAACTGAAAACTTTCTCCCATGTTTTCTCTTTGTTCATAATTCCAATCACTGACATATTATAATGGGAATCTCTCGGGAGAAACAGAGCTTCCCAAGAAATGATCAAAGATTTGAATTATTAACATCTGGAAAATGAGTAACGAAAACAGGGCTCGATTTAACTGGATTAGCATAGCACTTTGCTCTCCAATTTCTGAATTTTGCTATTCAAGATTTATTAGTTTCAAGTGCTTTTGGATCAACTGCTAATCAATTTTCCAGGGTAAATAGTAAATTGCTATTCAAAATTTTCAGATTAAATCAAGCCCTGAACGAAAATCTTCAACTCGTTAATAGTTTATAGTATACGAAATGCATCCAGTAAATTAGGTCTGGATCTCGCTGAAGACTCGGACTAGACTTAATTGTCATTTAGAGGGTGGTTCTAGGGAATTATGTGCGGTCCTGGGGGTTCTGATATTTAGGAGAAAAATACTCTATACCAGAACCCCCCCCTTGCCCCAGAACCGCCCAAAGGCGACTATAAGAATGAATTTACTTCTATTCTTCTTTTCTGTAAGGATATTACATAAAATAAACATATTTCATCGTAAAACACGGTAAAAATGTAATTTAGAGGTGGGTTCTGTGCGGTTATGGTATTCAGGAGGACTCCCGGTAGATCCTTAAGGGGCTATATAAGTAATGGAATTTTGTTTATTTTGAAAATTCTCACCTCTGATATTCCTTCAATTCAAATTAAATAAACACAAAATGGACATCAAAATGAAGACTGAGATGCATAGAACACGAAACACATGTGTAATCA
This sequence comes from Pictodentalium vernedei, assembly GCA_031216915.1. Classification (NCBI taxonomy): domain Eukaryota; kingdom Metazoa; phylum Mollusca; class Scaphopoda; order Dentaliida; family Dentaliidae; genus Pictodentalium; species Pictodentalium vernedei. Next base: position 95,648,430 of record CM062288.1, read on the forward strand.
ACTCATAGAGTCGACCGTAAGCACCACTGGTTCCTGGAAGTCTGCTATCTATTTGTACCAGAACTGATAATTTAATAATATTTCACGAGAACAACTTGTGGCCAAATGTGCTTTACATTTCCAAGAACAAAGCTAGGGTATCAAAATTCTTCAAAACACAGCGACAGAGCTGCATGGGGCTAAATTCCAAAACCTTTGCTTTTGTTTACATATGAATTTACTTTCGATTTCCGGTAGACGTCATTGGACGGGAAAAAGCATTTATATACAACGCCTTCTAAAATCAAATAATGAGAAAGATCGCCTTAATACAGTATACTGTTATTAGCTAGAGACTGCACAGTTGCCATATTCAATGCACAGAGTTGACAGCAGGCACCACTGGTTCCTGGAAGTCTGCTATCGTATTCGTATCAGAACTGATAATAAAATAATTTTTCGCAAGAACAACTCGTGGCCGAATGTGCTTCAGATATTCAATAACAAAGCTAGGCATTCAAAACACTTTCGAGTGCAGTGATATGACTGCATTTTGGAAAAGGACAAAACTGTCTGCATGTTTTATTGAAGATGATTGACAGACATGCACAAATCACTCGATACCACTAATTTCCATCGAAAAACAAAATTGTAATTCTAAGAAATTTCAACAGGTATCATGACACCTTGCATTGAATATGGCAACTGTGCAATCTCTATCTAATAACAGTATACTGTATGAAGGCGATCTTTTTCATTATTTGATTTTAGAGAATATCGGACACTTTCCCCCTAACAATCCCCCCCCCCCCCCCCCGTCACTTCCCCCCAAATTGGTCATTTCCCCCAAAAATTTGTTATTTCCCCCTAAAGTCGACATTGCCCTCAAAAAGTAGTCCTCCCCTGTTGGTCTTTCCTTGTCTTTGTAAGACTGAACTTGGGCCCTAGATCACAGTATTACAAAGACTTGGCCACCCCCCCCCCCCCCCCCCACACCAATTTGTCTATTCCCGAACACTTTTCCACACTGCTTTCTGTGCAGTAATTTAATTAAATAATGTTTAATCATTTAACCCTTCTAGAATTTACATGCTGCAACCAAACATTGCAGACATGTTTTTGCAAGAAAGAATCAAAATAAACATGAAAAGACCTGAGTGTGAATGAGAGAATGCACATCACTTAGGGCTTTTGTGCCACTTTTCATGTTTTTTTAAAATTTTTTCTTGCAAAAACAGGTCTGCAATGTTTGCTTGCAGCATGTAAATTATAAAAGGGCCAAATGATTAAACGTTATTTAATTCAAGTACTGCACAGAAAGTAGTATGGAAAAGTGTTCGGGAATGGACAAATTTGGGGGCGGGGGACCAAGTCTTTGGAAGACTGTGACCTAAGGCCCCCTTCCCTTCCATTCACAGGAGAGGGCCCTAGGTCACAGTCTTACAGAGACTAGGAATGACCAACAGGGGGAGGACTACTTGTTTTTGGAGGGGTGACTACTTTGGAGGGGGGAATGACTACATTGGGGCGGGGGGGGGGGGGGAAATGACCAATTTTTTTTTGGGGGGGGGGAGAGGACTGAGGGGTGGGGATTGTTAAGGGGGTGTGTCTTGCACCCAACAAAAGCAAAGGCTTTGGAATTTACCCCCATGTAGCTCTGTCGCCGCGTTTTGAAGAATTTTGATACCCTAGCTTTGTTCTTGGATATGTAAAGGCTAAAGCACATTTGGCCACAAGTTGTTTTCGTGAAATATTATTCAATTATCAGTTCTGGTACGAATACGGCAGCAGACTTCCAGGGACCAGTGCCAGTGGTGCCTACACTGAGTTGATTACAAGTGTTTCGTGTTCGAATACATCCCAACCTTCATTTTGATGTACATTTTGTGTATGTTGAATGTATATTGAATTTGAATTGAAGGAATATCAGAGGTGAGAATTTTCAAAATAAACCAAATTTCGTTACCTATATAGGCCCTTAACTTGGCTCACGGAACTAAAATTTTGCTAAGCTGAAAACATGCAGTACAGTATGTGCGACAGTAACGGGTCAGGCGATGTTGAGCCTTAAAAAAATCAAATTTGAAGAGCATTTCGAACTGAAAATGAAATTTTATTCCAGTTTTGTGAAATAATTTATTGCCCGTCGTCTTTGAAAGTTTCGCAAGTTTGTTGTTTTTTGTTGACGAAAGTGATTTTTTAAAAAGACTGAATGTGCGCCGGAAGAAAATTTGGACACGCGAAACCGCAAAAAAACGTTTTCGTCTCAATTACGGGAAAAGAAATATAAAGAGTGTGAATGTAAGTATTATTATTTGAACAGGTTTGTCAGCGCTTCAAATTCAAGATAAAATAATTGGGATAAATATCTGGCATCATGATATATTTATTCCGTTTCAACAGCGAGTCGAGTTGTCAATACCGGGTCACTGTCAGACATGCGCAGTAAAACCCATTGAAACACTGCTCCAGTTGAACTATTTTCAGAAAATTAACGCAAAACTACTGCATTTGATCTAGTTCGTTTTCACTTCTTTCCACTGTAAAAGTTGCGACTGGTGTGGTGAAATTAATTCAGAGAAGACACAAAAGACTTTTTGTGTCCAATAAATACATATAAAGTAGGAAAATAGATCGCCAGTGGTTGCCAAAGAGGGCGATTCTTTATAGACACAAGCGACCCGTTACTGACCAAATTGCGACAGGCAAACGATCTAATTTTATAAAATAAACAGAAGCTTTATCTGAAGATTTCCACTGCAATAGTGAGTGTCAGATACCTGTCTGTCAATAACGAAAAACAAAATTTGGATAACTCCTTTTATTTGAGAGAAATAAACGAAAATATGAAAGGTGACCCGTTACTGTCGCACATACTGTACTGAAATTGAAAAGGAGTACCGAGTGCTGATCCAAGCTTTATTCGGATACGCCGTATTCCAGACTGTGTCTATGATATTCTAGTTGTAAGTCAAATATTTCATAATTCAAAAGGCACTCGGTGAATGTGTGTTCACAGTGATATATTTAATCATTAACACATTCGGCAATGGACTCGAGGATGACTGGACATCTGCATTCCGAACGCCAAACATTCAGCAGGGCGGACTCGTGTATCTAGTTGCGTTTGATTCGTTGTTCTTGAAAAAAGCACGAGAACCGGAACCAATTTAGAATTATAGCCAAAACTCTCCTTGGTCAAAAGACTCATGGACAAAACGGACCATTCACTTATCGATCAGTCAGTCAGTCAATTAGCACCTACAAATTGCACACCTCCAGAAAGTGATTACAATCATATCTGTAGAATTAAAAGAGTTAAACTTATTGACTTACTTGACTTCAAGATTAATTAATCTTCATCTCCAAAAATGCCAGCATCCAGTAAAGTTTTGGGTAACATCCAGGAAAAAAGAAGAGAAGAAAGGAAAGAGGAAAGAGGAAAGAAGAAATAGGAGGGAGCGCGAAAGAGCAGAAAGGAGAGGAGCTACGGGAACGGAGTTTAAGGTAAGAGATTTTGACTCTCTAGCTAAAACAATTACCAATCTATCTAGACAGGTAGCTAATCTACAAGACCAGTTAGCAGATCTCTATAAAACAATCAAGGAAAAGGATGAGACTATTGCTCGGTTGAGGGGTGAACCAACCTTACAATCCTCTCCTCTCCTCCAACTCCACCAGCCCCTGGCTTTGAGCCAGCAAGGGTCTCAGTGGAAGCAACCCCTGGCTCTGAGCCAGCAAGGGTTTCAGTGGAAACAACCCCTGGCTCTGAGCCAGTAAGAGTTCCAGTGGAAGCTCAGGTAGCTCAGGATAGTCATACACTACCTGCTAATCTATCTACCCCACCCACCCCTGGCTCTCCTCCAAGGGAGATCCAAGTGGTGGCAGAAATACATGCCATTCCCAAGGATACCATTGAGATCGAGTCTGGTTGTCCAGCAACCCCAGTGACATCGCCATGAGAACAGGGCAAAAGTCCAAGATCCAATGCCGAGGTCGCTCGGGCTGCTGGTAAAACCACCATAAACAAAGCTACCTCTCTCAGCAAGGATCCAAGGGATCCTCTTAACACTAAAAGTTTTAACCTGGATGTTCCGCTTTCACAGCTCATCAATACCCAGGGGACTCCAAATCTCAGTAGCCCTCCAGTCTCCAATCAAGACTCTGATGGTAATACTCTTAAAAAAAGAAAGCAAGAGGGTAATGACTCTGACTCTGACTCAGAGCTGCAGGAGTGTACGAGCGAGGAAGGCTTTGAGACAATGACGAAAAGAAAAATCAAAAGGTCTAGAAGCTTCATCCCTCGTCCGTGCCCTCCTGGCTCTGTCTCGTCGGGAGGGCCATCAGCAGGCCAAACCGACAAAAATAGCGTCACTAAAACCACGGACAGGGCACCAAGCCAAGTAAACCACCAGCTAACGTTGTCAAATACCACACAGACGCCAATGCCAAAACCTACGCCAACGCCCTTAATGAAGCTTGACTTTTGGTTTAAACAATATTTATTTCGAGAATATAATAACAGAAATTGTTACATACATTGATGTGGATTCGGCAGGAAGCTGTAAGCTTATACAAGGCCGTTTCCACCAAAACAAGATTACATGTAGTTATCAATGACAATAGCAGGTATATGGATGACTTTATGTCCTTAGTTGAACAGTATTTGTATACATAACACAGGCGTCAGTAGTCGAGCTCACACATCGTTGTCCGTGGGTCCCCGCCCCGTATTCCATGCCAACACCTTACCCCACACAGATATAGTACGAGTATTGCACAAAAGACGTCTTTAACCCTTAAACATTTATTTTCCGTTTCAAAAACACAGCTCTTCGGCCCCCAATGGAGCGGGCTCAATAAGCTCACTCCAGTGGAGGGTCACGAGCCATGTTTCTGAGTCCAAAATTGTAAAGGAAGTAAAGTTTGATTACGTGGAATATGTGTTAATAGTACAACCCAATCTTGGCCATCGCGAGAGGCAGGGGCAGGGACCACCGGAAGACGATGTGTAAGAATATTGAGACTACAGGCTAGTCAGCTTGAATACATGGTGCATTTACTACACAGGAATAACATAAGTAATTTCATTCGAATGGTTTCGCAGAAGATTATATGTACAAACCGTGAATACAGTCCGAGTGGCGCTGAGCTGCAATGAGAGTTGAGTGGTGGTGAGGTCTATAATCGTTCCGTTCAGCTAGTTTGGTAACCATATTCAAAACAATTTTAATATTTTGACCAGTTTAATACGGTGCTACAAATTAATCATTGGAATCGCTTACTTGATAATATAAAATCGTGTACCACTTCAAAGATAAGACGGTTGTCTTCATTGTTCAAGAATTCTGAACCAAAAAGAAGTGTAGATACGTCCGCCCCAAAAGGAAGTAGGTTAATTGTATAATTACGAGCGTCTGTGAAAATAGGACAATGCAAGAGAAAGTGATCAGTAGTCTCTCGCTCGCCACACTGGCATGTGGGGTTTGGTTATAAATGATTATCATATAAGTGTGAATTGAGGTTACTACACCCCAGCCGTAGCCTACAATGGTATAGTTGGGCTGTGCAAGATTTCGCATTACTATAGAACTTTGGAGGTCGTTGATTACCATCGTTTAGGAAAGTTTTAAAATTAATCAATGACGAGTTCTCACGAACAGGCAGGGGCAGGTTATTCCATTGGTCGGTAACGCTGGGGATGAATGAAGACTTGTACAGTTCGGTCCGACTGTAGGGAACACGATGGTTTTGACTTGATCGGAGGCTGAGTAGTGGATTGGTCAAAGAGACAAGTGGAGGGACTTTACTGGAGATGTGTGGAGGTACCATGCGATGGTGCATTTTAAAGAACTGAATCAACTTGTGTTTGCGACGTCTTTCTTGTAATGGGTCCCATCTTGTTTTTAAATAAAGTGAGGCCTTACTAGCACTAACAGTTGCCCGAATGCCAGTGACCTCGTCCCATGACGATCTCGTCCCAAAGTGACCTCGACCCGATTTGGTGACTTCGACCCACTTTTGGTGATCTCGACCCAGAGTGACTTCGACCCACTTTTAGTGATCTCGACGCACTATTTTTCCCGTTCAGAACTGCGGTAATGGCCAGGGGGTGATCTCGACCCACTCTGGATATTATAATCACAGGCGCACGTTACAAACGATTTTTATGTACAAAATATTATTTGTTAAAAAATTGTAACTGACTACCCCGATCATAGTATGATGGGGGTATCCAGTTATGATTTTGTTATTTTAAATATTATTTTGTTCTTAAAAATCGTTTGTAGCGTGTTACTATGACTAGATATGGTAAAGTCGGGAGTGGCTAGATATATATATGGTAATGTTGGGAGTTTGGACGAAATATAACCTGAATTATCTTTGAAGAAAATCAAGGCTTTATTCATGTTGATACATGCGATGTTCATAAATATAGATGGTTACAAACGTGCCACTCTGCAAATATTTTAAATTTTTTTTACACACATGTCAATGTCAACCTCACCATGAATGTAACTGTTCCATACCTCGAAGAGCTTACTTTGTATTTGTCTATATTGCTTTCTTTGGCGCTTTTGCAGTTTCCTTTCCGATAACAATGTGGTGTTCAATGACACCAGAAGACTTTCTGTGTGAAGAGTATTCAAAAAAAATATATAATATTAATAATAATATTTAAAAATTTTCGTAATACATTTCCGATCTAACCAACTTTTCTTATATAGACTGTATAAAATGTTAATTTATGACAAAGATTTATAAGTATGCCATTCAAACTGATGTGTCTTGACATCCATATTTGCGTGGTTTTATTATAAATTTAAAACTAATTTCCTAAGAATACATTTCCGATCTTACCAACTTCTCTGATCCATCCATATTTGCGTGGTTTTATTATAATTTTTTATATTTATTTTTATTTTATTTATTTTTTTTTTATTTTATATAAATATTTATAAGAATACATTTTCCGATCTAACCCACTTCTCTTATATAAACTTATAATATTTACATGTAAGCATTCCTATCAAAATTGTATGTCCTTTATAAGAAAAAATACACACCTGTATTGCATATTCTATGCGTCCACTGCTCACAATTATCACACTGTATTCCTTCTTGTCTCGGACGGACAATTAAGTTGCACTGTCTGCAGCTGTTGTCTTCAGACATGTTGGAAGCTGTTGATGTCCTGGTATTCTGGAAGCATCTTTATATACCTTAGCTAAAACTACTCTTGTTTATGTAGGATATAAGTATAGTTCATCAGTTAAGAAGACATAAGCCGCTCGCTGGTTTTGATCTACAGGTTAAAAGTGTGAAACCGATTAGGCACCAGTTGTTGTTTTTATTCACCAATGAATGAACCATACAATTCGAAAATCAAAACATGATAAAACTAATTAAATCAAAAGAGTAGTCCATGATTAGATACTTAGTAGGTATTTCTTTAGACGCATTGAACTCACCGACATGCAATTGATATGTCAGTGCCGATGTTTGTTTTAAATGCAATGCAATTGATATGTCAGTGCCGATGTTTGTTTTAAATGATTTTTTTTTAATAAACATCATGGACTATTTGACTTTTATAAAAAAAGGACAGCTTCAACCCGGCATTTCCGCGAGTATCCAAAGTGGGTCGAGATCACCCCCTGACCAGTACCGCACTTCTGAACGAGAAAAATAGTGGGTCGAGATCACTAAAAGTGGGTCGAAGTCACTCTGGGTCGAGATCACCAAAAGTGGGTCGAAGTCACCAAATCGGGTCGAGGTCACTTTGGGACGAGATCGTCATGGGTCGAGGTCACTGGATACCAGTTGCCCCCGTAATAATCCTTGCCGCTGCAATCTGTATTTTTTCCAGTTCCGTCACTTGGGTTACAGAACAATTGTCCCAAACAGTATCCGCATATTCAAGAAGAGGCCTAATAAAAGCAAAATATATTTTTTCTAAGACACTACGATCTAAATTAAATTTGTGCCTCCTCAGTAAGTCTAAGCGAGACCAGGCTTTAGAGCAAATATGGTCGATATGATCATTCCATGTGCAGCTACTGTTCAGTATGACCCCTAAGTGTTTGTGAGTAGAGACTTCAGATATCTGAGTACCGCCTAAGAATAAGGGTGGATGGTAGATGGGGTTGCTTTTGCGCGATATTAGCATACTTTCAGTTTTGTTCGGATTGAACTCCACACTCTAAAATCGGTTGGGTTAAAAATCAACCCAAATCGACTGGGTTGAGTGAAAATGAACCCAAATTGGGTTCATATTCACTCAACCCAGTCGATTTGGGTTGATTTTTAACCCAACCGATTTAGAGTGCACCAACCATGTTTTAGCCCAATGTTCAATTGTGGCCAGATCATGATTGATTACATTCGAGGCTTGTTCGGGGTTCTCTATAATGAGATATAGGGATGTGTCATCTGCGAAGAGGCGACTACTGCTCAGTAGATCTCTGGTAATGTCGTTTATGTATATAAGGAACAATAAAGGCCCGAGAATTGATCCTTGTGGGACACCAGCATTAATGGTTCGCCATGCGGATGTCTCTGACGATATCACAACTCGCTGTAACCTATTTGCAAGGTAAGATTTTAAAAACAGCAGAAGTTCACCCGAAACGCCAATACTCTCTAGCTTGTAGATAAGACCAGCATGCCATACTTTGTCAAAAGCCTTACTAACATCACAAAAGACAACCCTGGCTTCGTTACCTTCATCAAGGGCTCGACAGAATTCATCATATATGTCAGTCAGTTGGAGGACGGATGAGTCACCGGGTGTAGGAACTCCCACAAACGCTTAAACACACATTTTTCAAAAATTTTACCAACACAACTAATCAGTGATATTGGGCGGTAATTAGTAACAGGGTTGGAGGGCTGTTTTTTCAATATTGGGGAGAGGTTTGCTTTTTTCCACAGTGACGGAAAGTACGAGTTATTCATTAGGATATTAAATAAAATCGAGAGTGGTTCGCATAGGGAAGACTTACATTCTCTGAGGAGACGCGGGCTTATTAGATCTAGACCAGATGCTTTGGACACTTTTATCGACTTCATTGCAGAATATACTTCGCTGCAATGTAGAGTAATACAATCGATACTTACGTGTCTCTGGCTTTTTCGATGGATGCGGATATGGCTTCCCAAGTATCTGATGGACTGTTGGGTGGCCAGTAGAATACCCCTAAGAGTAACGGTCTTGTCCGTTTTGTAAATACTTCCGCCCATATGCACTCCGTATTCAGCATATGTAGGTCCGGCCTTGATCGAAATGAAATATCGTCGTTGATATAAATGGCAACCCCACCTCCCCTTGTCGAGCGGTCAAATCTCAGTGGTTCTTGGAACCCGTGGAGGATGACATCGGGTGTCGGATCATTGCTATCCAGCCATGTCTCTGACAAGGCCACAATGTCAATTTATGCATATTCATATTGAATGATATCAAGTTTGGGTTTTAGACTCTGGATATTAAGATGGACTATTTTTAAAGTATTTTGGTTGTGATCCGAGTTGGAGGAATTTGGACCAGGGTTAGTTTCGATGTCACCGCACAATAATAACCTTAAGGCCAAATGGAGCAATGAGATGGCAAGGAAAGCTGAAAACATTACTTTTAGTGTGAGCGCAATCTTCCAAACGTTCGTGTTGCTATAAAAATATGAAGTTTCATCCGGATGGTTTACTAAGTGAAAATTAGGGAACTCACTGAAGTGGCAGAGAAACAAGGCAACAACAGCAGTAAAGCTTTCATGCAGCCCAACCCCACTGAGATGCAGGAGCAAGTAAGCTAAGACACAAATGGATCTCTTCTTCGGTAAACGACCCTTTAAATGACGACAATAAACTTTGAAGTTGAAAGTGCCTATCCGAGCACGATATGATTCAAGGGAACACATAGTCAACTACTTTGTAACCTGTTGGTACAAATCAAAAATTATCTTCAGAAACAAAGTTGTATTCAAGCTGGTAGATAGCACAAATGAAAATGTGAAGAATACTTTTGTACAGTAACTTATATACAGAACAATAACAGAAGGTTAAAAAAATAGAAAGTTAAAAAAAAAAGAAGTGTTGTTAACTTTGTTAACAGATATTACGAGAGCTTATAAGAACAACGTTTGGCATAATTGGGCTAGTCAGGTAAGTTTTGCTTTAGAATATCTATTAATACGTATAGCGGGAAAGAGTCAAGTAAAACATATTCACGTTGGGAGGTAGCAGTGTCAATATTCGTGGTTGTTCTTTTTTTTCTTTGACGTGATGGGTCATTTTTGGGGCATTTGGGAATTACCTAATCTGTATGCATTTGCCCTGTTACAGATCACAAATTGTCCCAAGGCAAAGACATAAGCACAAGATTATGAGAAATCTAACATTTATTTATGGTCACTGTGGTTATGTTGTGTATAGCTGAGGCAATCAGTGAAATAAGTTTGCTACCCAGTGGAACACATATCCCGTGTATTCGACTAGGTGGTCCCACCTAACACGCGTGAGGTCCATCAATTCCATATTGTACTCGAGCACAGCGTCACCACACAGAATAAAAGAATTCCGCAACTAAGGGATTAAATCCTAAATTCTACAAAAATTGACGAGCATTAGTTGGAGTTGCTAAGGGGCAGTAAAGTCCGAGCTCATGCTTATTGTCATCAAATTCTATTATTATTACAGTAGTTATTATCGCTGTGTGTGTGGCGAATTGGGTCACAGATGACAAGAATCAATGGACCACATAGTCAATGACACAGGACACTCACCGCAAACAGTTTTTTAAGTTTTTGTTTTGCTGCGTTTATTATCATAAGCCATGTGAATAGATTGGATAAATTAGCAATGATGAGCAAGAGTTTATCGGTATCAGAAGCAAGACGTTCCAGTAGCTGTGAGACATGGCAAGCAGAGGAGATTTCAAACAAGTATTGGATTTTTCCAAATTAACAAAGGTCAGTTAAAATAACTGAAGGTAACATGCAAGGTAGAAGACATGATTTAGTTGGCTGTCCTGCACGCCACGGTTCACAGATTCCTGTCAACTCAGATAAAATAAATGTCACAATCGGAATGAACACGAGTGAGATGATTGGTCAAATCTTGACTGATGTGGCCAACAAAACAGCACGGAAAAGCATGGATTGATTGATTGTATACTCGCTCAAAAAAGAAAGTGTGCATTGCAGAAATTGATCAAACCCCCAAAAAACAATTTCGTTGGTGTAAAGAGTGTTAACCTGTTCATGAATAAGTTATATTGAACACAAAAACAGCTTTCCCCCATTAAAATTGCATTAACGTTAAATGACGTGCTGCACGTTTGTGAAAAGGCATGTTTTGCACGTGGAGAGTCTGAAAATTCATGCAGCAGTGTGAATCCTTGGGTATTTAAACACTAAAGTAAGGCCTTCCTATCGCTCACATTCAAACTTGCGCTGCTGTTAAAACGACTCCACATTAGCATGCCAAGATTGACAATGAATCAACGTCTCCTTTCCCTGGGTATGATTAGAGCTGACAGAACACACAGAGAGGTTGCCCAGCATTTGAACTGCCACCGTAACACTGTAGACAGGCTAGTCCATCGACATGCACAACATGATGACGTTCGGGACCGACCCCGCTCTGGGAGATCCCAAGTTACCACCCCTGCACAAGATCGGTATATCCGTGTCGTCCATCTCCAGAACCGGCAACAAACGGCAACGACGACAGCCAGGAACATCCCTAACCTGAGATGGATACATCCTCAAACAGTAATCAACCGCCTGAGAGAATACGGCTTACGTCCTCGAAGACCTGCAATTCGTCCGATTTTGACGTTATGTCATCATCGTGCTCGACTGCAGTGGTGTAGAGTAGGGTTAGGGTTAGGGTTAGCCTAACCTAACCCTAACCCTACCCTAACCCTAAACTAACCCTAACCTAAACTAACCCTAAACCTAACCTAACCTAACCTAACCCTACCTAACCTAACCCTAACCCTACCTAACCTTAACCTAACCCTACCCTACCCTAACCCACTTCCATGCTAACTTGTTCGCTTCGATGAGGCGTAGATGCACAGCAGTAGTCGATTCAGATGGAGGTCATACCAGATATTGAGTGTGTGACTTTTGTGTTGGACCCTTAGTGTCTTTGACTCTTCATGGCACCAAGAGTATTCGTCGTAGCGTAATGAAATTTCTCGTGTTGATCACAAATTGATTCATCTGTGATTGAATAAAATTTCCATGAATGAAAATGATATATATCTTTGTTTAGTGTTATTTTTTAGCATGCACACTTTCTTTTTTGGGAGGGTATATATCCTCACCAACTTGGTCATGAGATCAGTGTCAATCAAACTCATTGTCACGACAGCAAGAATAGCACTATTTGAACAAAAGAAATACAATGTGTGTCACCTCATTTGTCGATACCGAATTTGACCCACTTAGCTAGACATTTGTGAAATAAAGTATAAACGTCTTAATGACAGGGATTGTCCAACTGTTGCTAGTTTGACGAATTTGCAAACAATATCCAGGTATCGTGCCTAAGGGCACAGCAAAAATTTGAGAATCACTGTCTAAGGCAACAGGCATAGTGTAATGTCAGATAATTTTTAACCCATCACTGCCTGTCTGCAGAGGAGTTTAACCACATGCCAACACATACACGTAATTAATAACCCAGGTTGAGGGGGGGGGGGGGTGGGAGGGCAAATAATGTGACCCATTTGCAAGTAATAATCTGGTATCTTGCCTTAGGGCACAGCCTGAATTTGCGAACTAATGACCAAGGTATCAGGAACAGTGTTCATAATGTCTGATTAACAACCCATCACTGACAGACTGCAGAAGCAGTCTGCCCGTGAGGAGACAACACTCAGGCATTATTTAGGAGATAATGTATGTTAGTACACTTAGTCGAGGGCAATACCGGGTATTACAGCAGCTGAGTTTAGCCACATTTCAGCACGTACAAGTAAATAGTAACCCAGGTTGAGGGGTGGTGGAGGGGCAAAATATTGTGGACCATTTGCAGTTAATACCCTGGTACCATGCCTAAAGGCACAGCCTGAAGATAAGAATTAATAAGTGAGGTATCAGGCATAGTGTTCAAAGTATCGGATTATTAACACATCACTGCAAGCCCGCAGAAGCAGTCTGCCAGTGATGAGACTACACGCAGGCAGTGATTAAGGAGATAATGTCTTTTGATAACATGGTTAAAGGCTGTACCGTGTATTACAACAGCTGAAATAAACAATGTACTTGGTGGTATCAGGGATAGTGTTCAAAGTATCAGATTATTAACTCATCACTGCCAGCCCGCAGAAGCAATCTGCCAGTGATGAGACTACACGCAGGCAGTGATTAAGGAGATAATGTCTTTTGGTAAACATGGTTAAAGGCTGTACCGTGTATTGCAACAGCTGAAATAAACAATGTACTTGATGGAAATATTAGCCCAGGTTGAGGGGAGAGACAAATATTGTGACACCATTTGCATGCAGTACCCTGTTATCATGCCTAAGGGCACAGCCTGAATTTACGAATTAATAACCAAGGTATCAGTCAGGCACAATGTGCACACTGTCTGATCATCAGCTCGTCACTGCCAGACTGCAGGAGAAGTCTGCCAGTGATGAGACAATACTCAGGTATTATTAAGGAGTTGATGTTTGTTGGTACAATTGGTTGGGGGCAATGCCGTATCTTACAGCAGCTGATTTTAATCACATGTCAGCACATTTAAATAAAAAATAGCCCAGGTTGAGGGGTGGTGGAGGGGCAAATATTGTGACCCGTTTGTAAGTAAGCACCCTGGTACCATGCATAAAGGCACAGCCTAAAGATAAGAATTAATAACTAAGGTATCACCAGGCATAGTGTTCAAAATATCAGATTATTAACTCATCACTGCCAGACTGCAGAAGCAGCCTGCCAGTGATGAGACGTTTGTAAGTAAACACCCTGGTACCATGCCTAAAGGCACAGCCTAAAGATAAGAATTAATAACTAAGGTATCATCAGGGATAGTGTTCAAAATATCAGATTATTAACTCATCACTGCCAGACTGCAGAAGCAGCCTGCCAGTGATGAGACAACACTCAGGCATTAATTAAGGTGATAATGTCTTTTGGTTAGCGTGGCTACAGGCAGTACCGTGTAATACAACAGCTGAAATAAACAATGTACATAATGTAAATATTAACCCAGGTTGAGGGGAGAGACAAATATTGTGACAGCATTTGCATGCAGTACCCTGTTATCATGCCTAAGGGCATAGCCTGAATTTGCGAATTAACAACCAAGATACCAGGCACAGTGTGCATAATGAGCTTGACTTTTCCGCTGCCGTAAAAAAACAGTAGACCTGCCACTAACAAAAATAGCTAGACCTAAGGGGCAAGGGAGAGTGGCTCCCTCACCTCCTTCTGGTAGGAAAGTTAGCAACCAATCCCCTCCCGCACAAAATCCAAAAGTAGTGGTTGTCGTTATAAGGGTTCACCCAGACACTCCCGCTGAAGCCATCACTAGGGGTGTCCAAAACTGCAAGTGGGAGCGTTTTACGTCTAGAGCCACTGGGAATAGCACATGGAAGGTGAAAGTTACGTGCCCTGACCCCGAAATCAAAAATAGAATACTGATCAATGGGGTCACCATTAACGGAAGAAAGCATGTGGCGGAGGAGTACCGATCCACTCCCCCTCCTGTGCAATGCCACAAATGCCAAAAGTTTGGATACGTTGCCAACAAATGCAGGGGGCCTTGACCTGCATGAAATGCGGAGAAAACCATCTCACCAAGGCATGCAAGTCAAAATCCCCCTCATGCCCCAACTGTAAAGGTCCCCACATCAGCAACTACCGGGGCTGCCCCCACTTCAAAAAGGTTAAAACAAATATAGAACTGAAAAACCTCAACTTAAAAAAACCCGACAACGCCTCTTCACCCCCATACAATATGCTCCTTCGTCGCGGGAGCACTCTACTCCGTCCTAAATAAACATGTCAACACCAACCTGTCTGACATCTGTCAGGATGTCAGCCGTTCAGCCTCTAAATTATTCAAAACCCAAATATCAGAGACACTAATTAAAGCCGCCATCAACATCAACTAAAGCCACCCTCCATGAGTAACCAAAAGACCGCAATATCTCAACGCCCATCATGAATAAATTACAAATAGCCATGTGGAACGCTAGAAGCGTTAACAATAAAAAGCTTCAAATGAGCCGATACTTCGAAGGTATTGACATTGTCTGCGTCTGTGAAAGTTGGCTTCAACCCAGCAAAAATTTCTCGATAAGTGGGTTCAGTACTATTAGGAGAGACCGACTGACCACCCAAGGTGGCGGCGTTGCTCTTCTAATAAAGCAGAACATCAAAACCAAAACCATAAAAACTAATCACCTCGATGCAGAGGTGATTGCTACTGAAAACACTGTTGACAATAAAAACATCGCGATTGTTTGTTATTATAACGACCCAAGCAAAATTGTTTCTGACACTGTCTTTGAATTCTTTACGAGGAAATACAAACACCGCATTTTCCTCGGCGACTTCAATGCCAAACACCTGTACTTTGGCTGCATTAAAACTACCCCCAACGGTGAAGCCCTTCTTGAAATCACAAAAAACATAACCTTCATGTGATTATGAATGACAGCTCAGCAACTTATATCAGTAACAACCCATTATTCTCTTCCGAAATCCTCGATCTAATTATCGCCAGTGACTCCCTGATAAACCACATCAACGACCACTGGGTCGGCGATGATGACTTAGGCAGCGACCACCTCCCGGTCCATGCCTCCCTGCAGTTAGGTAGTGGCCCACTCAGGTACCCACCCACTCTCCGCAGAAACTTCAGGAAAATCAATTGGAACCTCTACCGCGACATCATTGATGTCAAACCCACTAACTCCCCTCCCCCCCCCCGCCCCCCCCCCCCCCCAGCCAATGCAGCGGAACTAGAAACCCAATGCGAGAGCATTGAGAAAATCATTAACTCAACCTTAAACGAAATATGCCCAAAAGAGGAAGTTCGCCCCTGGAGAAACACTATCTCGGGCGAGACTCTGTTACTTATCAAATCTAAACGGAAAGCTCTTCGATCGCTCTCTCAAAATAGAAACTGACCCCAGCAAGAAAGCCGAACTCAAAAAAACATACAACCGTCTTCATGGCGAAGTCAAACAAGCCCTCAAAACTGAAAAACAAGCCAGCTGGGAAAAGGCAACAGCCAACCTAAACAGGACCCAAGATGCTAAAAAATTCTGGGACTTTTTCAAAATTCTTACTGGGCAAACAAAAAAACAAGGGCGGCAAAGCCGCAGCAAAACCTCTTAAGAAAGAAGACGGCTCTTTCACTCGCACTGACAAAGAGAAGGCCGACACCTTTGCCGACCTCCTAAGAAAAACGTATCGCCCGTATCAAGGCACGGGCAATGATGACGCCGTCATCAACGCGATTGATGACTTCATCAATGAACACCCTGATATCTACCGTGACCCCAATTTCGATAACGAGCCTGAAGACGGGGACGATGATGACCTTGTCACCCCCATCACCAATGACGAAATCATTAATGTCATAAAAAAATGCAAAAACTCCTCCTCGTCCGGCGAAGACGAAGTAAGCTACAAAATTCTAAAACAAAGCCCAAACTCCCTAATCGAAAAACTAACTAAACTATTCAACGCATGCCTCACCCATGGCTACTTTCCCAAATGCTGGAAAAAAGCCATCGGTGTCATGATACCAAAACGCGACAAGGCCCCCTCCGATCCAGCCAGCTACCACCCAATCAGCCTGCTCAGCTGCATTGGTAAGACATTCGAACGAATCCTTACCAATCGGTTCAGGGGGCACCTTGAAGACATCGACTTCTTCAATAAATGGCAAAGAGCCTATAGAAACCGTAAAGAAGGCATCGAACATGTCTACCGACTAGTCACCCAAATGAAAACCGCTATCAACAATCAGCAAATAGACGTGGCAGTCATGTTAGACGTCGAAAAAGCTTTCGACTCTGTTTGGCATAATGGAATGCGCTACAAATTATCAAAAATGGGACTCCCCATGAAACTGCTCAGATTACTATCCTCTTTCTTAAATGATCGCGAAATTAAAGTCAGAGTGAACAATGAAATGTCTGACAGCGTCCCCCTCGAAGCAGGCACCCCCAAGGATCCGTCCTAAGCCCATCCTATACATCTTTTTCGTAAATGACCTTAGCTTCTCCGAGGATCGCGTTCAGGTTTCCCAATTCGCGGATGATAAGGGTCTCTTGGACTCTAACAATACGGCCAATTTGCTTCAAAACCCCCTGCAACGCGCTCTCGACGAGCTTGAACAATGGTGTGCCAAATGGAGAATTAAGCTAAACACCAATAAAACCCAACGAATCACCTTTACTCGCAAGATAAGTAAACGGGATTTTGACCTAAAACTTATGGATAACACCCTCCCAGAATGCAAAGAAGCGAAATTCCTGGGCATCACTATTGATCAAAAACTGTCCTTCAACAAACATACCGACGACATGGCGAAAAAAGCCACCAAACGCATTAACTTATTGAAAATGCTTAAGCGAACTTCGTGGGGGGCCAACCAGTCCACCCTACTCAAACTATACAAAGCCTTTGTGCGCCCAGTACTCGAATACGGTGCAATCATACTAACTGACCTCAACCAAACTAATATGGGAAAACTCCAAAAGGTCCAAAATCACGCGCTTAGAGTTGCCCTCCGCGCCCCATGGGACACACCCATCAAAACACTCCACGACAGGGCCGATATCCGCACCATTAAAGACCGTCTAGCCACCCTGGCCGCGAAAAATCATGACCGGTTAGCCGACAGCGAACTAATCTCCGAACTTGGAGCAATTTGCGAAAGCCGACAAAAGCCCAAAAATTGCAATCAAAACTAAGACCGCTCGAATAAAACTAGGGAACGACAAGGTGAACTAACAGGCAGAAAAACAGCTTAACTGTGGCCTTCTACCAGAAAGGGCTGCATTCACCGACTCAAGTAAAATTACATCAGGATTAAACATTGTTAAGAACTAAATAAATAGGGAATGAGAAGGTGAACAAACAGGCAGAAAAACAGCATAACTCTGCCCTTCTACCAGAAAGGGCTGCCTTCACCGACTCAACTAAAAATTCCATCATGATTAAATACTGTTATAAAATCTAAATAACAAATAGGGAACGAGAAGGTGAATAAACAGGCAGAAAAACAGCTTAACTGTGGCCTTCTACCAGAAAGGGCTGTCTTCACCGACTCAGCTTAAAATTAAACCTTAAGATTGAACAAGATGTGCTACTTTTATCTTTACAGTTTACATACTTTAATGAAAACTAATTCTACCTTCTTCTTTTAAGCAGGTACACAGAAGATGCTTTTTGACCAGCACCCCACTAACCGCTACAGACAGACTAACCGTTATGGAAACAGTCACCCCCGCGGTTCCTGAACATCCTCCGCTCCATCCCTAAAAGTGGTCGACCACTTTAAGAGAGGCGAGCGTTGGTCCTGTGTCCCGCCTCTGTCCCTTTTTGTAAGCGCATTGCGCATCTTTTTGTCCCAACCCAATAGGATTACAATGCAGGCCTGCCCCGAACCAGAGAAGTTCGGGTCTTCTTCTTCTTGGTGGTCCCCGAAAGGGGTCGTTGTTGTTTTCCTCCAAAGAGTCCAACCAAACAGAGACAGCCTGAGGCAGATTATACTTGCCAGTGAAGGCCATCACTCATAATCATCCTCGAAGCGGCAGACTATACTTGCCCGAAAATCCAGATCGACTGCACCCTCGGGGAGAGGTATACCTTTGTGAGAGAACCCAACCTCTCACACTGGTCCTCACCCGAAGATTCAACCGACATCAGCCAAGAGGCCATCACGACGCGACTGGCGACACCGGCAGAGTACCTGAAGCAGTTCCTCCTTCAACACGCCTAGACATGTGAGAACGAATAACCTACAGTCAACGAGGGTCGAAAGGGGCTTGTCCCCCATACCGTCCCTGCGCGCCTTCGGCGCGCGAAACCATCCCTTTCCTTCCGGACCATCGCTTGGACAAAGCGGACCATATGACATATGCTTTGGATAAAACAACCCAAAAGTCTGGTCAAAACTGACACTGAGTTTGAACAAAACGGCCACGGCCCTTTCTCTTTCTACTTTTTGGTCTCCTGTATGACGAAGCGAAAGCCAACCCAACATAGTGTAAATTAGTAACCGAGAGTAAACGTTAAAGATATTCGACGCGTTTTGATGTCAGGGAGCCCCGTCGATTATTCATGTTTTGATCTAAAATGTTTATTCCTGAGCTGAGCATAGCATCCCAACATAGTGCATTATAAACTACGTCCGTTGGTCGTCATTGTGACACCAACCACACCTCCGTATCGCAATAAGCCCATTGCCGATTAGCCATCTTTGACGTTAATGATATGCAAAGTCAGAGGTAGCTTCGGGTAAACACTTCGATCCGACTATCTGTCAAGACTGTCATACATGCAATAGAAACAACCAAAATGTTTCGCTTGAAACGAGAAAATGTGCATTTTCGGTTTTATACTAATAAAGATAGAAAAAAATAACACACTTTCAGCACTCCATTTAATGGACAGGGCAAAATAATATTGATTTTTTAGTGAAATGAATACCGCAATGAACTCCTTCCCACAAGCGAAGGTAGACTCGGCATCATGGTTTTGTTGTGTTGACGAGCGACAAAACTGCAGATATATAACTGAAATGACACAAAAATGTCTGTGTGAGTGAAAATGCAAACCCTGGGTATCCAAACAACCAACCCATACAAATATTTTCAAGCATAACACACCGATGTTCCAGCTGGAAGAGATTGGGGGTGGAGGGGGCGTGGTCCCTAAAAAAGGAATGAAAATAGTCTGCTAGTAGCAGTGTCGAGTGTCTACTAATAATATTTTGTCCATATACAGTATAAGTCAAAATGAGTTGAATAATAACCACGACCGGTATAAAATATAGATGAATATTTCCTATACTAATAACACAAGAATCGGACATAAAAATATATAAATTCTTCTTCTGACTATTTTCTCCTTCAACTCAAACTTACATGTCACACAGTGGAAGCTGTCTTGTTACAAAAAAACACCCAGGAAGTGGAAGGTCCACGCAGGGCCGGGAAAAGGAAATTCGGACCCGGGGTTAATCCTGTGACGGCTCCCCTTTAAAAAATGTCGGGATATTGCACAGATGATAAAGGCATCTGCAGCGAGTGCCGGAGGCGCGATCGATCAGACAGTGGTTGGGGGGGGGGGGGAGCGGCGTTTCTCCCCCAACAAAATTTTTAAATCAGTTTTTAAATGGAGTCTTCTGGCGGCTTTTGGGATAAAAAAAAATCACGTTATTCTTGGCCGTCAAAATGACGTTTTTTAGCAGCATGTTTCAAATTTCCAAGTTGATCAATGATCCAATGACCTACCACCCACAGCTATATTGACTGCACAATTCTTGAAGTGATAACTTGGTTACGTCGAATTGATTTAATAAAGTTATTACTTCAAGAATCATGCAGTCCAGAATTACAGCCGCTGGTCAAGTGCATAGCTTCATTTACGATACAGCCCCCTTCTTAACTGTTGACACAGGAGTCAGAACCTTGGGGGAGGGGGCAAGGCCAAACATGGCCTGAAAGCCCGTATTTTTCGGTGTTTTTTTTTATTTGTTCGTTTTGGAACTCTTTTTGAAAGGACGTACCAAACCCAACAAATTAAAATACAGTCTTTCGGGTCATGTTTGGACAAGAGGGTGGGCAGGCGAAACCAAGATCCTTGACTCCTGGGCCAACCGCCCCCCCCCCCCAAGTTCCAAGCTCTGGGAGTTACTAGCCTGGGTCCCACCCTCTCAGCGACCCCAGATACATGACCAAAATGTGCATACATCGATGTTGTATTACAGAATACACAGGGTGATTTTGTACTTCTTCTCTAAGTAGGTGGATATACATATATTTTCAACATATTCTTTCCAGTGTGTAGAAAGTTTGGGACTCAACAAGCTAATCTGCAATTTATGGACCACCTGATAACTAACTTATCAGTGCTCCTTAGACTGCAGATTTGCTTTGTGAGTTACAAGTTTTTACTGGCTGTCAGGCATGGTCAGTGGTTGATGCCCATGTGCATTGTTTTGCACAAGCAAAATTCCAACCAGCGGACCTCCGAGTGGAATTCAGAAATCACTTGACTTACAGTACGAGTCGAAATACGTCGTAGAATAACCACTCTAAACTACCAGTATACATTTTCAACTGCACCAGCAACACAAGAACCTGGCATCATTTTCGGGAAAGCTCTCACAGAAAGCTTTCCGGAAAATGAATTCGGGTTCTTGTGCTATTGGTGTAAAGTCAGTGGGCTACTTTGTTCATTGCGATTTTGCTACGACTTATTTTGATTTATATAGTATTTGTGGACTGTTGCTTCTACCTTGTACCATGCACTTATACCCATAAGAAGTCCTTTTTTCCAGACATTTCATACTTGGCTATTAAATAAATAATTGTTCATTTACAGATTAGTTCTATTAAAAATTATTCGACTGTAGCCATAGCCACATTTCAATATTTCGTGATTATAAAAAAAGAAGTTTTGACTTGCTGAAATAATCTACAATTGTAGTACTCTGATCACAAAAAAAGCAGTATAATATATTTTGTACTTTACTTTTTAAACCTTTACCCACAGATAATTAAAACTGGAATTTTAACTTTATTTTTTTCAAATTTAAACAGAAAACCTCAAACAATTCGAATCATGTGATCCTCGGAGGAACAATCTTGTTCCGATGATAGATCACATTATGTGTCTTGTACAAAACTTTAAAAAAAACAAAACATTTTTACCTGCTAATTCATGAATTATGTGTGAAGTTGCAGTCAATTTGTTAATTAGGGGTTAGGAGGTGAGGTGTGTGGATTATGGATATTCTTATCAATCCATTTTCCAACGTTTGAAACAAAAAAATTAACAGTACCAAATGGGTAAATTCCCACCACTCATGGGTATGGTTTTTGGCATATCAAAGCTACGTCAACCAAAAAATTTAGTTTTCCTGAAATAATATTCTTTCGTGGACATTAGAAATTACATTTTGAATTTCTATGCATTGGAAAATATAATGCGATAGGAATTCCAATGCAATTAACCCTCTTAAATGCTGTGTATAAACCCAAAACATGTTAAATAAGGTTACAGCATACATGTACATGTACATGTATTTTTATGTCCGATTCTTGTGTTATTAGTTTAGGAAACATTACATCTATAGCTTATACCGGTAGTGGTTATTCTTCAACTCATTTTGACTTATACTGTATATGGACAAAATATTATTAGTAGACACGCGACATTGCTACTAGCAGACGATATTCATTCACCTTTTAGGGACCACGCCCCCTCCACCCCAACCTCTTTCAGCTGCAACATCTGTGTGTTATGCTTGAAAATATTTGTATGGGTTGATTGTTTGGATACCCAGGGTTTGCATTTTCACTCACGTAGACATTTTCGTGCCATTTCAGTGATATATCTGCAGTTTTTGTCACTCGTCAACACAACAAAACCATGATCTCGAGTCTACCTTCGCTTGTGGGAAGGAGTTCATTGCGGTATTCATTTCACTAAAAAATCAATATTATTTTGCCCTGTCCATTAAATGAAGTGTTGAAAGTGTGTTATTTTTTCTATCGTTATTAGTATTAAATCGAAAATGGACATTTTCTCGTTTCAAGCGAAACATTTTGGTTGTTTCTATTGCATGTATGACAGTCTTCACAGATAGCCTGATCGAAGTGTTTACCCGAAGCTACCTCTGACCTTGCATATCATTAACGTCAAAGATGGCTAATCGGCAATGGGCTTATTAATTCAAAAGTTACACTAATTTTATCTTTTTGACCCCCACCCTCGGGTATGCCTCACCCACGGGCGGTGGACGAATGGGACTTCGTCTGCAACGGGATACGGTAGGACGAAAGGACACAATTTCTCACTTCAAAATAAAACAAAATATAAATATCGACACAGATGATTGAAAATCCCGGACAAATTCCTAAGTACAGATAACAGGATTTTCGAATGTTTAGGTCCTGTTTCCAAATTCTTGGTGTGGTATCACGCCCTCACGTGATGGGTCGAAAATAGGGTCCTTGGCTGTCATGGTGACATCAACTGTACCCCTTGGTCAAACGTATTTAAAAAGCTGCAGGTCATTTTCTCTCCCCCCCCCTCCCCGCAACCCATTACACACACATCTGTAGAGGAGAAGTTTACAAAACGTGCCTGCTGCCATTTATTCTTCAGAGTTGAAAGAAAATATACTGAAGAACTAGGAATTCAAATATTCAGTAATATAATATGTTTTTAACTTATTCATATACATATGAAGAACAGGCATTAAAATGTCCTAATATTCACCGATTCGATAAAAATGAATGTGCAGGTGTTTTAGTGACCATCCACTCTCCAGATACATTTATGTTCACTTAAGTGCATGTAATAACTCTGCTGATATGTCAGAAATACCATTTAGCTTTAGCTTGTCATGAATGTGTATTTAATTTTTTGTGAGTTGTTACATTCCTTTTTAACTAATCGGTGAATATCAGGCTGACACTTGGGTCTGTTCTTTACATGTATATCATAGTAGTATGTCATGTTCCCCTACAGGTGGAGGTTGGGGGATCTCATCGGGGGATCTCATGTGACGTCATAGTCACGTGACGTAGTGGCGCCATGTTGTATTGTCATGGTAACCCGCGTGAGCGGCCATGTTGTGACGTCATCCCCATAGTGATACGTGGTGGTAGTACGCATGCGCAGCGCGTGTTGTTAGGGTGATACGAGCTTCCGTCGTCCATTTTGTACACTGGAGGCCGCCATCTTGGTTTCTATGGCAGCACGTGATTGCTATGTTACCTACGGCCAACAATAGGACAGGGGTATGTTTTAGGGGTATGTTCGATTGAATCGGAGTATTTTCTGGAACGACTTCCCTGGATAATTACCACAAACAACCCGACAATCCCTCCAAATCACCAAAATCCACCCGAAATCACCGAAATTGACTTTATTTCCCCATTTTATCGGCTTAGCACGTAGTGCTATAGTACTTAGGGGTACAAGGGGGTGCATTCGATTGAACAGGAGTAATGTTCTGGATTAGAATTCTCCCAGAATCCCTTTTTGGATCCTTATCCCATGACGTTTTTCCCCTATTAAGAATAGCACGTAGTGCTATAGGACAAATTTACCCAGAATTCTTTGCTTCTATCTATATATGTAATAGTTATCGTTTATCTTGCCATGTTCTTTTATTCTAGAGTATACTCCAGTAACGTAGAAGCGCCTATTAGTTGGAACAGTTTACCTTATTATTACTTTATTTAGCAATTTCTGGTCTATTCTTGTTAGTTCTGATCCTATTCCAAGCAGTCTTGTTGTTTCATTTATCTAGATAATAACTAACCAATCAGATTGCTTGATTTCCCATAACCTGTATGCAGAGTTACCTCCCTTCTGTATAATAAAAGCCTATATCCAATGGCCATATCCCATGGAATCCCATTTTTTTGCAAAACACCTGTGGCTATGGAATCCCTTTTTGTCGTATGAGGCCACGAGGGCTATGTAAAAGCCCTCAATGAGTCCTCATTTATTATCCCTCATAGCCTCATTGAATTTTGAGGTTATGAGGACTATTAAAAATCCCTCAATGAGGTATAATTTAATACGACTCTTAGCCTCATTTCAGTATTTGAGGATACCTATGGCCTGGTATTGTATTATTCGAGGATACCTATCGAGGATATCTTTAGGAGAATCCCTTTTTTGTTGTATGAGGCCATGAGGCCTATGTAAAAACCCTCAATGAGTCCTCATTTATTATCCCTCATAGCCTCATTGAATTTTGAGGTTATGAGGACCATTAAAAATCCCTCAATGAGGTATAATTTACTACGACTCTTAGCCTCATTTCGGTATTTGAGGATACCTATGGCCTGGTATTGTATTATTCGAGGATACCTATCGAGGATACCTTTAGGAGAATCCCTTTTTTGTCGTATGAGGCCATGGGGGCTATGTAAAAGCCCACAATGAGTCCTCATTTATTATCCTTCATAGCCTCATTGAATTTTGAGGTTATGAGGACCATTAAAAATCCCTCAATGAGGGATTTTTAATACGACTCTTATCCTCATTTCAGTATTTGAGGATACCTATGGCCTGGTATTGTATTATTTGAGGATACCTATTGAGGATACCTATCGAGGATACCTTTTGGAGAATCCCTTTTGTGTCGCATTAGGCTATGTAAAAGCCCTCAATGGGTCTAATGTAGTCTTACCAACCTCTTCCATCTTGTCGCCAAAGCTCCAAACCCATTACAGGTCTATGGCCTATCTGTCCTAGCATTAGCTTCTACAGCAGTCATGTTCCATTGCGGCCTTGTACCAGTACTATTGGCTTCTGTAATTCTGCACCATATCTCATCCATTACTTCCTAGCTATACCTATCTCAGTCTCGACTATAACATTGATCAAGGTTGAATCAGATTTCCCCTGTATACATATAAGGCATTCCGTTATTGAGATTCCTAGCCGAGTCCGTAAAATTTGGATTCCGTGTCTTAACATCGACACTTAGTTTATGATACACTATGTTGGGATGCTATGCCCAGTTCAGAAATAAACATTTTAGATAAAAAGATGAATAATCGACGTGGCTCTCCGACATTAAACGCGTCGAATACTGTTGTTTGGTGGTGATATGCACTCATTTTTGTTCAAGTCGATCAGAAAATAACTGGGGAAAAGATTTCGATAAAAATGGGCAAGATCTGGGCATTTCAACGTACAGGAATTACAGACAACTCTCACCAAAGACAACTCGGACCAAGACAACTCGGACCACTTTTGAAGACAACTCGGACCAACTTTCAAGACAACTCGGACCAACTTTAAAGACAACTCGGACCAACTTTGAAGACAAGTCGGCCCAATTTTTCAGGACAACTCGGACCAACTTTAAAGACAACTCGGACCAACATTGAAGACAAGTCGGCCCAATTTTCAGGACAACTCGGACCACTTTTGAAGACAAGTCGACCAACTTTCTAGGCAACTTGGACTGACTCGGTGAATAATTCGGATCTGAATAGTGGAGAAACGAAGATTCGGGGTTGGTGAGGAAAGACACAAAACAACAAGTCATGGTTTAAACGATTTATTAAAAACTGAGGCATGACAATCAAAGACATGAATAAATGAATGAATAAAAGTTCACATAAAAAACAATGTCCAGCACATATTTTATCAAACTATATGTACAATATATATGTATTGGAATTTAAAGTCACAATTCTTCAAATTTAAGTCCGTATGAACATCTGCATTCTTATCCGAATGATATATATTGGAACGGACGTGATTCGCTCGTTCAAATGAAGGATCATAATCTATGTTTTGGAAACAAAAACATGAAAAAACTGTATGGCTGAACCGATCAGTGAATTAACCCAGAGTTGTCAATTTTCACCTGTAATTACACTGAATATAATCCCGAATGAATGTAAGGTTTTAGCGCGCCGAAGGCGCGCAGGGACGATGTGGGATTTCCAAATCCCTTGCGACCCGGTTAGCCTTATTTTATTTCACTTGGATCTTGGATCACACAGGCCTAGCTTTCCTATTGCCTCAAATGGGGTCTGAAGGGGTATGCACGCGGTTAGAATTCCCGGCAGTTTGCATTGGAGTGATAGATTGTCAAAGATCAATCCCTCAACGCCATTAAGACTATTAGAGAGTGGGCTCTATTCGGTTCCAGCTTGGCGATAGTAGAGGTTTGAGTCCCACCATGGTGGCGAGCCAGAATATAATGTTGTGCGATGGCAATTTTAAGGGAAAAAGAAAAAAGAAAACCAAACAGCAACGCCGGTTTGGTAGCGGCCCCGGTATATGACCATAGCGGTTACAAAAAAAGAGTGGAGAAAGCTCCAACAGTTTAGTTTGAAAAAACCGGGAGTCATCCATCAAGCCTTCTGGGAGATAGGATGCCGTATGTGATTTTGAGGTATCTGGTTATCCTTCGGGAATTCCAAATGACCTCCAACACCCCCCCCCCCCCCGAATATAATCCCATGACAGAGACTCTATTTTTATATTTGAGGTGTTTATGCTGACTCTTCTGTGGTGATTGGTGGCTGTTCGACTTTCACACATTATTTCTGTGTGATTACTTGTTTAGTTGCAATGCAAACATTCATCACATATCAAAGTTTGTGGTGAGAAGCATTTTCATTTTACAGCATAACTTCAAAGACAACACAAGCTGCACTGAAAAGTGTTCCGTCGCATCTGTTGAAGTCTTTGAGATCACATTTAATTATTTTCGACATCATTATTTTCTTCACAGTTGGTCCAACCTGTCTTATAGTCGTTACAACTTGTCTTGAAAGTTGGTCCGAGTTGTCTCCAAAAGTGGTTCGAGTTGTCTTGAAAGTTGGACCGACTTGTCTTGAAAATTGGTCCGAGTTGTCTTCAAAAGTGGTCCGAGTTGTCTTGAAAGTTGGGCCGACTTGTCTTCAAAGTTGGTCCGAGTTGTCTTCAAAAGTGGTCCGAGTTGTCTTCAAAAGTGGTCCGACTTGTCTTGGTCCGAGTTGTCTTTGGTTCGAGTTGTCCTGATCCCACGTACAGAACAGCACAATTTCTCATCCCTACCGAGAAACGCCTTTCCTTTACTTTATTTGCGCCGCCATTTTAAAATGGCTGAAGGTGATAGCAGACCTCTAGGTGAATACCTAGTGGGCTGCGCAGGAGACTAACCACGTTCCGACACCCAAAAAGTGACGTTTTGAAATGTGACATTTTCGTCATGGGAGGTTTTGACCTGTACCCGATATCGGTTACCTGGGAGTACGAATTTAAAATCGAACATACTTTACGTTTTCTTGATTATCTCCCCTCTCTGTGTTCGTTGGAAACGACAAAAATATCGAACTTTGGTGTGTCAAAACTGACAAAAGAAGAAATGTGCCAGTTGATATTTTTATGACCTCTGTTAGCTCTTACAGTTATGATAATGGTATTATGTGCTGCCTTCATTAGATTTTTTCATTTATACTATAATAATAATAATAAAATCTACTTAACTTCCACGTGTATGATGGCCATAACGTATTTCTGTGCAGAATCATCGCGTGTTTTCGATGTAAACATTATCTGATTTTTGATATTTATATTTTATTATAACAGATACATGTTAGGCCGTGGCAAAAAAGATGAAATGACTAGGATTTCGGGGGCAAGAGTCTTATATTTGTACCCATTTTTTTTATTTGAGCAATTGACAAAAAAATATAACCGTAACTTGTACCGCTTTTATTACCGGTACTGAAAATGCGCTGTGAATGTGATAAGACTGCATGGTAATAGACCAATTTGCCCCTACAAACCGGCTTTATTTATCAACATTGCACAGTGTATTGAGCTGTTGATCGACATTGAAAGCTTCATTTTTCGGTAGTCTTTGTATTGTAAGACTGTGACCCGGGGCCCTCCTGGCCCTCACAGTCTTTGAGCAACCCGGTCAAATTTCATCTGACTGAAACTGAAAGAAACTGGCCGCATTTGGGTTGACTCCGTTCACGCTTCATATCGAAGACAAAAATCACATAATCAACATTCTACATGTCGTATTCAGCCCAAATATAATTTATTGACGTGTCTGCATCATTATTTAACGCAAACACAGCAGCAAATTCAAGAAATGTTGGAAAATATCCGACTTCACCACGTTAAAAACATCATGTTTCAAAGGTAAACAAATTGTACTACACAGCAGCAAATTCAAGAAATGTTGAAAAATATCCGACTTCACCACGTTAAAAACATCATGTTTTAAAGGTAAACAAATTGTACTACGCATGTGCACAGATACTGTGCGCATGTGTAGTACAATTTGTTTATCTTTGAAATCGATGTTTTTTAACGTGGAAATTTATCCTCCGGAAAAAATATCCCCACTTTCCAAAAAATAAAAGCAGACATTTTTCCACTGGACACTTACCCACCAAAGGGGTAATAGAACTCGTCAGCATCTTTATTTGAATGAAGAATTAAACGATAATATATAACAAGAAAGCAACAACATATAGTGACACAACTGTAAGTAACATGTCTACATTCAATTAAGTATACACAATTTATTTGAAGTGTATATAGTGGCCAACACTGTGTAAAAAGTCAGACATGGTCTTCTTTTCATCGGCAAAGGCATTGCACAATCTTTGTAGTTTCTTGTGAGTTGATGTTTGTTCACGTCAGACACATTTGGCTGGCGGATCGCCTCTGCACACCCTCTCGAAGTCAGTCGGGGCAGAGCTTTGGTCCTTCTATAGACAGGTAATGGATAACCACAAGCCTATTTGGTCATGGCCGACGAGATGGTTTTATCCATTATTCCATGACTCGCACACGTTGTTTGTTCGGGAGCGATCATTTACCTTTGCGTCATGAGCATTCCACACATCGATTGGAAACCTTGGTTTTGTCCTTTTCATAACGATTTTGTCATTCTGCCTAACTGTTTGTATGGACCATTTACATAATTCCCATCAAAATAATCAACAATATCGAACACAGATTCTGGAGCAACACTCTTAACATGGTTTAGTCCAGCCTTAACAGAGTCTTTTGGAAGAAATGCCAGACCACCTAACATCCCAATAGCATGTTTGATGCTATCAACTTCCCTGTGCAGCTCAGCAAGATCTTTCTCTTGGACATGCCGCCACATACTCTTTTTAAGACTTAAGTGATGAAAGTAGCCCTGGATGTTAACTGTTAACCCAAACATTGAACTTCTGATGGCGTTGTGTATGACAGTCTCAAAGTCACATGACATGGAGCTCACATCCAGTGATAGCCCCAACTCTTTGCATCTGTTCAGGATAGCTGTCAGTACTTCTTCGAATGATGATTGTTCTTTGGAAGGAAGACATGTCACAGCAACATTGTCTTTCACTGCACAAATCATGAACAAATGTTTGAACACTTTTGGTACCACTCTGAACATCCCATCAATGAACAACTCATCTACATTGGACAAGAATTTTAGACTCTTGTCTGTAGCAAACACGATGACGCATTTGTCATTTTTCTTTCCTTTTTTATAATGTAATTGTCGTAAATCAAAAATGGCAGGTTGTCTGAACCATTGGTTGTCGTGTATTCAGCTGGCAACACTGGAACTTCTTTGATTTTCTTCACTCATCTGGTGAGTTGCCTTTTTTCCAGTCGTCAGACGAAACGCATTATAGTTTTGGTTTTGTCTGCTGCCACTCTAACATCCGCTGGATATTCTGCCAATTTGTCTTTTACTATTGATGTTTGTCAAATCATTCACTTTTATTTGGGATCGTTGTGATAGGTAATTACTTTGCAGTGAAAACAATGTTTGAAGTGTGTGATAACATTAACATTTGACTTGTCACACTTCACTTGACTTTACGATGTGTGGGGGGAAATGTCCGTATATATATTTTTATACTGTACCAATGACCCAGACTTAGCTGGTGCTAACTCTAACAAAACCAGGGCCAAACACAAATTTTGCCCCCCAATCCCCAAAATTTGCATCCAAAACAAAAAGAAATCATGTCCTAAAGGACCTCCATACTACGCCTCTACTGCGCATGCGCAGTGACGCAGACGTCCCGAAATTGGCGCCAATTATCATTCTCTGTTTGGCCCTTCATCAGTCAACATCTCACTGATCTTTGTGCTTGTAAATCTCAGTTTAAAGGATGCCAGACACGTAATTTTTGGAGAAAATGTGATTCTAAGGAGGATAGAAGGAGGAGAGGAAAAAGAAGTGACAAAAAATAATCAGGGCTGTACTTAAAATTTTTTGATGAAATTATGTTAAGTTGCCTATTTTCAAGGCATGGGCCTCTTGTTGTCATTCTTGCTAATTGTTGCACTGCTTATTCAGTGTTTCCTCTTCCCTAGCCTTCTAAAGTCCCCCCTTGCAATTTCTCCCATGCTTTTGGCATATGTTTGAGAAATTTCATTTCTAAAATTTCCTGGGAGAGTTGCATGGTTACAGAATGTTTTCTGTTATTTTCCCCATAGTTACGTTTTCACCCATGGGTGTATAACGTTTGTGTTCTGCATCTTCCATCTGATGTTCTACAGATTCTCCCCTGGGAGTCTCTGTTTTGCATCAGATAGAGTGTAATTGATGACTGATTCCGGGCCAGTTTTTTCAGTGCCTGGAGTCATGTTTTCTGGTGTTTTTACACTGTTTGTTTTCATTGGCAACAGCCTTTTTTGAGGGGGGCTGTTTGCCTTTGCTGTAGTTTATCTCACTATAAGATACATTTATATTATCCGAAAGTGTCTCATTAATTATTTAATATAAATTTAAAATTTTTGACCACGCTTTGCCATCGGATCCATCGGGGCTCAACGTTACTTTTCAGCAACTTGGGCTTCGATGAAAAAATATTTTTTCAAAATTATTTTGTTTTGCAATTGTTTTTTCATTTATTAATGGATCATGTTATTATGTATCTTTGTGTCAGGGGTTTTTGCGAGTAACTAGGACTTATTGTTGTTCTTTCACAATGAAGGGACGTTGTTCAAATTGTAATAGGAAGAAATCTTCCTCTGACTTTCATGATCATTGTATTAATTGTAGTCAGTGTTCTCGCATTAATCCCTGTCCTATATGTGAACATTGGGATGAGAAACATTGGAAACGTGTGTCACGATATGTTGTTTCTGGAGAAAGAGCGATTCCGGCTCTTTCTCCGCAAGGTCACTCTACTCTCTCAGTTTCTATTTCAGAGGAACCAGAACAGGGTGATGTTTCCATGTTATCTTCTTCAAGTGTGCGTCCGTCGTCACAAATGAATTCAGAGCTAGCGGCAAAAGTGCTCATGGAGATTAGACAAATGTCGTCCGCTAGCTCGCCCGGTGTAGCGTCCATTCACCGAATGGTTCGGCAGCCGGGTTCGTCCGATGCGGTCCAAGAGGAAATTTTGGGTGATGCGAGCACTATAAACATAATAGATGCACACCCAGTGACGGCGGATAGTAAGCGAGAACGGAGGAAGCCTTTGAGTCCGGTTCCTAGCTCGTCCAGGTCCAGCCGGGCCACGAGCGAGAGAGGCCCCTCTCTCGTACAACAACATCTGGGACCAATGTGTCTTTAGCGGAGCATACGTCCGTCGCTCGGGACGCTCCGTTGTATAAACAGTCCGCAGAGACTGTTAAGGCTTCCTCTTCTCGTCAGCGCACACGACCGCACCTTGGCTGCGTGACCGCCGATATATTACCAGCTTCGCCGATGAAGGATTTTTCGGCGACCAGGTCACACCATCCGGCAGCCAGGGATTCGAGACCGATGGACTCTGGACGTTCGCATAGGAAAAGTATGCGGGAGCCATCTGATGCGGAGCTGCCCTCGGCGAAGCAGCGAAAGACTGCGCCTCCGCAGGTCTCGACGCCGGACATTCTTGTGCAGATAGCACAGCTTATCGCAGCATCCCAGCAGCCGACAGAAACGGTGTCGGATCGAGAATTATCCGACGGCGCTGGGTCGGTACGCTCCGCCGAAGCATCGGGGGCGGACGACCGGGAACATCATGAGGTCCGACCGGATGGTGAAAGGGATACGAATGACTTGGAGCTATCCCTTTCGGAACAACATAAAGCTGCCGTGGACTTCATCCGGCACTTTCTCCCTCAAGTTGTTCCGTCGGGCCAGACTGCTGCGCTTCCGGACAAGAGAATTATAGCGTCATTGGACTTTGAATTTTTTGAGCGGTTCAGGGACATCGCTCCCGAGTTTCCGTCGCAGTCCAATAATGTTGCAAGAACATTTGAATTATTGAACGACGCTATATTTAAACTTGCTTCCAGGACGGGGAAAGCAGGTTTCTTGTCCGCTAATACTCTCAACCTGCCTTTCATTAATGCAAGGAATAAATTTGATACGGCAGGACAGGGTATACCGAGAGTTCCTCTGCGTATGGACGACGAGGCGGAAGACTTAGAGCTATCATTACCGTCGTCAGCTTCTATTCCAACCGCGGTGTTGGAAACAGCTATTGCGTCTAACAGAGCCAATTTAGATGCCTTATCTTACGCAGATCACCTTACTAAGGCGTTATCACTGCGCCTTCAGGGGAAAGAGTTTCAGGATATACAATCCTCTTTAAGACTTCTTTCAAGGGCAGTAGCTTATTCCACGTGTAACTCCGCCCTTTCAGTGGCAAATCTGGAGTTGGTTAGACGTGACGCAGCCCTAGCTACATCCACACTAGTGGATTCTAAGGTGAAGAACTCTCTTAGAGTCGCTTCGGTCTCAGGAGAACTTCTCTTTGACGGCAAGCTTTCCGCTATTTATGATAAAATTAAAAAGAAAGCTAATGATTCTCTGTTGTTCAGATCTGCTCCTAAGAAGTCGGATACAGCAGACACGAATAAGACAGGCACTTCTGGGTCTAATGCGCCCAAGAGAGGTTCCTATAGAGGTTCCGGTGCGTCCTCTTGGTCTTATTCGAGAGACCGTCAGGATAGCGACTCTCGTTCGGGACGTCCTTCAGGCCGGGACAATCGGTCGGACGCCCCAAGGTCGACGAGGCGAGGTGCGGGTTGTGGAAGACGTGGTTTCTCCTACCGCAGGCCTCGCAGGTCCAGGAGGTGATGGCTTAAACCTCTATCGCGTTCCGGTTGGCGGAAGGTTGTCGAGCTTTTCACAAGAGTGGGCGTCGATTACGGACGACCCTTGGGTGAGAGGAGTGACTTCGGAAGGTCTAAAGATATCCTTCAAACGAAAGCCTCCATTAACTCGAAGTCCAAAGTGGACTCATCTTCCGTCAAATCCACAGAAAAGAGACGCTCTGTTATCAGAGGTGCAGTCTCTTTTAATGAAGAACGCATAGAGGTCGTAGAAAACCAGGAATCTCCGGGATTCTACAGCCATCTGTTTCTGGTTCCGAAACCAGACGGCTCGTTCCGTCCAGTCATAGATTTGAGCTGGATAAACAAGCTGATCGTCGCTCCGAAGTTTTATATGGAGACGATTCGATCGGTCAGAGCGAGTATTCGGGTGAACGATTATGCAACGAGCATAGATCTCAAAGATGCGTACTTTCACGTCATGGTACATCCGACATTCCGAAAGTATCTACGCTTCGCAGTCCTAGGAGTGGTGTATCAATTCCGGGCGATGTGCTTCGGATTGAATCTAGCACCCTGGGCTTTCACTCGGGTAATGAACTCGGTAATGATCTACTTCCGAGCTCATTCCTCTGCGGTAACGTCGGCCTACCTGGACGACATTCTTCAGAGGTACGGCAACGAGTTAACGCTTCAGAACGATGTTCAGAATCTACTTCTATTGCTCCGACGTCTCGGTTTTATAGTAAACGAGGAGAAGTCGGATCTCGTGCCGTCCAAGTCATTCACTCATCTGGGAATGAGCTTCGAGACGCACAACAATCTCGTTCGTCTGCCGTTAACCAGAGCGAAATTAGTCAGTTGTTACGCTCGCTATTGTCTGCACGCAGACAAAGTCACGGCGAGAGAATTTATGAGACTGATAGGTCTGTGCGGAGCCGCCGCGGATCTCATTCCGATGGGGCGGTTATGCACACGTCCTCATCAAATTTTCCTGACTCAGAATTGGAGTGTGAAAATTCATTCGCTCGATGTAGACGTTCTCTTGTCAGATCAAGTGAAACAAGAGATTCAGACTTGGGCAAACAGTCAGTGGTTAACTCAAGGAGTTCCGCTGCAGTTGCCGGATCCGAGTTTTACCGTTATGACGGATGCCAGTCAAACAGGTTGGGGTGCATCATTAATCCCAACGGATTCGAGATGCCAGGGTCTTTGGGATCCGCAATTCCTGTGCAAGCACATAAACATCAAGGAAATGATGTCAATTTGGCTTGCGTTACGTCACTGGATGGACATTATTCACGATGCTCATGTCCAAATCCTATCCGACAATACGACAGTAGTGGCGTATATACGGAATCAGGGAGGCACTCATTCAGTTCCGTTGTTCAATCTAATGGAAAGAATCCTTCTGTTTGCGTTAGAACATCACGTTCTTCTTTCGGTCCGTCACATACCGGGTCGTCTGAATGTGCTAGCAGACTCCCTTTCACGAAAGGGTCGCTTGTTGCCGTCGGAGTGGACTCTCAACAAACAAGTATTCAATCAGATTTGCTACCAATGGGAACGGCCAATGATAGACTTATTTGCGACACATCTCAACAATCAGTTGCAGACGTATGTGTCTCCGTGTCCGGATCCAAGAGCATTTGCAGTAGACGCTCTGTCGATCCCTTGGGACGGAATGATAGGATATGCGTATCCTCCAGCGCCGTTAATTCAACAAGTATTGCTAAAGATAAAACAATCTCAATGCAAGATTCTGTTGGTAGCATCTCTGTCGCCACAGAGACCGTGGATAAATCTACTCAGGTGTCTGTTGTGGGACCTACCGCGGAAGCTTCCTCCACGGGAGGATCTTCTTTCGCAGGGGAAATCGCGCCAACTCCATCACAACCCGCAAGGTCTCAACCTTCACGTTTTTCCGTTGTGCGGTCCTTCTTGCATGGCAAGCACTTTACAGGACGAGCAGTGGACGCGATTTCTAACTGTAGGAGGACCTCCTCTTCTCTAAACTATGCGGCTAAGTGGAAGGTTTTTCGTCGTTGGTGTAGGGATCATTCTGTAGATATATTCGATCCCTTTATACCAGACATTGCAAACTTTCTAGTATACTTGTTTGACGAAATCAAACTGCAGCTTGTTACTATAAAGGGTTATAGGTCTATGTTATCTGATACCTATGCACATCATGATAGTTTACAAATTGGATCTAATGTCTCTTTATCGAAGTTGGTTAGAAACTTTTCGATAAATAGACCCAGAACTCTTAGATTAATTCCTAAGTGGAATTTAGCTTGGGTTCTCCTTAAATTGAAGGAAAAGCCATTTGAACCTCTTGGGACAGTAGATTTCAAATTCTTATCTTATAAGACAGCTTTTCTCTTAGCTTTCTCTTCTGCTAGAAGAGTCAGTGAGCTTCATGCACTATCGGTGGATGATTCTCATTATCGTAGTGTTGGGAACACTATCACCTTCACTACTAATGTGGGTTTTTTAGCTAAGAATCAGGCTCCTAATAAATATCCGGAACCTATTGTTATTAAGGCTCTTCCGTCTTCAGACGGGCGTAGGCCTTTACTCTGTCCTGTTAGAGCACTACGTATCTATAAACAGAGATCTCAGTTTATCAGAAAGGGACGGAAACGTTTCTTTCTGTCTTTGATGCCTAATAGAAAGGACATTTCAGTCCATTCTATTGCTAGATGGATTCAGTTAACTATCCGTACTGCTTATGAAGATTTATCTTCTTTTCAGCAGTCTGTGCTTAAGATTTCTGCTCATGAAGTAAGAGCTCTTTCTACTTCCTGGGCTTATGCTAATAGTGTTGCTATTACGGATTTAATGAAGGCTGCTTATTGGTCTCAGCCATCCACATTTACGAATTTTTATCTCAGAAATATTGAGTCCATTTCTGGAGACCTGCATTGTTTAGGTCCGTTATCTGTTGCTCAGAATGTCGTCCACTAAACAGTTGCAACTATAGTTATGCAGGCTTTCTGTTCCGGCAGTGACTCCGTCCGGCTGCCCTCTTCGCTCTGGGCTATTTGACCCAGGGCAAGGGGAAGGGGGGGGGGGGGGGCGGGTGTTCCCTTAGGTCACCTGCTTTATAGTGAAAAGCAAGGGAATGCCTCCTCCAAGTCAGTATTTCTGAGTCGCTTCCGGGATGGTTTTAAAGTGTAATATTAATGTTTAAATTCATTCATGTCTTATTTTTAAAGTGTAGCTCGGTGTGAAGCATTTGTATATGTCAAGTGTCAAACAGGCTTGAATATACAATACTCGGCCACTTTTAAATGACTATAAAGAGTCTCAATTCTCTGGACTACTTTATTTATTGGCTTGCTTTAAAAATAATTAGTATAAGGGTTATACTGGATGTTAATAGAGAACATGAATGTTATTGTGCTCAATTATTAAGGGTAGTGTATCTTTCTAATTTAATATTAAATAAGAAAGATACATGTAAAGCCTAATAGTCCTTTTCTCCTTAAGGGGTTACCTCTTTACTATATAGTTGAGCTTATTGGATTTTCCTCTATGTCCTAGGCCCTCCAGCCTGTTTACTATTCAGCTAAGTCTGGGTCATTGGTACAGTATAAAAATGTTAAAAAATTTATAGTAATTTATATATTTTTTATACTTACCAATGACCCAGACGGGGATGGCCCTCCCTGGAGTTGGGAACTCTTGCCTCCCCGCTGAGTACATAGCGCTGACCAGGCACTGCCAGTAAGAATGATGATTGGCGCCAATTTCGGGACGTCTGCGTCACTGCGCATGCGCAGTAGAGGCGTAGTATGGAGGTCCTTTAGGACATGATTTCTTTTTGTTTTGGATGCAAATTTTGGGGATTGGGGGGCAAAATTTGTGTTTGGCCCTGGTTTTGTTAGAGTTAGCACCAGCTAAGTCTGGGTCATTGGTAAGTATAAAAAATATATAAATTACTATAAATTTTTTAACTTTTTAACTGATAGAGTGCTGGAAGCCCATTTCTGGGCTTTATCCAGATGTGCAGGTACCGCAGATTGAAGGCTTCATATTCTGTTGATGGGCTTCAGTCAATTCTTGATGTGATATTGATTAGTCTGGGTGGATTTGCCCTGCTACAATTTATGGGTGAGTGCCAGTAGGCACTCTCCCATCAATTGTAACAAGACAATAACATGTGAACAAAATTTTGACCACCAAAAAACTTAGCATTCTACCAGTTAAGAGTGGGCAAATGTCCACTTTGATATTTAGAAAGTGGGGAAATGTCCGATGGGTAAATGTCTTTGGGGGAAAATGTCTGCTTTAGTAAGTGTGAAATGTCTGGAATTCAGGTTGTCAGAAGCAGAGTTCATTTGTTTGTTTTCACAACAAAACACTTGTACCATCCCACCTGGTGAAAAACATTTGTGATAATTTACAAAAAGATTGCTGCAATATACAGTTGAAACTGGAAGTCCTGTGACTGTATTCTGCACTATTTTGAAGTAAAAACATGCTGAGTAAGTGCACTTTTGTCCTTGTCAAACTGCACCCTTAGCGTAACTCAATTCCTGTAGACAATGTTTTGCACCCCTTGATTTTCTGGAATGCTAGACCTGTTTGGGACTGCCTTTAAAATCTATTATCATTTTGTCCCCTGAGTTCCAATGTGTTCTCTGTGCCTACTGGCACAGAGAACACATTGGAACTCCGGGGATGATTTGTCAATGTTGCATTGATTCGCAATAATTCATGACCCATTCTGTGTCGCATTTCGATACATTTTGAGTGTAGAAGACAGTCACAAAAGAATTGAATGCAACATTTTGAATAACAAGAAGATGTGTGTTCCATTTTTTCCACTATGTAGCTGAATGTAGTACAATTTTTCAGTCACAATATTAATAATACCTTGAACTTATGATAACCAAAATAGCAATGCATTGAAAATTTCAGGTGCAATTGCATTCCCAAGCAATCTGAGGAGGGCAATTGTTTTGCACTCCTTGATTTTCTAGATTGCCAGGCCTGGTGCTGTGATACATGTCCATATATATACATGTAGGTAATAAAATTCAACTGAATACAGAATGAAGAGAGTGGATTGCAACTTAATCACAGAGCCATATATTCTCCATTATAATTGTTCATAGCAATACAAGAAACACTTGCAAACTTTCATCACATGGACCACTGGGTACAACCTGGTGGTCCATGTGATTAAAGTTTGCAAGTGCTTCTTGTGCTTTGTTCTCAGAAGTTGTAAATGATTTCTAAGTGAAAAATCTATCCCACAGTAATTCAGTAGTATTCCGCCCTCCACATACTGTAGTCTCAATATTTTGTTTCTGTTTGATCAGTTCAGTTCGTGATTTCACTGCCAATCTCACTAATAACAAATTATATTTTGCGTAGCACAACGCAAAGGCTTTTGTGTATTTCAGACTACCTCATTCCTTTGCAGTAAGGAGGGCATTTACTAAAAAACATTTTCTCCACTTATTGTGACAGGACTTCTAGTTTCAACTGTAGTAGCAATATTTTCTCAAGGATTCATGTTGTCAAATGTCTAAGATTTTTAGTGAATTCTGTGTTCATTTTCACAAAAAGAGGATATTTATTTACGTGTAGGAAAAAAGAAATTGTTTCTACCAAATTTTGAGATTTCTAACAGAAAAGTGAGTACCAGTATAATTAAATATAATATTCTTTTTATTTTGTAATCTTTAAGAAATAAATGGATGGAAGAAATATTGTAGATTTTGCCCCAAAATTAGTGTTGAAATGGTTAGCTACATGTATCTTTAGAAGTTGACTAGTCGCCGACAGAAATCAACTCAAGTCGACTGGTTGGGGCATTCCTATCACTAAATAAAATTATAATGAGAACCATGAATTGTGCCAATTGTTTCTCAATAATGACTGTTATAAATACGCAGAGCTCCAAGTTACTTGACTAGGGGGTGCAGTGGCTCAGTAGGTAAAGGTACGCACTGCAAGCCGAGAGATCCTCTGTTCGAATTCCACCTGCGGTAACCGCATTGTGTCCTTGGGTAAGACACTTCACCCCTATTGCCCACGTGGGGACACGGTGGCGTTGTGTACTGAGGCATTCTGCACATCAATGGTGCATCTATCTTCAACCAGTGCTAATCCTGCTTGTGTGAAGTTAGTAAGTTGGGGAACTGACAGTTGCACGGTGGTTCCCTCTGGGTACTCCGACTTCCTCCACCCATAAAACTGTCATGGTCATGATTAGCTATTGTGCAGAAATATGTGACCTTAAACACCAATAAATAAATAAATAAGTTACTTGACTTCACGAATTGGGAGCAGTGTTTCCAATAGGGGAAAATAAATGAAGCTGTAATGGGACAACCATGGTTAGGCCCAGGGTTATGAAAATTTTAAATTCTGGGGGTCCCCAGACCCCCATTTGTTTTTTTTCTGGCATTGCCAAGGTCTTAGTAGCGATCATGTTGACTAGTCCATTAACGACTTTGATAGATGCTCTGCGACCACAATACTGGGGATCGATACCCACAGGAGTTGAGTGGAATGAAAAGAAACCATCGCTGGTGAAAAAGTTTACTTCACACTGTACGAAGGTGGTCTGGGGTCATGACGTAGTACCAAGAAGATTTCTGTTACATTCTGATGGCAGAACAAAGAGTTAAAATCTATTATTTATATTTACATATATTATGTTACAGTTATTTCTTACTATTTGTGCTTTCCAGAAAATAATGGCCAAATAATTGATGGGGGATTATTAGGCTAGCTGAAATATACATGGTTTTTGAACAATCAGGATGAAAAGTGCCGTTACTGATTGTTTTGATGCCATGCCACGTTGAATACAACTCAGCTGGACTGTCAGTTATCAGTGACATCAAAGGGTGTGAAAAACATGGCGGGCTGATTCGTGTTTTTGAAGTGCTTCTAAGAGATTTTCCCTGATGTAATCAGAAGATATTCAAGTATATCAGGGTTTTTGTTATGTTAGACTAATTTTTCAACATTATATGTTGACACCACTGCCTTAATTTATAAATGTCCTGACTAGTCAACTGGTGGATTCAAGAGCCGACTTTTCCGAAAATTGAGTCAAGGTCGATTAGTCAGTTAACCGTTTCAGCCCTACCCAAGCTATATGAAAAACTTGAGACGTTTCGGCCAGATTTCCACGATATTTTGGTCTGACTAGAAGTCGAATCGACCAGGCTGAATCATCTCAAGGCTGAAATGTCCTAAATCCACTCTACACATATTTAGCTTCAATTTAGAATCCAAAGTCAACTGATTTTTATAATTTGTCATTTATGTCGCATGTGGAGATACTTGGGCTGCATGATATTCAAAACTGAATACTGGTATTAGTATTCAAAAAAATACCACAGTATACTGGTAATAATAATAATAATAATATACACATTTATACAGTGCCAAAATTATAGTTCAGATGATATAGAACCATATTCTAAGGCGCTGTACATGTTATTGAGCTCGGGCAAATATGCAAACGGAATATATACAGTATCTTACAGTCCAGAACATCACGTATAGGCTTTTTGAAACAGGTATGTTTTGAGATCTTTCTTGAAAAGGTTGACATTTGACAGTCTTTTTAGGTGTTCTGGTAAATTATTCCACAAGTGAGGGCCAGCAAATGAGAATGACCTATCTCCAAATGTCTTACACCTATGTTTTGGAACATGTAGTAGCATTTTACCATCAGACCTCAGGTTGTATTGACACACATTCTTGGTATTAAGGAGTTCTTCTAAGTAGGCTGGTGACTTGTTGTTTTGTGTCTTAAAAACTAATAATAAAGTTTTGAAAATTATTCTGTACTTGACTGGCAGCCTGTGCATAATTCCTCAGAACAGGAGTGATGTGTTGAGATCGTGATACCCTACATATCACTCGGGCAGATGCATTTAGTACCATCTGCAGGTGAGAGTACTGATATTGTGGAAGGTTGAACAGTAAGGCATTAAATAATCCAAATGTGATGTTACAAAGGCATGAACTAGGGTTTTTGTTGAGACTTTGGTGAGGAACTGTCTTATCTGTTTAACTTTGTATAGACCTCTGAAAGCCTTATTACACATATTTGTAACATGTCTGTCCATAGACATGGTAGAGTCGAAGAAGGCACCAAGATTACGTACACTGTTACTTGCATTGATGACGGAATTGCATTGATGACGGAATTTCCTACCTTCACTGAATTGATGTCAACTTTAGTGAGTTGTTGTCATGAACCAATTATTAGGAATTCTGTCTTATCATCATTTATCATTAATTTGTTTCAAACCATCCATGTGCAAATGTCCGAAATACATGATTCAGTAGTTTCTAGAACTTTAGTTTGATCCTTGATTGATGGTCGAAAAGAGAAATAGCCCTGTGGGTCATCAGCATAACCATGGACGTCAGCCAGGTGTGATTCAATGATGGTGAACATTTTGGAAATATAGAATAGAAACAGAACAGGACCAAGGCAACAGCCCTGTGGGACACCACATTCAAGATGGAAGTCTTTTGACAGATTACCGTTAATTGCTACACGCTGTTGTCTATTCTTGAGGTATGATGATAGCCAGCTAGCAGCAACACCATTAAGTCCAAATTCAGAATTCATTGTCTCTAGCAGAGTTTTATGACAAACAGTGTCAAAAGCAGCACTAAGGTCTAAAAGAACAAGCAATGTTATCCTTCCAGACTCCATATTAAGGAGCATGTCATTCTGAACCTTGAGTAATGCCGTTTCACTTGAGTGAAATTTTCTGAATCCAGACGTGTTGGCCGGTAATGGAGCATGCATATCACTATGTAACATTTGTTGGTCAAGTGCGGATTTTTCACACAGCTTAGAGACGAACGGTAAGTTACTCATAGGTCGGAAGTTTTTAAACACAAGTTCCACACCTTGTTTCTTCAGAAGAGGATTAACAATTGCTATATGTTTATACTGTACCAATGACCCAGACATAGCTGGTGCTAACTCTTAAAATATAGGGCCAAACACAAATTTTGCCCCCCAATCCCCAAAATTTGCATCTAAAACTAAAGAAAACATGTCCTGAGAGGCCCTCCACACTTCGCCCCTACTGCGCATGCGCAGTGTCAAGGACGTTCCGAAATTGGCGCCATTTATCATTCTAAGTTTGGCCCTTCATCAGTTAACATCTGACTGATCTTTGTGCTTTTAAATCTCAGTTTAAATGATGCCAGACACATAAATATTAGTGAAATGGTGATTCTAAGGAG
Source organism: Pictodentalium vernedei (assembly GCA_031216915.1). NCBI lineage: Eukaryota > Metazoa > Mollusca > Scaphopoda > Dentaliida > Dentaliidae > Pictodentalium > Pictodentalium vernedei. Next base: position 95,691,413 of record CM062288.1, read on the forward strand.
GATAGAAAAGGAGGAGAGGAAAAGAATGTGTGACAGAATATTATCAGGGCTGTAACTTAAAATTTTTTAATGAAATTATGTTAAGTTACCTATTTTCAAGGCAGCAGCCATTTTGTTGTCATTCTGATTATTTAGTTACACTGTTTTTTCAAGTGTTTTTCCTCTCTCCCTGTCCTTTAAGTTCCCCCTTGCTATTCTCCCATGCTTTTGGCATAATTTCTGTAATTATTATTACTAAAATTTCTTGGGAGTTTAGCTGAATAACAGAATGAATTCTGTTCTTTCCCCATGTTTACGTCTTCACCTACGGGTGGTTAGGCGTTGTGTTCTGCATCTACCATCTGATGTTCTGCAGTTTCTTCCCTGGAAGTCTCTGTTTTGCATCAGATGGTGTATTTTTGGTAACTGATTTCGGGCCTGGGTGCCTGGAGTCTTATTTTAGTGTTTTTACACTCATTGTTTACATTTACAACAGCCCTCTGTGTGAGGGGGGGATTTCTAAATAATAATATCTTTATGTTATTTTAATCATAACTAGATACATTATTATTGTTCGTAAGTGTTGAATAAATTGTTTAAAATATTTTTAAAATTTTTGTCCACACTTAGGCTTGGGATCCATTGGGGCTCAACGTTACTTTTCAGAAACTTGGGCTGTTCTGAAAAAATATTTTTTCAAAATATTTTGATTTCAATTATTTTTTCTATATTAATGGATCATATTATTATTATGTATTTTGATTGCCAGGGGTTAGTGCGAGTACCAGGACTTGTTTTCTTTTCACATTGAAAGGATATTGATCAATTGTTTTAAGAGGAAGTCTTCCTCTGACCTTATTATCATTCTATATGTGGTCGGTGTACTCGCATTAACTCCGGTTCTGTATCGTATGATTTCGATGACAATATGGGAAGCATATGTCACGGTATGTTGTTGGGATTTGGACACTCCGGTCCTTTCCCCGCAGGGTCACTCTACTTTTTCAATTTCTATTTCAGACGATCAAGATTAGGGTGATGTATCTGTGATGTCTTCCAACAGTGTGCTTCCGTCGTCACAATTAATGAAGGGCTAGCGGAAAAGTGCTCATGTAATACGCCAATTGCCTAAGAGGACCCTAGTAGGTTCGATGGCCTTTGACGTCCGCTAGCTCGCCCGGTGTAGCGTCCATTCACCGAATGGTTCGGCAGCCGGGTTCGTCCGTTGCGGTCTAGAAGGAATTTTGGGGTGATGCGAGCACTATAAAATTAACTTAATGCACACCCAGTGACGGCGGATCGGAGGGAGAACGGAGGAAGCCTTTTAGTCCGGTTCATAGCTCGTTCCGGTCCATCCGGACGGCAAGCGAGAGAGGCCCCTCTCTCGTTCAACAACATCTGGCCCCAGATGTTGTGGTACAAATGTGTCGTTAGCGGAGCATACGTCCGTCGCTCGGGACGCTCCGTTGTATAGGCAGTCCGCTGAGACTGCTAAGGCTTCCTCTTCTCGTCAGCGCACACGACCGCACCTTGGCTGCGTGACCGCCGATATATTGCCAGCTTCGCCGATCAAGGATTCTTCGGCGACCAGGTCACACCATCTGGCAGCCAGGGATTCGAGACCGATGGACTCCGGACGTTCGCATAGGAAAAGTATGCGGGAGCCATCTGATGCGGAGCTGCCCTCGGCGAAGCAGCGATAGACTGCGCCTCCGCAGGTCTCGACGCCGGACATTCTTGTGCACATAGCACAGCTTATCGCAGCATCCCAGCAGCCGACAGGAACGGTGTCGGATCGAGAATTATCCGACAGTGCTGGGTCGGTAGCCGGGGACTCGAGGCCTGCAGACTCCGGACGTTCGCATAGGAAGTATGCGGGAGTCAACGTACACGGAGCTTCCAGCGGCAATGCATCGTAAGTCCGCTACTGCACAGGCCTCGGGAACGGACGTGCTTTCCTTATTAGCACAGTTTATCGCAGCATCCCAGCATCAACTGTATCTGTCGCATATATTTTATCCGACGATGCTGGGTTGGGACGCTCCGCGGAAGCGGGTACGGACGTCCGAAAGTTTCATCCGATCCGACGGGATACCGAAAGGGATTCGGTGGATTTCAAGCTTTCCCTTTCGGAACAACATATGCTGCGATGCCGGATAAGAAACTGATAGCGTCGGTGGACTTAGAAATTTTTGGTTCGGTTCAGGGACATCGTCCCTCAGTTCCGACATAGTCCAATAATGTCACACAAACTTTCGAATTATTGAACGACGCTATATATATTATTATTTTATGCTTGCTATCCAAGCATTTCTGGTTTCTTGTTCGAAGAGTTATGGAGATGTCTTTCAAAAGTGTGCCTCTGTCGTCATAGTTAATGAAGAGTTAGCGGCAATAAGTGCTCATGGAATATGTCTATCGCTTACGGAGTGACATTCGCTAGCTCACCCGGTGTAGCGTACATTCATCGAATGGTTCGGCTGCCGGGTTCGTCCGTTGCGGTCTAGGAAGGAGATTTGGGTGATGCGAGCACTTTAATTACTTTAGTACTCACCCAGTGACGGCAGATTGAGGACAGATCGGAGGAAGCCAACAACATAGGGGACCGCATGTTGTGGTTCAGATATTTTACATTCAGAGCATATGTCCGTTGCTCGGGACGCTCCGTTATATTGACAGTCCGAGAGACTGTCTTTAATGCTTCCTCATCCTCACAGCAGGGCACACGACCGCACATTGGCTACGTGACCTCGAGTATCCGATCAGTTTCGGCATTCAGTGATTCCACAGCGAATAGGTCGCGCCATCCGGTAGCCAAGGGACACAAGGCCTATACACTCCGTTCGCTCGCATATTGGAAGTATGCACGGGGTAACGATTTCGGAGCTTCCTGCGGCAATGCATCGTAAGACCGCTGCTCCTCAGGCCTCAGTGACGGACGTGCTATCCGAGTTAGCACAGTTGTTTCGCAGCATCCCAGCAATTGACGGTTTCTCGGTCGAATCAGGAATTATCCGACGGCGCTGGGTCGGTGCGGTCCGCGGTTGCATCAAGCTACGGACGACCGAACGCTTTATAGGGTCCGACAGGATGGCGAAAGGGATTCGAAAGATTTCGAGTTTTCCCTTTAGTAGTATCGGAAGATGCCTTTCATATCTTCTGGCATTTCTTCCAGTGATTATTTTTCGGACTTCATTGCTGCGATCTTGGATAAGAGACTTATAGCGTCATTGGACTCGGATTTTTCGATCGGTACAGGGACTTTGTCCCTGACTTACCGACGCAGTCCAATATTGTCATTACAACATGTGTTTTATTTTTCGACGCTATATATTTATATATATATACAAGCTTGCTACTAAGCATGATAGTTTAGTTTCTTGTCCGCGTGGCTCATTTCTGCCATTTTATCTTTTTTACATATAGTTTATTTTGGCAGAGCAGGGCATACCGAGAGTTCATATGCGTCTAGACGGTGTGATTAAAGACTGCATATATTCTTTTTCGCCGTTTATGTCTTTTCCAATTTCTATGTTGGGAACGACATTATGTATAGTTGACTTAACTTAGACGCTTTATTATTCGTAATCCGCCTTACTGAGGCGTTATCATTACGTCTTCAAGAAAAGATTTACGGGATATTATTCTCAATGTAATTTCTTTTGAGGGCAGTAGTTTGTTCACGTATAACTCCGCCCTTCAGTGGCTGATTGGAGTTGGTTAGACGTGATGCAGCCCTAGCTACATCCACGCGTGGATAGTAGGTTAAGAACTCTCTCAGAGTCGCTTCGTTCTCGGAGGAGCTTCTCTTCGACGGCAACTTTCCGGCAATCCATGAATTGCTTGATTTATACATTCTCTTGTCTGTCTAGTGTTACAAGAGATTCAGACTGGGGCAAACATTTGGTGGTTGACTCAGAGAGTGCCGCCGCAGTTGCCGGACCCGAGTGTGGCTGTTATGACGGTTGCCAGTCAAACAGATTGGGATATATACTGATCCCTACGGATTCGAAGTGCCAGGGTCTTTGGGTTCCACAGTCTTTTAGCTATCAGTTTAACTTCCGCGGAATAATGTTTTTTAGGCTTGCTTTATGTCATTGCATGAACATTATTCAGAAACGCATGCCCAAATTCCTGTCCTTTAATTCGACAGTAGTGGCGTATCTCCGGAACCAGGGAGGCACTCTTTCGTTTCCGTTATTCAATTTAATGGAAAGAATCCGTCTGTTGGTTATAGTACACCAAGTTCAGTTTTGGTCCGTCATATTCTGGGTCGTCTGATTGTTTTATCGCACTCCCGTTCTCTTACGGGTCGCTTGTTGCTGTCAGAATGGACTCTCAACAAACAAGTATTCAATCAGATTTGCTATCTATGGGAGCGCCCAATGATGTTTTATTTATGACACAGCTTGCTAATCAATTGCAGACGTATGTGTTGGCTTGTTCAGATCTTTGAGCTAATACTGTTAACGCTCTATTGATCTATAGGACGGAATGATAGGATACGCGTATCCTCCGGCGCTGTTGTTTTAGCAGGTATTGCTAAGATAAACAACCACAATACATTTCTGTTGATAGCATCTCTATCTTCACAGAGATCATGAGTAATTTACTCTCTGGTCTACTGTGGATCTTAACGTGAAATCTTCCTCTATGTGAGGATCTTTTTTCACTGGGTAAATCGTGTCATCTTTATCACAACCAGCAAGGTCGCAACCTTCATGTATTCCGTTGTGTGGTCCGTATTGCATTGTAAGCACTGTACTGGACGAGCTTTGGACGCGATTTCTTACTATAGGAGATCCTCTTCTTCGCTATTCTATGCGACTAAAGTGGAGGCTCTTCCGTCGTGGTGTAGGGATCATTATGTTCATATGGTTGATCCCTCCATACTACTCATTGCTTTTTTTTTTTAGTATACTTGTTTCACAAGATCTACTGCAGCCTGTTGTTATTTAGGTTATAGGTTTATGTTACCTCATACCTATGCACTCTACGATAGTTTACAATTGAGTCTTTTGTCTCTTTATCTAAGTCAGTTAGTAACTTTTTGATAAATAGACTTAGAATCTTTAGATTAAATTCCTATACGGATTTTAACTTCAGGTTCTTATTTAGCTAAGTAATCATTTGAGCCTCTGGAAACAGTAGTTTTCAAATTCTGACCTTTCAGACAGTAATTCTGTTGGTTTCTCTTTTACTGTAGAGTCAGTGAGTTTCATGCACTATCGATGGATGATTTTCACTTTCATAGTTTCGGAATCAATACTTCCGTTACTATTTAGGTTGGATTGTTGCATAAGAGTTAGGCTCCTATTATCCGGAACCTATTATTTTAAGGTCCTTCCGTCTTCGTATGGGCATAGGCCTTTACTCTTTCCGGGTACAGTTTATGTATTTATAAACAGATTTCTGTTTATTTCAAGGGCGTAAGCTTCTTCTGTATTTGATGTCTAGTAGAAGGACGTTACGCTCCATTTTATTGTTAATGGATTCTATTAACTATCGGTACTGCTTATGGTATATCATTGACTTAGCAGTTGTGCTTAAGATTTCGGCTCATGAAGTAAGAGTTCTTCTTCTTCTTGGGCTTACATTAATAGTGTTGCTATTATAGATTTTTGAAGGCTGCTCATTGCGCTCAGCCATCCATTCATGAATTTTATCTCAGAAATATCGAGTCCATTTCTGGAGGCCTCTATTGTTAGGTCTATTATCCACTGCTCAGAATGTCATTCACTTAACAGTTGCTACTATAGCTAGGTAGTCTGTCTGTTTCGGCAGTGTCTCCGTTCGGCTGCCCTCTTCGCTCTGGGCTATTTGACCCAGGGCAAGAAAAAGGGGGGGGGGGGGGGAGGGTGTTCCCTTGGGTCACCTGTTTTTACTATGAAAACAAGGGGATACCTCCTCCGGAGTTAGTAATTCTGAGCTGTTATTGGGATGGTTGTTTAGTGAGAAGTTTAAGTTTATAAAATTCATTCAAGTCTTAGTTTTTAAAGTATAGCTTTTGAATATTGCATATGTCAACGGACATGATTATGCAATTCTCACACACTTTTAGGAGTATAAGAGTCTCTATTCTCTAGATTTACTTTATTATTGGCTTACTTTAAAAATTATTAGTATAAGGATTATTGGATATTAATAGAGTACATGGATGTATGAAGCTCAATTTTTGGAAGGTGTTGTATCTTTCTAATTTATCATAAATAAGAAAGATACATGTAAGGCCTATTACTTCTTTTCCCTACAGGGGATGACTCTATTTTATTTTATTGAGCGTATTCCATTTTGCTCTATGTCCTTGGCCCTCCAGCCTTTTTACTATTCAGCTATGTCTGGGTCATTGGTACAGTATAAAAATGTTAAAAAATTTATAGTAATTTATATATTTTTTATACTTACCAATGACCCAGACGGGGATGGCCCTCCCAGGAGTTGGGAACTCTTGCCTCCCCGCTGAGTACATAGCGCTTACCAGGCACTGGTTATTAGAATGATAAATGGCGCCAATTTCGGAACGTCCTTGACACTGCGCATGCGCAGTAGGGGCGAAGTGTGGAGGGCCTCTCAGGACATGTTTTCTTTAGTTTTAGATGCAAATTTTGGGGATTGGGGGGCAAAATTTGTGTTTGGCCCTATATTTTAAGAGTTAGCACCAGCTATGTCTGGGTCATTGGTAAGTATAAAAAATATATAAATTACTATAAATTTTTTAACTTTCCACGCATCAGGCACATATCCTTCTAACACAGACATGTTGATCATTTTTGTGATTACAGAAGCCAAAGAGTGTACACATGATTTGACAATAGATGTTGGCATTGGGTCGAGTTGACATGAGGCATTTTAGGATTCTTTTATTAATTTGGTTCCCTCGTGGATTTGCAAAGGTCGAAAAGTTGAAAGCTCTTTTTCTGATGGTCTCTGTTTGATTTTTTCCTGAATTAATTTTATTTTTTTGATGAAGAATTCACCCAATTGATCAGCTAGCTTTGATGGATCATCTTGCGGTGGAAATAACACACTTTGTTTTTCTGTACACAGATTTTGAACAACTTTAACCGGTTTTTCCTGTCACCATTATTGTAGTAAGATTGTAGTAAGATTTTCTGGCATCTTTTAGTTTGTTGGAGAACTGATTACGAATAGTCTTATATGCTGCTTCCTCATTGTAAGATTTAGATCTTTTCCGCTCTTGCTTTCGACGATTAGCTTTCAGAGTTCTCAGTTCACTGGTAAACCAGGGTACACTTGGGCGAATATTTAATGTTTTTGTTTTCAGTGGGGCATGGTCATCCAGTAGACAAGACAATGTGTTGTTGTATGATTTTGGCAGATCATCCACGTTAGCACACTGAGAAATGCACAAATCTGATTTTTCGATATCACATTTAAACTTGTTAATGTCAATTTGATTGAATTTTCGGAGTGTTATCTCTTTACATGTCAATGATGGTTTGCAAACAGCTAGTATGCACTCAACAAATGAATGGTCGGATAATCTGAATGAGATTAATGGCTCAGAAAGCTGAAAGTCATTAGTACGTCTTGTGATGATAAGGTCAAGAGTGTGTCCAGAGGTATGAGTAGGCCCAGTAACATGTTGTAAACCAAGTGTTTCTAAGAGGGTCATAAACTTGTTAGCATCACTGTCATTGTTGTCATCCACATGTATATTAAAATCACCGATGATAAGGAGTTTTTCAGAACACATAACAATGGATTCAAGGTACACAGAAAATTCTTCAAAGAAAACACTGGTTGAGATAGGATGATTTTTGGAATAAGGTGGTCAATATACACTCACAGTTCGGATGTTGGTGTCAGCCCAGCATATAGTCCATTCGGCGTATTCAAAAGAGGATTTATCTCCTTGGGTTGTGGTTTTAATTTGTATATTCTCTCGGCACATGAGACCAATTCTACCTCCAGTCGAAAACTGTTCAGATATATGAACATAAGTACCACAATCGAGACTTGAGGCATCACAGTCGGAATGAATTAGCATGCCTTGATGTGGTTTGAAAAACCTTTACCCAACGTAGATGATATAAAAAAATTTATTATTTTAAAAATTAGTTTATCAGATTCTCCCCCAAACTTTCTACAAAATATCATGTGACCATTCATTGGAACGAGCTCAATGAGCTCATTCCAATGAGGGGTCACATGATATAGTTTTGTTGAAATTTTTGAAGATTATTTTTTTACCTGCTGAAATTGTATATTACGTGAGCACATGCAGATGATTCCTTGGGTAAAGGGATAATATTATTCATTTGGGGGTACAGTTAAACTAAAGACATCTTGAAAATTAAATAGTGGGTAAATAAATAATGACGATAAGGCCTCACAAAGTAGATCTTCTGTTTCTCAGGCAATTTTTTTGTAAAATTGCATGCGTGCCTGCATTTTTTTATTTTATTTTTACCTGTGTCGCCAGCGGCAGAGCAGGTCTAGTAACCGTCTGTCCGTCCGTCCGTCCGTCTGAAACACTTCTTCCGTCAAAGTTTTCTTGGCTTCTATGAAAGGGAATGATTTTATATTTGGTCTGCTGCTTCATAATGATGAGTTGTATCATGTATCTAATTTTCCGATCTGCTGTGCAGCCACTTCCTGTTTGCCGATACTTTGAAGTCTGTTCAGCTTTGTAATCAGTTGCATGCAGCGACGCAGGTCCGGACCCGGTATTTGTCTTGGCTTGTTTATTTTTGTAATTATTTCTTTGCCATTAAAGCATGGGTGGTGGTGTATTATGTCCCTTGAGTGCAAGAAGGCTTTGCAATGCTAAAGCATTGCAAAGCCTTCTTGCACTCAAGGGACAATTTTTTTTAACTTGGGTAAAATATCAGACATAATCCATTCGATTTTGATTTTTATAAGTTTGGATAGGTTATAAAAAGAGAGCATTCCGCAGCCAAAAGGACCTTGCGGGAGGGCCTGAGAAACAGATTTTTTTTTTTTTTAGGCCTAAACCAATATTTTTGTAATTACACCGGTATTCAATCGATATTGGTTTGAATATTGGTATATATCGGTTTATCGATATACCGTGCAGCCCTAGAAGATACTGCTCTGGGCTCCAAATTGGAATAGTATTTTTGTTATTTTGTATGAAATGAGAAACAAGTTTAGATAATCGCTCCTTATTTAGGGTTTGCATTTTATTGGGGCTGATCAGCCCAGGCCCCAGAGATCCTGGTAAGTTTTCCAGTAACTGTTACATGAAGATTGCTTAGATATTTTGAAAACAGTTAGTTGCATCCTCCATGTCGTGAAGTTAATTTGTTAGCTTGTCAAGTTATACATGTAACCATGATAAAATAATCAATGCCTTTGTAACAACATTAAATGATCACATAAGCAAAATAATCTTCATCATTGACGTAGATAGCTGTTTCCGATTATGAGGTGATAGAATGGGGGTGGATGGGGGATTGGTCAAGCATCAATTTCTGACAGAAAATAGTAATGCAAAACAGATCGAAGTATTAAAACTTGATGTACCACCTTAAAGTCAGGAAAAATTCTAAACAAGTCTATAAAGGATGCAATTTCCTTGACTATATTGGTAGATCCTTGTGTTGGGGGGGGGGGGGGGTAATCTACGGAGGATACATTGGCATCAATTTTTATCCAGTTGGTTTCTAGTAGTGTTGCCAGATGTTTGTTCTGGTGCTGGGAAGAACAGGTTCTTTTCTGACTGAGAGTTGGTCTGTGGTTTATTTCAATCATTCACCTGATGTGAATAGGAGACAACACTTGTATTTTATCTTAAAAAACTAACAAAAATCTTTTCAGACATACATATATGTAGAGGGGATTGGCGAATGTGGGTGATTGACATATCATTCACAATCAAGAGATGAATTTTTCTGTGATGTGGAATAGGCTATCTACATTGTGAATGTTATTTTCGTCTAGTCTACTTCGATTTCTACAGCGACCACTATGCCAGTGAAATGGTCGGTGGGGATGATTTGTATTTTAGATCTTCTTTCATCAAGAGTGCTATCCCTCCCTCCATACGGGATGGGGTAGTCACATATAATTAAATTGTATCTGCTAAGTGTGAACATCTTACATAGCTTTAAGAATGATGTGTTAATACTAACAATGTTGCTTTCCGAGGCATGTTGACATAACTGATTTCTTCTGATGAGGGCTGCATACATTCCAGTGAGTGATTTTAGTTTATGCATGGTTAGTTAATTAAAATTTTGTTATTTATATCAATTATTAGTCACATGTTTTAGACTTTATTCATGACTGCTTCCATCAGAGGGAAGAAGATTTCTAAGTGACACATCTTCATTGCAGTCTTGCTGACATCCTTGCATATGTCAGAAAGATTGACACCCATGTGCTTTTGCAGAGTCCTGAAGAATGATCCATCAATAACTGTGTGGAGTCCAAGAGGTGAGGGTATGACCAGGTTGTTGAGGTTCAGGTTTTTAAATTTGACGATTTTTTCAACTTTCTTACAATAAGAGCAGCCAGGATAGCTGCTAGGGTGATCACCCCTCCAGTTGGGCCAGTTTAACTTGGCTGCTAAGCATGCCCACTTACATGTCCCCAACACCTTCCTGTATACTACACCTCACCCTATGAATCTGATGGGTTAGCCATGATTCCTGTCCAAGGCTTGGCCAGTTGCCATTGCCAAGCTAATTTTACAACTGTCCACAGGACCTATTGTTGATTGTATGTTAACCCTTTACCCAACGTAATGGCCAAAACCGACCAGCGCTATTCACAAAAATCGCTAATTAATTTTCATTATTTTTTTCATTTTTCATCTCAAAAACATAGGTTATGTCCCCTCTTTGGAACGAGCTCGTTTCAAAGAGGGGTCATAACCTATGTTTTTGAGACAAAAAATGAAAAAAATTAGTTATTCAAGAATTTTGTTTGCAGGTGTCATCTGCTTTTCATGTTAGGTAAAGGGTTAAAGTAGCTGTTCTAAGACGATAAAGTAGGTCGAAGTCCAATCAAAACCTTTTTATGGTTAACAGTTTCCAATAGATGGTATGAACCGGTGCTAATAACCCTTAAATCCTCCAATTAATTTTTAGCTCAACTCGACAAAGTCAGGCTAAGCTATTACCATCATGCGTGCAGAAGTTGGTGAGTCTGTTAGTCATTGAGCAGGCCTTTAAATCCTTCCCAACTAACAATGCTAAACGCTGTGTCCAAATAAGATAACTGCCCAAATTATGCAGCGTTTGAAATTTTTTCCTAAGTTTTGCAGTGTTTCAGCAATATATAGTTTGGCCAGGTTTCCCTGATGCTTCCAGTATAGCTCAGAGCTTACATTCCAATCAAAAAATGCCACAGATAAATAATATTTTTAAAAACCCACAGAGTTTGCCAAAGAAAAGCAACCGGCATCGACAGTGTTGTATATGACACTGTCGATGGTGATTGCTTCTCTGTGGCGAATTCATATGATCATGCACTTGAAACTTGAGATCTATTATATTCATGTTTGTGGCATTTCTCAGTAAATGCCATGCTTAATTTACATTCAAATAGACCTTTGGCTCGGCACTGGGAAACTAAGAAGCCTTCTCGAGTTAGTTGAGTAAACTTACGCCAATGGGTGGTGGGAGGGAACCAGTGATAATGGTGAAGACCTTTAACAAGGAGTTGTAAACTAGCATTTTAAGACGGGGGACCTAAAACCTAAAACAGACGCCAAGAAGAAGAAAATACCAGTGCTTTTTCTCCAACCATGCAGGCCACATCCATAGTTGCCGTTGTGCGCAAATTAGACTGATCTAAAGGTCTGTCAGTAAGTCTGTTCACATTTTCTTAAGCACAGACTACACCCTGTAGTTCTTGTCCAATCATCACTAAATTTCATTTGCAGGTTCGAGGTCATGTCTAGATGAGAACGTCACATTTTGGTCGTGATTTATCAACTGTGACGGCTGCGTGGCCAGAAACCTAAAAACCTTTAGCACAGTCTACATGTCATATTTATGAAGGGATTTCATTGTAACTTGATAGGATAACTCCATATAATGTCTACATGAAAATGTCCTCTTTTGGCCGGGTTCAGTCAACCATGACGGCCACATGGGCACGCTACCCAGATTCCTTTAGCACAGTGTACAGGTTGCATTTATGAAGGTATGTCATTGTCAATTGGTAGGATGACTCGGAATAATGTCTAGATGAGAACATTCTATTTTGGTTGTGATCGGTCAACCATGATGGCAGCACAGACACATTACCTAGATTTGTTTTGCACAGTCTACAGTTCATATTTATGAAGTGATTTCATTGTAACTTGGTAGGATAATTCGGTATGATGTCTAGATGAGTCTGTCCTTTTTTGGTCACGATTGGTCGGCTTGTGAGCTAGATTCCTTTAGCACTGTCTATGGGTCAGTGTTATGAAAGGATGTCATTGTAATTTGGCAGATGACTTGGTATGATATGTAGAAGAGACTATCCTATTTTAGTCAAGATCAGTCAACTGTGACTGCCGGACGGGCATGTGACCTAGATTCCTTTAGCAAAGTCTACACAAGTCATATTTATGAAGGGATTTTATTGTAACTTGGTAGGATGACTCGTTTTGGAATGATTTTACTTTAACTTGGTAACTTTGGTTGAATTACTTTAACTGTGAAGGCCACATCAGACCTCAGTTGTTTAGTACATTCTACACTTCAAATTATTCTTGTTGAAATGTGGGATGAATAGCATAAGAATACAGAGAATACAATGTAGGATACATATTCTCAATTATTACAATTCTTGTCTTATTTCATAATACTTTCGTAAACATTGAATATTATCCTTTTCATCTAACACTACACACTGTCAAGTTAAGCTGCAGTGTCATTGACACTTTCATTCAATAATAGCTACCATATACACATGTACGCTGCTGCAGTTTTCCCAATTCCTAACAGTGTTTCTACATTATTTTTGGCTGTTTGTACAGACAGCCATCAGTAATAAAAAAACAAAGTCAAGGTAAATATATGACAAAGAAGAATACCACCAGGGCAAATTTTTCAAAGCAACAAACGAGTGGAAGTTTGTGGCTGTGTGGGACTTGAGGGCTAAAGAAAAGCCCATATTACAGGTTTCCCATCATAGTTATATGATTGTTATACATGTACAGTAGGGTCTGTCACTCTCTTGAACCTTTTCACAGAAGGGCATTAGTCGCTCTCCTGTGATTTTCAAAACCACAGGTCTGCAGTACAGTTGTAAGCAATGCCCTGTAAAATGGGCCTGTATAAATTGACTTTCTATTATTGTTGTGGCCATAATGTTACTGCAGAGGCTGAAAGGGAAATTCAAACCTCCAAAATCAACTGCAAACATTACCAATATGTAATTATCAAGTTATATATGTGCAGGCTTTAAAGCGAATGGTTTGGAGTTTGAAAAAGTATTCAGCTGAAATATTTTCAACAAATATTCTTGAGCCCACTCAATAAAATATTTTATAATTGAATAACCATTTTAACTGCATATAACTTTAAAAAAAACAAACCATTTGCCATTTGTTCAGTACAACTTAACCTGTTAGTTGCTTGTAGGTTACAGAGTTAATTCCTGTTAAGTGAAGAAAAAATCTTGTGATATACTGAATAATTACTCTTGACAACCGCTGTTCAATTTTTCCATGTTTAAAGACTCTGGCAACATCACATTCAGTATAAGTATTTAACTGGTTGAGGGCTAGATTATTTTTGGTGGTCTGAATTTGTTATTTAAAACTTGTTTTATTACAAAGTATTAGAGAGTGCTGCTGGCACTCTCCAATAATTTGTAATAAAACAAATTTATATAAACAAAATATTATTTGTGTTTGACTGAATTTGAAATATAAGGAAGGAGAGAGTTGGCTTTTGCTAAGGTATCCTTATTTTTTGAAAGCCCTGATAGTGGCTTCTAGCACTCAACCAGTTAATCTATTATATCTGGTTTGACAGAGCACCATCAGCTCTGTCAGACAAGATATTAGATAGTGATTAACCGATGTTCGGCAATCTGACATCGGCCGATTTTAAGCCATCAGTTGACCATTGGTACAGGTGTTTGAACATCGGTCCATGCCGAAGGTTACATGGAACACCACTAGACCAAACATGTTTGTATTTGCGTTTGATTAACAGTCTCATACAAGCAGTAACAAACTTAATAAGTTGCCACAATGATTGGCAGGAATCAAGATTGGCTAAATCTCATTGATTTGTCTGATCTTCCCCTTTATTTCTGCTCATGACACACATGCCACGCGTTGTGTGATGACTCAATGAGGTGCGACATCAGTAGAAACAAGTAAACAGTGCTGCGTCTTTGATCGTTGATCAAAGATGCTGAGCTATTAACTTGTTTCCACATGAGTCTTATTTTTATTTTAGTACACACACTGTCATCCTCTTGAGGTCAACAAACCAATCAACCTGACTGTACTGTAAAATTAACCATTTTCTATGCATTCTTAAACATACTGCTCCTTTTGGTTGTTACTATCTGACATCGGGGGCATGGTGGCGTCGCGGTAACCGGTTCTCGTCAGATCACCGAAGTTAAGCAACGTCGAGCGCGGTTAGTAGTTGGATGGATGACCATTTCAGCGACTGATTTACGTTCCTGCGTTGTGTCCTTGGGCAAGGCACTTCACCCCGATTGCCTACTTGGGGGCAAGATGATGCTGTGTACTAAGGCGTACCGCACATCGATGGTGCGCACGTCTTCGACCAATCTAACCTTGTCTGTGCCACGGTGCAGAATTCAGAGTTACGATGTTGGAGAGCTGACAGCTGCTCGTCGTTGCTCGGTGGTTCTCTCCGGGTACTCCGGCTTCCTCCACCTGTAAAACTGTCACTGACATGATATGACCCTGGCGGTTAATTTGTCGTTAAACCCTAAAAAAAAAACAAAAAAAACTATCTGACATCGAAGGGGGCGTTTTGGCGTTGCAGTAACCGGTTCTTGTCAGATCACCGAAGTTAAGCAACATCGAGTCTGCTTAGTCCTTGGATGGGTGACAGTCTGAGCGATTGATTTAGACTCCCACGTTGTGTCCTTGGGCATGGCACTTCACACCGTTTGTTCACATGGGGGCACGATGACGCTGTGTATTAAGGCGCACTGCACGTTGATGGTGCACATGTCTTCAACCAATCTAATCATGTCTGTGCTGCAGTGTGGAGTTATGATGTTGGGCAACTAGCAGCTGCTCGTCGTTGCTCGGTGGTTCTCTTTGGTACTCCGGCTTCTTCCACCTATAAAACTGTCGCCGACATGATATGACCTTGGCTGTTAATGGGTCGTTAAACCCTAATAAATAAATAAATCTGGCATCGGCACTCACAATTGGCAGATTGTGTGCTCAACTAAACGGCAAGCAGATGAGGGTTGCAAATCCTTACCGGTTAATCACTAATATAATAGACTAAATGCATAGTTTATCACTTTAATATAGATGCAAGCCACTTAACCCTGATTGCTCATGCATGATCTTGGTGATGTGTGTACTACATGTAAGGTGAACAGCACATCTATGGTGAACTTGCCTTACTCCCCTGCAGACTCGGCGTGTGACAGGTTAGTAAGTTCCTGTCTGTTGAAAGTGTCATTAAACCCCAATAAACAAACAAACTAGAATATATAGAGTGTAATCGCTTGACTGGACTCGTTAGGTGAAATAATTCATGAGAGGTGAGGGACTTTGTACAAACACGGGTGCGCGGATGCTTTACAATATAGTCCCTCGCCTCAAATGAATTATTTCATGTAACCAGTCCAGTCAAGCTATTACTCTGTTTATTAGTCCCCTACGGGAACCGTAAGGGGACTATAGGATTGCACTCCGTCCGTCTGTCCATCTGTCTGTCCATCCGTCTGTCCATCTGTCTGTTTTTATGTTACCACCTCTCTTTCCAACATGCTTTAAGCAACACCTTTCATATTTGATACATGGATAAATGGTTCTGAGGGGATGATGCACACTCAAAATCTTTGTTTCAAAATCCAAGATGGCGGAATGGCGGCCATTTTTGTTGTGTTTTTTTTTAAGCTTTCTTCTCTATTTTCATGTTACCACCCTTCCCTCCAACATGGAACAAGCTACACTTTGCATATTTGACACATGGATAGAGGGTTGGGAGGGGATGTTGCACATTCAATATTTTTTTTTCAAAACCCAAGATGGCGGCATGGCGGCCATTTTTGTTGTGATTTTTTAAAGTTTTTTTCTCTATTTTATGTTACCACCCCTCACTCCAACATGGTTCAAGCTACACTTTTCATATTTGTCACATGGATAGAGGGTTGTGATGGGATGATGCACGTTCAATATTTTTTTTTGAAAATTCAAGATGGTGCCATGGTGCCCAGCCATTTTTGTGTTTTTTAAGCTTTTTTCTCTATTTTATGTTACCACCCCTCCCTCCAACATGGTTCAAGCTACACCTTTCATATATGGTACATGGATAAAGGGTTGTGTGGGGATTATGCACGCTCAGTATTTTTTTTTCAAAATCTAAGATCTGTTTGTCTGTCTCTCTGTTCGTCTGTCTGTCTGTTTTTATGTTACTACCTCTCCCTCCAACATGCTTTAAGCTACACCTTTCATATTTGGTACGTGTATAAATGGTTCTGAAGGGATGATGCACGCTTAATTTTTTTTTTTCAAAATCCAAGTTGGTGGAATGGCGGCCATTTTTGTTGTGTTTTTTAAGCTTTTTGTTCTCTATTTTTATGTTACCTCCTCTCCCTCCAACATGGTTCAAGCTACACTTCTCAATTCTCAATTTTTAGATTCCATTCACATTTGAAATCCTGTCTGATAACCTGTATTTCACCCAAACCACCCCCCAGGTCTGACACTCCTGTTGACTGTTGTCATGAAACCCGAATTGTCCCCAAGCCGAACCGTCACCAGGCCGAACCGTCCCCAATTATTTTACCAAAACTGCCCCCCCCCCCCCAGGTCTGATACTCCTGCTGACTGTGGTCATGTCTTATTTGACAAAAACACCTTATGTCACAAAAGCGCCGTAGGGGACTAATACCACCTCGGTGGTCAAACAATTGTTACTTTTCATTATTAACGATAATTATATTATTTAACCTTTTACCTAACGTAACGGCCAAATTCTAGCGCGATTCTAAAAAATCGCCATTTAATTTTCATTATTTTTTCATTTTTTGTCTCTAAAACATATGTTATGACCCCTTATTGGAACGAGCTCATCGAGCTTGTTCCAATGAGGGGTCATAACCTATGTTTTTGAGACAAAAAATGAAAATAATAGTTATTCAAGAATTTCTTTTTGCAAGTGTCGTCTGCTTTTCATGTTAAAGGGTTAAAAAAACAAAAAACAATGAAGGCCCCATTACACCCATGGCAAAGCGTTTTCGTTTGTGCGCACGGATACATGACCCAATTGTTGATTGCATAATTCACTTATGAAGTTACCATTTATAATCAAACTGGGAAGTCCCAGTAAATTACACTTTGGATAGTAATAAAGAAAAATGATTGAATTCCTGTTAATCGAATACTCATTTTTATTGAAAAAAATTTCGCTGACAAAGTGGCTATTCAATTTCCAGGGTTCCATATATTGATTTCAGTGGAGTACACACTGTTTGATTATCAAAAACACATACTTTTATGGGTTTTGTTTTTATGAATGAAAATCACAGAGAAAAATTAAATGCTCTTAATGAATTGAGCATTTAATATTTGTGTGTGATAATCTGTCATGACAGAGTGTACCAAAGGCAGAGTGTTTGCATTATTAAATGGTATTAATATTGAGCTTTGTTACAACATACACTTGATATTAATCTCAAATTAATTTTTGTGTATTTCTTCCAGTTGTGCACACTTGAAGTTGAGCTTGCGGCCAGACATGTTAACTCTCCCGGAATGCCCGGGAAAATCCCGGTATTTCAGTGTAGTTCCCGGTCTCCCAGACAGTAATCAGTTTTGGACCAAAAATCCCGGAAAACAACAGTCAAATATTTCATTCCCGTTGTAACTTATGAAAAACTTTCAGAGTCAAATCACATGCATTTCAAACTCTGCTAAAAACTTACGAAGCAGTAAAATATGGATTTAAATTAAATTTATTTAAGAAAAGGGTATTTTATGATATATATTTCAACTGTGTTCATGTTTATTTCTGGGTTTTTTTTTCGGAGATTTGTGATCAATGTGCGAGTGTCGAAGTGAAAATAGGTGACTTACTTTCAAAAAATTGAAAACTCCACTTTCATTTAAATGAACTTTTTGGAAAATAAAATATATGGAAAGGAATTAAATAATATATATTTATTTATTCCTTCATAGAATAGCTTTAATTCTCATCCTTTTTCCAAAATCAAAACGTAAACAACAACTATTTAACACAGTTTAAAAGTAGGTTAAAGTCGCTTAGGATGCCGAAAAATTATGACTGCATATTTAAACACAATGGACTTATTTTCTAACACTACATTTATTCTGTTGTGCTGACTACAGAACTGTTAACTGTTGGCCATCTGTACCCAGAAAATTTCGAATGGAATTGAAAAAGAAATGCTTCGTTGATGAAAAGAAAAGTTTTGTGAGGGCACAAACGTCCCACATGCATGAAGTTTGATAAAGATACTTTCTAAGTACTAATTTTCTTGAAGTAACTGAACATTAGGACATCCTTTCCTGTTAACATTTCCAGACTTGAGAAATTATTAGCTAAGTAGACTTTGATAAGACCAAATCACAGGTGGTGGTGCTCTGTGGGACAGTGTGGGTGGGTGGGGGGCTCATGAAGAAGAGGATCCTGTGGGGGGGGGGGGGGGGGGTGTTAAATCAACAGTTATTTAAATAATTTTTTAACATAGCATAAATGCATCAGCATAGTTAACAACTAGTTCTGGATATAACCTGGTGTTAATAGTGGTCCATGAGCTGAAAATTCACAAGTTTTTTCTTTTATTTTGTCCCCGCGCGAACTTTTCCCTGAAATCCATCCCATTTCCCTGAAAATCACCCTCAGGTTCCCTGAAAAATTATTCTGGAGGTTAACATGTCTGCTTGCCGCACAATTTATTTTATATACATGTGGTGTATTGCTGTGAACTGAGAGAATATTACATAGTGCTGTAATGTTTTGGTGTCACCAGATAGGGGATTGTTTTTTTGTCAAATATTATTTTATTGAATTACTTTGTATAGCTCAATAAACAGAATTTTAGTTCACTTGTACATGTACATATTACAGGGCTTATATTTCAGTGATAATCTGAGAGTCGATTCACACAAAGATTTGCGCAACACATCCTGTGAGAATCCATGTAGATTCTTGCTGCACCTCTCTGTTGAACCCTTTACCTAACACAATGGCTGCGAATACAAGGGTAATATGACTTGAAGTATCCTGACACTTTGTCAATAAAATTATACAGATACAGCTGTCATTAGAACCGGCTCAATGAGCCGGTTCCAATGACAGCCATATTTGTATAGTTTTATTGGAAAATATTGTTTATTTTTTTAAAAATCGTCGAAGTTTATGTCGTAAAAATTAAAAAGCTGTGTTGGGTAAAGGGTTGACATGCGTTATCACTATACAACAGGGATTCAGCCATGGTGGCCTCATGAGATCCTGAGATACTCATAGTCATAGGTATGGATTCTTGCAACCATTTTTGGGACAGGTCGGCCCACTATTTCATAATAAGGGGCCTGCACATGGAACTTGGAATGAGTTACAGTTAAAACTAGAAGTCCTGTCACGAATAGGCTTAATTGCGCGTAGGAATTGCGTGCAATTGCCATATCGAATGGCATCCACAGCACCGCAGGTTCTCCTGGTTACTCATTGTAAACACATGCAATGTTTCTGCCTATGGACCTCCGGGTTACCTGGAGGTCCATTGGCTGAAACATTGCTTGTGCACAGGCCGTTATGTACAGAATTTGATAGCCTTACTATGGTCATAACGCATAGATTAATGCGTATATCAACGTGCTATTTGTGTGCTTTTCATGACAGTACTTCTAGTTTTAACTGTATAAATGGCAGTTTTTCTGTCCCTTTCCCTCTTTGCTACGTGGCTGCTGTATTGTGTGTTTGTGGTAGAAGAGACTTTGAGCCGCCTCTATATTCATTTACAGTATCAAACTCAAGGTCGGTTTGTATGAGATAACAGTTGTCACTCACCTCTTTGAATGTCTGATGACTGATCACTCTTCATCCACCATCGTCCTGTGTCTGTCAGAGGTGGTGTTTGAGGACCCATTCCAAAGAATTTCATGTGTAGTATGATGACTGGTGAGGGGCAATTCAGTTTAGTTAAAATTGATATGCTTCCCCCCAAGGGGAGAGGGTGGGGGAGGATCAGATTTAAATTTTCAACTCCCTGGGTTCATATTTGGGCTCCCTTTAACTTGGTGCAATATGAGGAATATAGTCAGTTTGTTCAAATAAAGTCCCTTGGTTGGTATTTGTGTTCCCTATAGTGGGTGGGGAAGTGGGCTGCATATTTCATCATAGTGTCAAATTGGTAAAATTCTCACAATCTTCTCCAGAACCGCCAGTTAGAATCTTTTGATATTTGGTTTACAACATTGTTCTGGTTGGAAGGGGTGGGGGGGGGGGGGGGGGAGAGAATTTGGCAATTCAAGTAAAGTCCCTGGGTTAATATTTGATATAATTTTAACTTAGTGTAAAAAAGGAATATTCTTTGAAATCTGGAGAACCACCATTCAGAATGTTTTGATACTTAGTATTCAACACTCTTGCACGGCTCAGATTCAAGTTTGTTCAAATTAACTCCCTGGATTCATATTTAGGCTTTCTTTGGTGGCCCAAATTTTAACTTTATATAATATGACAAATGATCTTTAAAAAAATCTTCTTCAGATCCACCATTAAGCCCCCAAAGGAAGCATAAATGTGAATCTATTGATATTTGGTCCTGGGGTGGAGGGGATGGGGTCAGATTCAAGTTTGTTCAAGTCCCCGGGCATTATTTCTGTTGTAGCATCCCAATACTAGAAAAAAAATCATCTAGCATGGACAGCAGAGTTATAAATAATTCACTTTATTCCTCTGTAGTGTTAACTAGCCATACATGTAGTTGCTAATTAAATCCTTCTTTTAACAACTTTGGTCAGGTGAGTGCCTCAGGCCCCATAGGGCCTCTTTTTTAAACTTAGTGTTAAGATGAGTATTTGGTGTAGATGCTAGAGGCCTTGTGGTAATTGTAATTAATTAAGTTTCCATGTAATTGACCCAAGCCCCCCCTCCCCCACCCCTGCCCCCCCCCCCCCAATAATTTTGCAGTCAGAACATTTTCATCTGGAGTGGAGTCTCCGATATAGATTCCCTCTTGCTTGTTAACATTCAGTAAACAGGGATTTGATAACTCTTCTGCATTTTAGAGATAAACTGAGGATTTATTTTATTATATCTTGTTTGACAGAGTTCAGTGAAATTATGCTTTGGGAGTTTGCAGATAATTGCGTCCTAGCCTTTACTTCTCGTATTTGTCCAGTTTGTCTTGTTTGAGGTCCTTGAAAGGTATTCATGTTGAACATGTTGCCAAATGATGTTGGTAGTTCTCCATTTTGCCAATCATACATGAAAAGTGAAACATTTCATTTATAAATGTTGTTAAATTTTAAAATCTTATTAACCTTAAATAATGGGTCTGAGTGGCTATTGAATTTCTTTTACATTAATTGTACGCAATGCGCACTTCTGTAATTGAACTAATTTATTAGTGGTTTTCTCCAGGCTTGGAAATAAGCAAATTGTCGTCTACAGATTGAGGTCCCCAGAGGGTGAATTTAGTGATGCTACCTCAATCTGAATCAAGGTCTTAGGCCAAAAGAAAAAGAGGTTCCTAGGATAGAGGATAAATTAGCAGATTCTAGGCTCTGCAAATTCACCTTCTGGGGACCTCATCCTACAAATGACAGATTGCTTATTTCCAGGCTTGATTCTCTCCAGTAACTCTGGCTTCCGCCACTCATGAAACTGTCCAACACAATGTGACCTTGGTTGTCAAAAGTGTTGTTGAGCCCCTATAAACAAACAATGAGGGGTAATACATGTAAGTTATGCTTGAAGGAAAGAACTGAAAAAATATTAAAAGTATTGATGGTGTTTTTTTATGTGAATAGCACTGATAGGGGGTATCAATTAACGTCAGATAAAGGCTTGAAGAGTATTTTTGAACTGTGTCTTCTTATTCTGAAATAATTTGCTAGGGAGTGCGGTGGCTCAGTGGTAGACTGTTGGACTTCTATGCTAGAGGTTCTGAGTTTGATCCCTGTCCGGGACGACCCGCGTTGTGTCCTTGGGCAAGGCACTTTATCCTGGTTGCCTACATGGGGGCACAATGACGCTGTGTACTAAGGCATACTGCACGTCGATGGTGCACGTCTTCAACCACTGTAACCCTGCTTGAGCGGAGCTTGAACAGAGTTAGAATGTTGAGGAGCTGACAGCTGCTCATCGTTGCTCAGTGGTTCTCTCCGGGTACTCCGGCTTCCTCCACCCGTAAAACTCACGGTAAGGATTAGCCATTGTGCTTAAGCATGTGACCTTAAACACCAATAAATAATAATAAGCTGCAAAACTGAAACAGTTAATTGGTATTTTAATCTACGCTTCATCATCACTGAATGTCATCATTGTACACATTATGTCTATTTTAATGAAAATTGTGTTACAAATAGTTATTTTTGATTATTATGCCCTTTTTATTATTTGATAAATAAGAATTACAGTGAAGCATTGCTCTTAAAATAATTTGCATCTGTGGTTGAATGAACATGTTACAGGGAAAGTAATTAATCTTTACCATCCACCAGAATGCTGCATTATGATGAAGTTGCTTCATGGAGCTGAACTCTGTCACACAAAATAAATTAATTTATATGCTTGTATTGAGGCCAAATAGGTCATTAGGCATGAGGAATTCATTGGTTGTCAGAGTAATTTCAAGATTTTTTATTCGATTAACAAAAGTTTACACCAAATCTATCAGAAAGTGGGTCATCTTCTAAATCATAGAACTCTTCAATGCATTTGCGGTAAATTCTTCAGAAAAGTTTACACAATAGTGTCTGTCAGAAAGAGAGTTATCGCCCCCCTAAATAATTGAACTCTACGTATTTGCGGTTAATTAAATTCTTCGGGACGGTATGCCAAAATGTTTTGATCCCTAACTTATATTAAGTGGGATCCAGGGTAACAGATAGGTGCACTGGATTATACAAAAACATTCACTGACCACCGAACCTGCACCCTGGAAAGTGGTCTGATATTTGATGAAGATAGTTCATCTGTTCTTGTTTTTCTTTGCGTATTTTCTAGTCCAATTTCAGAGATTCAACAAATCTGTTCAGAAAAATAAAAGGCTTTTTTAAAGCCGAGAATGTCATTGTGATTAACTCTTTACCCAACGCAGACGATATCAAAATTTATTATTTTAAATATCATTTTTTAATTTTTTTCCAAAAATTTCAACAAAACCATATCATGTGACCCCTTGTTGGAACGAGCTCGATGAGCTCGTTCCAACGAGGGGTCATATGATATGGTTTTGTTTCAATTTTTTTGAAAAATACTATTATTTCAACTGCTGAATTTGCATATTACGTGGGCAGATGCGGCCGATTCGTTGGGTAAAGGGTTAAGATAAACTTTTGTGATGAGATTACAGTAACATTTTGTATATATTCAAAGAAGTGGTGAGTTTATGTGTTGACTCCAGTGGCCTCTGCATCAGATGGACGTGTCCAGTTTTGTAAGAGTTAGTGTTTAGGTCATTTTCTCCAGTGTGTCTAAGTCTTTGATATTGCATATGTGGTAGTTGTGGTCCATCACCACAGTATCCAACCCTAATACTTAACCTTTTTCCCAATTTCACCGATGATTTTCAGTCCAAACTTAGTCAATTTCTGATTGTAAGAATCAGCATATTGGTCAGCTTTTGTGCAGTTTGTGAGGCCATAACTTCTAATTACTGTGTATATTTTTATTTGAATAACATCTTTACGTTATTAACTCTACTGTATGCGAAAATTAATCAGAATTTTTTTTTTCATTCAAAATTTTCTTGTTTTTCTCGAATTACTCAGTTTTAACCCTTTGGACTCTGATGGTATATTTCATTTATTTCTTGCCAGTTCAGAGACATCAACTGGCAGAGTCTATATTTGTTACTTAGGTGAAGACCCATCAATATTTTCAACGTGCAGCCTTGGGGCTACACGTTGAAAGTCTTGAATGGTCCACAAAACAAATTAAATGAACAACTATCTACTTTAGTATGCCCCTGACTTGAAAAGTCAAAGGGCCATCTAGTGGAGACCGTCGTGTGTCCAAAGGATTAAGTTGTAAAAGTGCGTTAAGGTGAGTTTTGTTTCCTTGTGTCTTTCCACATGATTGATATTGTAGACTTGGGTTACTGAAGTCCATTGCAGTAATATTTAACCCTCATTTATTGTATATTTTATGAATTTGATGAGGATTTTTAGCCGAAACTTATTAGTTATTAACTCACCTGACTTTCAGTCAGGAGAGCTATAGTGATCACTCACCATCCGTCGTCCGTCGTCCGTGAACATGGTGTTTGCGTCTTTTCCTCCCAAACCACTGAACCAATTTAATTGATATTTGAGATAATAGTTTGTTATGACATCGCAATTTGATTTTGTTCAAATCAAGTTGCCCCACCCGTGGGTAGGGCCACACCCAAAAAGTGTGCTGAAATCTTAAAAAATCTTCTTCTCATGAACCAGCAGTAGCAGAGACTTGATATTTGGTGTGCAGCTTCCTTTTGAGGTGTAGACTCAGATTTGTTCAAGAGAAGTTTGTGGGGCTATACTTGGCGTCGTTATGGGAGGGGCAAAATTTTTGGCCCCGCCCAAAATTTCTATTTTCCAAACCGAGAGGCTGATTTGAACCAAATTTTATGTGAGGGCTTATTGGGTCATAAGTACCTAATTTATGCTGATTTTTTTTTCCCGTAGCCCCATGGGAACCGCAGGAGCTAAAAATAGAAAAAAATTAAAACGCCCATATCTCCAAAACTGCACGGCACCGAGAATTTTTATTTGGTGTGAAGCTTCCTTAGGACCAACAGAAAGAATTGGTAAAAAAAAATTGCCATCGGTTTTATCATAGGGTACAGTTTCGGGACATTGAAAAAGTGCTGAGTCAGCACTTTTTAACACTGTAGGCAATGGGAAAAACATTAAAAAATCTTCTTCTCCAGATCCAGCAGGCAGAATCTTTTGATATTTGGTATGCAACATTGGAGGGTGGATCTGATTCAAGTTTGTTCAAATCGGCCCCCTGGGTTCATATTTGGGCTCAGTATAGGAGCCCGATTTTGAACTTAGTGCATTTCAGGCAAATTTCTTAAAAAATCTTCTTCTCCAGATCCAGCAGGCAGAATCTTTTAATATTTGGTATGCAACATTGTGGGGTGGATCTGATTCAAGTTTGTTCAAATCGGCCCCCTGGGTTTATATTTGGGCTCAGTATAGGAGCCCAAATTTGAACTTACTGCATTTCAGGCAAATTTCTTTGAAAATCTTCTTCTCCAGATCCAGCAGGCAGAATCTTTTGATATTTGGTATGCAACATTGTGGGGTGGATCTGATTCAAGTTTGTTCAAATTGGCCCCTTGGGTTTATATTTGGGCTCAGTATAGGAGCCCAAATTTGAACTTAGTGCATTTCAGGCAAATTTCTTTGAAAATCTTCTTCTCAAGATCCAGCAGGCAGAATCTTTTGATATTGGGTATGCAACATTGTGGGGTGGGTCTGATTCAAGTTTGTTCAAATCGGCCCCTTGGGTTTATATTTGGGCTCAGTATAGGAGCCCAAATTTGAACTTAGTGCATTTCAGGCAAATTTCTTAAAAAATCTTCTTCTCCAGATCCAGCAGACAGAATCTTTTGATATTTGGTATGCAACATTGTGGGGTGGATCTGATTCTATTTTGTTCAAATCGGCTCCCTAGATTCATATTTGGGCTCACTGTAGAAGCTTGAATTTCAACTTAGTGCATTTCAGGCAAATTTCTTCAAAAATCTTCTTCTCCAGATCCTGCAGGCAGAATCTTTTGATATTTGGTATGCAACATTGTGGGGTGGATCTGATTCCAGTTTGTTCAAATCGGCCACCTGGATTCATATTTGGGCTCACTATAGAAGCCCAAATTCGAACTTAGTGCATTTCAGGCAAATTTCTTTGAAAATCTTCTTCTCAAGATCCAGCAGGCAGAATCTTGTGATATTTGGTATGCAGCATCCTTAGGGGGGTGAGATTCAAGTTTGTTCAAGCCATGTCCCTAGGTCCATATTTGGGCTCACTGTGGGGGCTTGAATTGTAACTTTGTTCGAAATGAGGAATTTTCTTAAAAAATCTTCTTCTTCAGATCCAGCAGTTGTAATGGTTTGATATGTGGTGAGTAGCATCCTTGGGGGGGGGGGGGGGGGGGGGAGGAGGGGGATTCAAGTGTGTTAAAACCAAGTCCATGGGTCCATATTTGGGCTCCCTATGGGAGCCCAAATTATAACTTAGTCAATATGAGGAATTTTTCTTTAAAAATCTTCAGATTCAGCAGTTGGAATGTTTTGATATTTGGCATGGAGCAACCTTAGGGGGCTGAGATTCAAGTTTGTTCAAGCCAAGTCCCTTGGTTCATATTTGGGCTCACTATGGGAGCCTGAATGACAACTTAGTTCAAAATGAGGAATTTTCTTTAAAAATCTTCTTCTTCAGATCCAGCAGTCGGAATGTTTTGATATTTGGTGTGCAGAATCCTTAGGGGTGTGAGATTCAGGTTTGTTAAAGCCAAGTCCCTGGGTTCATATATGGGCTCCCTGTGGGAGCCCGAATTATGACTTAGTTCAGTATGAGGAATATTCTTTAAAAATCTTTTTTTAGATCCACTGGTCAGAATATTTGGATATTTGGTTTCAGCTTTTCTTAGGAGGAGCAGATGCAACTTGTGGAAATCAATTCTCTGGGTTGATATTTAGGCTACCATGTCAGGTGAGCGTCCTCAGGCCCCCTGGGGCCTCTTGTTTTTTGTTATTTTATTTTGTTTTGTTTATTTAGTTGTAAGAATTAACGTTTACAATTGTTTTGCTTTGACTTCTTACTACTACAATATTTTTCTTATTTGAATAACATCTTTATGTATTAACCCTACTGTATGTACAAATTTTTCGGAAATGTTTTTTTTAATTTTTAAGTCAAAATCTTCATGTTTTTCTCAGACTTAGTTAATTTTCAGTTGTAAAAGTTTGTATTAAGGCAAGTTTTGTTTCTATATGTCTTTCCAAGTGATTGATATTGTAGACTTGTGATAATGAAGACCAGTGGAGTAATATTTAAACCTTCTGTACATTTCAGGAATTTTATGGAGATTTTTAGCAAAAATTTTTTTATTTTCTGATTATAAGATTTAGCATTTAGATCAGCTTTTATGCACATTGTGGTGCCTTAACTTATCATTATTGTACATTTTTTCATCTGAAGGACATCTTCAGATATTAACTCTTTTGTATGCACAAATTTTATGAAATTTTGGGGGGTTTTCAGTCAAAATATTCATATTTTTCCAGACATTGTTAATTTTAGGTTGTAAAAGTTTGTGTTGAGGTGAGTTTTGTTTCTGGGGTATTTTAAGGTGATTGATATTATAGTCATAGTTTACTGAAGACTATTGCAGTAATATTTAAACTTCATTTTTAGCTCAACTTTGGCGAAGCCAAATTTGAGGTATTGCCATGGCCTGTCATCCGTCTGTCTGTCTCTCTTTCCGTCTGTCACGCCATACACACTGCTCGGGCTAGAGGCCGTATTTATGAACCGATCTTTATGAAACTTCTTGGGTACCTTTGTTATCACCGTGAGACGAGCACGAGTGTTTTGGGGTCCGGTCCAAAATTTAAGACGGCCGCTGGGAGGAGCAATCAGATTTCTGCGCAGAACTTCCATATGAAAGCTCCGATTTGAATAATTTTTTTGTATGAATGTTTAGTACCATGGGATACATCACATATAATACGTTTTTTTTCTCATGCGTAAATTATGCAAATTAGACTAACTTTGATTTATTTAGTGTTACTTTCAGCACTGTAAGTGCAAATGCCAATACGGCTCGGGCTCGAGGCCGTATTTATGAACCGATCTTTACGAAACTTCTTGTGTACCTTTGTTATCACCGTGGGACGAGAACTAGTGTTTTTGGGTCCGGTCTGAAATTCAAGATGGCCGCTGGCAGCCATTTTGTACAAAATTAGGTGCAATCAGATTTTTGCGCAGAACTTCCATATGAAAGCGCTGATTTGAATAATTTTCTGTGTGAATGTTTAGTACCATGGGATACATCACATATAATACGGGTGTTTTCTCGTGCATAAATTATGCCAATTAGACTAACTTTGATCTATTTTATGTTACTTTCAGCACTGTAACTCCAAATGCCAATACGGCTCGGGCTAGAGGCCGTATTTATGAACCGATCTTTACGAAACTTCTTGGGCACCTTTGTTATGACCTTGGGACGAGAACGAGTGTTTTTGGGTGCAGTCCGAAATTCAAGATGGCTGCCAGCGGCCATTTTGTACCAAAATTCGTGCAATCAGTTTTTTGTACAGAACTTTTGTATGAAAGTTCTGATTTGAATAAATTTCTTATCAACCTACCTCAGTTGTTTACTACAGGCTTGCACTACAGTGGAAGAACCTAACTCGGGTAAAATACTCTCTATTTTAATCTTTCCCAAGAGTTGGGAAAGAAAAGTGGTGTAAAAACACCACGAAAAAAATAAGCCAAAACTGGGTCGAGTGCCATCGGCGCACACCCAGTATGGGATGCTCTTCTATAGTCCAAATCCACGAGTACCATAAAACAGTGCGCAGTGCGTCAATTCACCATTCTTTTGATTATCCGCACACATGGTGGATGTGTGCCATCTTGCTCAGTAACAGTGATATTTTAACTCGTCGATAATGGTTTTCCTTTGACTGGAATTATGGATCTGAAGATCGTATAATAAACAGGACTGTGTTTTATATATTCTCGTTTATATTTTCAACCACATTCTCATTGTATATTATTTACTATTCCGTTTTCGCAAATGTTTTGTTTTTGACATCGTGTCATCGTGATTTGACAATGAATTTTTCAGTTGATGAATTTAATTGTTATTGGAGTTAGGTGTCCATCAGGGACTGTCTAGACAGGATTTCTTCACTTTGTTGAGGGCTGAATTTCTGTTTTTTCGGTCCCTGTCGACCATCTGGGTTCTGTCGTGTACCCATCGTTTTTTTTTCTGCCACCTTCTCTCATAGTTGAGGGTGTTCTTCTACTTTCTGTTTCTGTTGAGTTCACCTTTTTCTTCTGCTGCTCTCACCTCTGTTATTTCCAGTTCGGTTCCTTTAGGGCAATTCCTTTTGCCCTCGCCTTGGTGCGTTCTCGTGGCCGTTTCTTCCGCACCCGCGGGTGGTGTGGAACGCTGTCGTTTCGGGAGCCTCCCCTGGTGTGAGTTTTTTCCCCTCCGTGGGGATGTGCAGCTCCTCCCGCACCAGCAGGGGATGTGGAACGCTGTCGTTTCATGGCTTCCCGACTCTGGTGAGAGTTATTCCCTTTCCGTGGGAAATGTGCAGTTTTTTTTACCGTGGTGGATACTGCGGGAGCTGTTGGATTTCTGGTGAAGAGATGCCTGGTTCCGGGACTATGCGCCCTCTCCAGTCGACATCTGAGGCTGTCACTAGGGTTGTGACTCCTCCTTTGGAGGCCGAGCTAGGTGGCTCTCTCCGCTTTTCCGCCAATTCCAACAGCTCCCGTCATATCTGCTGCTACTGCTGTTCCGTCTACAACGTCATTGGGCACCGTTTTTAGCCGGCCTTGGCTTATCCCTGCAAGGGTCTGCAGGGATGTCTGTAGTGTGGTTGTGGGGTATCGACCTCAGCCTTCCCCGACTTCAACTCGTCGAAGTCGGAAGTGGCTGCCGACTGAACCTCCTACTGTGTCTTCTCAGCCGTTGAGCACAGTAGTTTTATACCTGCAGTGGTCTGCTGTGGTGTCTGGGAGTGTAGACGTGTGGGTATCGGCCTCAGCCTTCCCTGACTTCAACTTGGCGAAGTTGGAAGTGGCTGCCGGCCGAACCCTCTACTGTGGTCTCTGCGCCGTCGAGCACCACAGTTGTGTTATTGGATTCGGATGTTCTTAGTGGGGACACTATGAACTCCGTGGCATTTCCGTCCACTCATTCTGGCCACACAACCAGTTTTGGGGGACCAACGTCTTTTGTGCAGCCTGGACCTTCTGCCCCGCAGAGGTCTGCGGTGACTCTCATGAGTTCCCGCTCTGTTGATCCTTGGGGTGTGTCGTACCCCTACACACATCTGCCTTCAGACGTTTCGGCTGCCGCTCGTCCCACGTCGGGTGTTTTGGAGGATTTTGACCCTTCGCTTGTTAAGAGGGTCAGAGGTGAAGCCACTTTGCCGGTTCGTTCCCCTGTCGAACCGGCCAGTACGGTGAGCTTAGGGAGGCCCTCTCCTTACTCACTCAGGTTCTGTCAAAGAGCCTTCCCGTTGCTTCCAGCAAGGCAGCAAGTGGTTTCCAGGTGCCCCCTATGGCACCGCCTCCCGGGATTGGAAACAGGCCGCTTTCTGATCCCCCTGGTGTTCTGACACCATGGGAAGCGTCGGCTGCTTGCCCACGATGGGCTATGTGTCTTCCGACTCAGGGGAAGAGTCAGACATGCTTGATGTCGAGAGCCAGCAGTCTTCGGACTTGTGGGCAGCTCTTGATTTTGTGTTTGGTTTCCTTCCAGATCTCAAACCATCAAACCAGCCGACAGTGTCAGCCTGGCCAGGATCATCGGTCGCGCGCCAACAGCCTATGGAGCAACCTGCTTCTGGGCGTCTTCGACCGTGCCAGTCAGTACAGTTGGTTGAAGCATTTTCAGCCTTGGACTCTAAGCTGAGTTCCAAGGCTATGAAGGCTCCGTTCTTCACCAGGGTTGACACCTTTTTGCCTCTGACGCATTATCATTACTACGATTCCGCCAATCCGTCAGTCTGCCAGACTTTGACGGTTTTGGATCAGGACTCCAATTCCCTCGGGTTTTCCTAGCCCAAGTCTGCCGTCATTCCTATGACGACTCTGGAGTCCACGTTGGGCTTATCGAGAGAGATGCTTGGTATGCTTTCTCTCTCAGATCACGTTGTCTCAGCTTTAGCTGCTTATCTGCCTCCAGATAAGTTTGACGAGGTACAGGCTCCTTTGTGTGTGCTGTCCAAGACGCTCATGCATCTTACTCACACGCATGCCTGTAACACGGCTAATCTGGAATTAGTTCGGAGGGACTCTGTGCTGGACACAGGCCGATCCCTTCCTGAGGAGCAGCTCGCTACTCTTCGATCTGCTTCTTTGGCATGGAGACTTTCAGGTCGGTCCGCCGTTCAATTCACCAGGGAGATTTCGCTTCCAGCTTCGACCTGCGAGACGCTTACTTTCATGTTCCGATTCATCGGGCGTCACGGAAGTATCTCAGGTTCGCTTTTCTGGGGCGAGTTTACCAGTTCAAGGCCATGCCTTTTGCCTCCTTGGGCCTTCACCTGACTGATGTCGCATGTGATAGCTTTCCATCGCACACAGTCCAGAGTGACTACTTCGGCATATCCGGACGATATCCTCCAGAGGCATTCCAATGCTGCCTTACTGGAGTTGGATGTCACCACTCTGTTGAGCTTGCTCACGTCGCTTGGATTCAGAGTCAACGAGGAGAGGTCGGATCTGGTCCCTTCTCAGACGTTTTGTCATCTGGGGATGGCTTTCCGCACCCAATTCAATTTGGTGGCGGTTCCCCAGGCCAAGGCTGTGATTCTCTCAGCTTTTGCTCTGACTCTGTCCCAGTCCACATCCGTGACGGCACGGAGTATTCTCCGGCTGATCGGTCTCTGCGGTTCGGTGACGGATCTCATTCCTCTAGGTTGGCTGCATGTCAGACCTCTCCAACACTTTCTGCTCAGTCGTTGGAGGCCGAATGTCGATTCTCTGGATCTAGAGCTTCAGTTACCAGATTCTCTTATCCTCACCTTCTCCACTGGACGAATGTTCAGTGGATCAAGCAGGGTGTCCTGTTGGACTTACCCACGTCCGATCGCATTCTGACGGCAGATGTCAGCGATCTCAGATGGGGTGCGACGTTGGATCCTCTAGGTCTTTCCTTTCACGGGATGTGGGACCAGGATAGGGCATCTCTACACATCAGCCAGCAGAGCTTCTTGCTCTTCTTCTGAGTTTCAGGCAGTGGATCCCTCACCTGTCGAATTGTCAGGTCCTTCTGTTGTTTGACAATTGGACAGTGGTTGCTTACATTCGGGAGCAGGGCAGCCAATTGGCTCGGGATCTTCTACTGCTCGCTCAGGATGTCAATGCCGGGGTGGTTGTTCATCACATTTCCGGTTGTCTGAACATCCTAGCCGACTCCCTGTCCGACAGGGCAGGTTCTTTTCCACCGAGTGGATGCTCCACATGGCGGGTTCCATCGATCTCTTTGTGGCTATTTGGAACCATCAGGTGGACACTTTCGTGTCCCGTGTCCAGATGCTCTGGCTTTCGCCATGGATGCTCTGGCCCTCCTTTGGGACGGTCCTTTGGGACGGTCTTGTTGGCAACGCCTTCCTGCCAGTTCCGATTCCGCCTCAGGTTCTCTCCCAGATATGAACCTGCAGTCGTCGAATCCTTTCGATCACACCCGTCACCTCGGTGGGTGTGGGTCAATCTGCTCCACTCTCTGTTAGCGGCGGTTCCGGCATGTCTCCCTCTACATCGCAACTTTCTTTGCCAAAGTCGCCCGAGGAGGTTTCAAGTTGACCCGACTTCATTGTGCCTTAGCACATGTCTTTTATCAGGTTCTGTCTCCTCTGTAGTGGTTTTTCGAGACACGCAGTGGAGCTGCTTTTCTTCTTCAAGGAGGCACTCATTCCACTGGTTTAGCCTCTGTGGCTAAGTGGAAGGTTCTTCTGTCGATGGTGTGCGATCACTCTGTTGCTTCTTTCACTCCTTCGATCACACTGCTTGTGGAGTTTCTGGTTTATGTTTGTTTCTGGGGGTCTCCAGCAATGGGTACAAGTCCATGCTTCGGAGACCTTTTTCATATGTGGTACCACATTGTTTTGACACTCATCCTTGCCTCTCCAAGCTTGTTCAGCTCTTTTCCTTGAAAAGGCCTAGGACTTTGCAGTTTACTCCAAGATGGTCGCTTTCTTGGTTGCTGCTCTGCTTGGGGGTGGGGGCATTCGCACCTTTGTCCTGGATGACTATGCGTTTTCTCACATGCCAGATCTCTCCTGCATCCATTTCTTGATGGATTTGTCTTGCTATTCGTGCAGCTTCCGCTTGTCTAGCAACTGGTGATTGTATTACCAATTGTTTTTTCTGCCATGAGGTGCGTGCATTGTCTTCCTCTTTTAATAACTCTGTCATGTTGTCGGATGACGGATGTTATACTGGCAGCCTACTGGAGAAATGCTACATTCTCCTTTTATCTGCGACAGTTGCTGGAGCCGATAGAGGACCTTGGTCCTTGGGGCCCTCTTTCTTCAGCTCAGGCTGTTGTCTATCCCAGCCTTTCAGCTTTTTTCAGGGTCAGTTCCAGCTCTGTGCTGTTACTGCCCTTTCTGTCTGTGCGTCACACTTCACCATACGCCTCATTTTTCATTGTCTTTTCTAATGTTTGTGATGCTTTGGTTTGATAGGCCTAGGGATCTCTTCCTCTGTCCATGGTTCCAGTGCTATTGAGTTATGTGTGGGTTGGTTATGTGATTCCCTCCATCCTTTTGTCTATTCAGCCTGTAGTAAACAATTGAGGTAGGTTGATAAGAAATATAAATTTTATAGTAAATATCCTTTCTTATTATACCTACCGCAATTGTTTACATGGAGGCCCTCCCATCTTCTTATTCGGGTAAGAATCCTTCCTCCCCGCTGATCACATAACTCCTGTGTTGTCGGAATCAAAAGAATGACGAATTGACGCACTGCGCACTGTTTTACGGTAGTCGTGGATTTGGACTATGGAAGAGCGTCCCATACTAAGTGTGCTGACCCAGTTTGGGCTTATTTTTTTCGTGGTGTTTTTACACCACTTTTCTTTCCCAAATCTTGGGAAAGATTAAAATAGAGAGTATTTTATCCGAGTTAGGTTCTTCCACTGTTGTGCAAGCCTGTAGTAAACAATTGCGGTAGGTATAATAAGAAAGGAAATTTACTATAAAATTTATATTTCCGTATGAATGTTTAGTAACGTGGAATACATCACATATAATACAGGTTTTTTTCTCGTGCAAAAATTATGCAAATTAGATGAACTTTGATTTATTCAGTGCTTCTTATACACAGTAAGTGCACATGTCAATACGGCTCGGGCAAGAGTCTGTATTTATGAACCGATCTTCACAAAACTTCTTGGGTACCTTTGTTATCACCTTGGGATGAGAATGAGTGTTTCTGAGTGCGGTCCAAAATTCAAGATGGCAGCCAGTGGCCATTTTGTACCGAAATTAGGTCCAATCAGTTTTTTGTACACAACTTCTATACCTCTCAGGCTAGAGGCCGTATTTATGAACCGATCTTTACGAAACTTCTTGGGTATCTTTGTTATCACCGTGGGACGAGAACGAGTGTTTTTGGGTGCGGTCCAAAATTCAAGATGGCCGCCAGCAGCCTTTTTGTACCAAAATTAGTGCAATCAGTTTTTTGTGCAGAACTTCTGTATGAAAGTTCTGATTTGAATAAATTTTTGTAGGAATGTTTAGTAACATGGAATACATCACATATAATACAGGTTTTTTTCTCGTATAGAAATTATGCAAATTAGTTGAACTTTGATTTGTTCAGTGCTACTTATACACAGTAAGTGCACATGTCAATACAGCTCGGGCTAGAGTCTGTATTTATGAACTGATCTTCACGAAACTTCTTGGGTACCTTTGTTATCACCTTGTGACAGGAACACGTGTTTTGGGGTGCCTTTGTTTTCACTGTGCTATGAGAACAAATATTTTGGGGTTCAGTCAGACCCACTCTGGGACTCAAAGATTTCTTTTCTAGTTTAGCATCTAACTGACGCCCACCTTTACAATACAGTATTACTTTACCTACACATTTGTTACAGGCTACGGTCAGCATTTATGTACAGACCGTTACAATACTTTACATGTACCTTTGTTATCAGGTCATTACCTAGATGTTTGTCATTGCTGTGTCACATACTATACATGTACATGTCTTAAACAAGTTGAGCTACAGTGTCATTGACACTTTCATTAAGGTATATTTTTGGGATTTGATGGGTATTTTTAACCAAAACTTACTTTTTTCTGGATGTAAGAATGTAGCTTCAAGGAGCTCACTTGACATTGGATCGACTGTATTAAGAAAGGTTGTAGGGGAGCAGATGGGATCTGACATCTTTCTTGTTTACAGTAGATACATACACAGAACAACACACGCATGTGAATGGGTTAATCAATATGGCACGAGTGCCAGTGCAGGAGGATAAAATGAGAGGACAGGGGCCAAGAGGTAACAGACATCGAGATTCATTTGACAACTCGTCCCCCCCGATTGGATAGACCTTGTCATACCTCAAAACCTATATTGGATCAAGTTATTGTTGGTATATAATTGATAATCTCTTTTCCCTTAGGAAAATTCCATTCATAATTTGCAACATTTTAAATATCAACGTGATATTTATTATTGCATTATTACTGGTCTAATGTTGATTTTATTCAGTGTTGGTGCCACGCGACAAAATAATCATATCACTGTACAGTCAGATAGCCTGAATACCATATAGGGAATTACAAGTCACATTCTATTTGACATGTGACTGCCCTGTGCACTTTGATTAGTCCAACTTTAATACTACAGCCAATCACAACACTTGAGTAGGAATAATATATGCACTTCATCAATGAAATATTTACTGGATGAAATTCGAAATGGAAATTTGAAGCAGATTTGGAGATTTCGTGGACTTAACTCATCAGATCTAGAAAATAGCAATGTGAAACCAAATAAAAATACAGTTTACATTTGAACAATGGGAAACCACTTGCATTCCTGTAGTTTTATTTTATGGGAATTTTGTGAGAATCCGATAACTGGATTCCCATCGAAAAACGAGCATGCAATACACATGTTGTGTGTTAGTAGCAGTCATTAATTTTTCCAAACAAAAGGCATGCATAATAGAACTGAAACGGTTGAGGGATTTTCTTGATCGATAAATCACGTGGATTAACCTTGGTTAACTGATTAATCACTTGTCCAAATAGATATCTGAATAATTGTCATACCATTGGTGATTTACAGCATGAACCCTTTACCCAACGTAACAAACAAAACCGACTAGGGCAATATACAAAAATCTCCATTCAAATTTATTATGTTTTCAATTTTTGTCTCAAAACCATCGTTGAGCTCATTTTAATGAGGGGTCATAAATTATGTTTTTGAGACACAAATTGAAAATTTTTAGTAATTCATGAATTTATTTTGCAAGTATCGTCTGCTACCCGCAATGGGCAAAGGGTTAAGAATGACCATTTCCAACTGCTGATACAGTATGATGATCATGCAAGTAAACAAGTATGTCAGCAAGTAACTTGCATGCTTTACTCTGTCTCATATAATTGATGTGAGTCAGTGTGACAATGTTTACCTGTTTTGAAGCAGGTTTGTTCCTTTGTTAACCTATATAATACAATACAGTAGTTTAAAAGTAACGGTTAATCAATCAATTACTTTTTGGATCGATCAAGATGTTGATCATTGATTAATGGATTAATTGGTTACCCGTTTCAGCTCTAATGCATAATTACAGCAGGACATGGTAACCGTTTCCTTACCAGTAATACAAAGTAGTTTTCCTTCCGAACATGAGATAACAACATCTGATTATCCAACTGTATACCACACTTGCAAAATGGGTTAACATTCATTTGTTTTTTTTGTTTTGGATTTTTATATGGCCGCTCATATGAGCGTGCCGTATTATGGTATGGCAATGTCCGTTTGTCTGTCTGTCCGTCCATCCATAAGCTTTTGTTTGTCCATGTGATAACTTGAAAACAATATATCCAACAAATTCTGTTTTTTTATGGTTAATTAGTCATGACTAGAGGATGGTTCCTTTCGATAACCAGCATTCTGGCATATACAATATGGCCACCATGGCAGACATCTTGGATTTTCAGGGACTTTTGATTGTTCACGCGATAGCTTGAAAACTATAAATCCAACAGATAATACTTTTTTATGGTTGATTAATCATGACTAGAGGATGGTTCCTTTTGATATCCAGCATTCTGGCATCTCCAATATGGCCGCCATGGCAGCCATCTTGGATTTTCAGGGACTTTTGATTGTCCATTTGATAATCCAACAGATACTGTTTTTTTTATAGTTGATTAGTCATGACTAGAGAATGGTTCCTTTCGATAAACAGCATCAATGTCCATCCGTCCATCCATCCGCCTGTCTGTCTGTCTCTGTTCATCTCTGCATTAACTTTTGTTTGTCCATGCGATAACTTGAAAACAATACATCCAACAGATACTGTTTTTTTATGGTTGATTAGTCATGACAAGAGGATGGTTCCTTTCAATAACCAGCATCAATGTCCATCCGTCTGCAAGCCAGAAAATAAGCAGACTGACATCTGCAAAATGAGGTCCCCAGAGGGTGAATTTAGTGATGCTACCCTGCATAGCAGGGTAGCATCACTAAATTTACCCTCTGTGAACCAGAGGATAAATTGACCCATTGTATTGGATAGCATCATCAAATTTCACCCTCTGGGGACCTCATTCTGCAAATGTCAGACTGCTTATTTTCAGGCCTGTCCGTCTGTCTGTCTGTCTGTGTCTGTCTGTCCGTGCAGTCATCCGTTAACTTTTATTTGTCCATGCTATAACTTGAAAACAATACATCCAACAGATACTGTTTTTTTATGGTTGATAAGTCATGACTAGAGGATGGTTCCTTTCGATAACCAGCATTCTGGCATGTCCAATATGGTCACCATGGCAGCCATTTGGGAATTTTGGTGACTTTTGATTCTCCACTCAATACCTTGGAAACAATATATTCAAGTTTAATGGGTCGTAAGCCAGGAATGTATAACTATTTTTAAAGGAATTATTGACCTTTTGTTCAATTAAAAATTTCTTCACCAGCGCAATTTCTTCATAGGCAGCCGTATATTGATCCACCGCTGGCGGTGCACTTGTTTTCCAAAGGTATCTGATTTGGAACTCACAAATGAAGTTAAATTGTACATTTACTATTACGATTTACTTTTAATGTCCAATATTCCTTTAGTCCCTTTGTTTGCATGTTGGAACTACCTTTCGGGCCCACGTATAACCCTTTACCTAACATGAAAAGCAGACGACACTTGCAAACAAAATTCTTGAATAACTCATTTTTAGCTCAACTTTGACGAAGTCAAATTTGAGCTATTGTCATGGCCCGTCGTCCGTCGTCCATCTGTCCGTCTGGCCGTCTGTCTGTCTGTCTGTCTGTCCGTCTGTCCGTACGTCAACAATTGGCTATGGCTCGGGCTAGAGGTCGTATTTATGAACCAATCTTTACGAAACTTCTTGTGTACCTTTGTTATGACCCTGGGACGGGAACGAGTGTTTTTAGGTGTGGTCCGAAATTCAAGATGGCTGCCAGTGGCCATTTTGTACCAATGATGCAAAAATCAGTTTTTTGTACAGAACTTCTGTATGAAAGTTCTGATTTGAATAAAGTTTTGTATAAATGTTTAGTACCATGGGATACATCACATATAATACGGGTTTTTTTCTCGTGCGTAAATTATGCAAATTAGACTGACTTTGATTTATTTAGTGTTACTTTCAGAGCTGTAAGTGCCAAGCTGCTATGGCTCGGGCTAGAGGCCATATTTATGAACCGATCTTTACGAAACTTCTTGGGTACCTTTGTTATGACCGTGGGACGAGAACAAATGTTTTTGGGTGCGGTCCAAAATTCAAGATGGCTGCCAGCTGCCATTTTGTACCGACGATGCAGAAATCTGTTTTTTGTACAGAACTTCCATATGAAAGCTCTGATTTGAATAATTTTTTGTATGAATGTTTAGTACCATGGGATACATCACATATAATACGGGTTTTTTTCTCGTACGTAAATTGTGCAAATTAGACTAATTTTGATGTTTTTTGGGGTTACTTTCAGCACTGTAAGTGCAAATGCCAATACGGCTCGGGCTAGAGGCCGTATTTATGAACCGATCTTTACGAAACTTCTTGGGTACCTTTGGTATCACCGTGGGACGAGAACGAGTGTTTTGGGGTCCGGTCCGAAATTCAAGATGGCCGATGGCAGCCATTTTGTACAAAATTAGGTGCAATCAGATTTTTGCACAGAACTTCCATATGAAAGCCCTGATTTGAATAATTTTTTTGTGTGAATGTTTAGTACCATGGGATGCATCACATATAATACGGGTTTTTTTCTCGTGCAGAAATTATGCAAATTAGATGAACTTTGATTTTTTCAGTGCGACTTACACACAGTAAGTACACATGTCAATATGGCTCAGACTAGAGTCTGTATTTATGAACTGATCTTCACGAAATGTCTTGGGTACCTTTGTTATCACCTTGGGACGAGAACGAGTGTTTCTGGGTGCGGTCTAAAATTCAAGATGGCTGCTAGTGGCCATTTTGTACCGAAATTAGGTCTAATCAGTTTTTTGTACACAACTTCTATACAGCTCAGACTAGAGGCCATATTTATGAACCAATCTTTACGAAACTTCTTGGGTACCTTTGTTATCACTGTGCTATGAGAGCGAGTGTTTTTGGGTGTGGTCCGAAATTCAAGATGGCCACCAGCAGCCATTTTGTACCAAAATTAGTGCAATCAGTCTTTTGTATAGAACTTCTGTATGAAAGTTCTGATTTTAATAAATTTTTGTATGAATGTTTAGTAACATGGAATACATCACATATTGTAAGGGGTTTTTTTTCGTGCAGAAATTATGCAAATTAGATGAACTTTGATTTATTCAGTGCTACTTACACAATGTAAGCACACATGTCAATACAGCTCAGGGTAGAGGCTGTATTTATGAACCGATCTTCACAAAACTTCTTGGGTACCTTTGTTATCTCCTTGGGATGAGAATGAGTGTTTCTGGGTACGGTCCAAAATTCAAGATGGCTGCCAGTGGCCATTTTGTACCGAAATTAGGTCCAATCAGTTTTTTGTCACAAGTTCTATACAGCTCGTATTTATGAACTGATCTTCACAAAACTTCTTGAGTACTTTTGTTTTCACCTTGGGACAGGAACGAGTGTGTTTTGGGGTGCCTTTGTTATCACTGTGCTATGAGAACAAATATTTTGGGGTTCAGTCAGACGCACTCTGGGACTCAAAGATTTTTTCTAGTTCAGCATCTGACTGTCACCCACCTTTACAAT
Organism: Pictodentalium vernedei; assembly: GCA_031216915.1. NCBI lineage: Eukaryota > Metazoa > Mollusca > Scaphopoda > Dentaliida > Dentaliidae > Pictodentalium > Pictodentalium vernedei. Next base: position 95,731,940 of record CM062288.1, read on the forward strand.
ACTTTACCTATACATTTGTTACAGGCAACGGTCAGTATTTATGTACAGACCGTTACAATACTTTATATGTACCTTTGTTATCAGGTCATTACCTAGATGTTTGTCATTGCTGTGTCACATACTATACATGTACATGTCTTTGTCTTGACAAGTTGAGCTACAGTGTCATTGACACTTTCATTTGTCTCAAAAACATAGGTTATCACCCCACATTGGAACGAGCTCGATGAGCTTGTTTCAAAGAGGGGTCATAACCTCTGTTTTTGAGACCAAAAAAGAAAATTAAATGGTGATTTTTTAGAATAGCTCTGGCCGGTTTTGGCGATTATGTTGGGTGAAGGGTTAACATACAACCTACAAGAGGTCCTGCGGACAGTTGTCAAATTATCTTAGCCCGTAATCGAAAATAAGCCCACCTACCAACTCTTTAGATTTTAGTTTCAGAGTCCCTCCATGTAAATAAGACTAGTCCACAACTTTGTAATGATAACATTCATGACAGCCATGCTACAACAAAAACAAACCCCTTATCCAATGCACATGATATCAAAATTTGTTATTTGAATTAATATTTCTTTTTCAAATGTATCAAAAAATTTCAACAAAACAAGCTTGATAAACTGAGGGGGGTCACATGATATGATTTTGTTGAAATTGCTTTTCATTTTTTTTTTTTTTAACTTTTCAGTTTGTAATTTACATGGATGCATGCAGCTGATTCATCAGGTAATGGGTTAATGCATCTTTGTTATGGGGTTGACAGAGTTACCTAACTTTGTGTCAAGTTTGCATCCAAATTCTCCTGAAGGCTTGACCTCTCGAAAATAGGCCCACCCATATACCTTTGCACTCTATTACTTCATGCACCCAGTGGGCTTATTCCTGGATCAGTATGGTAATAAAAATATTATTAAGATATTGTGCAATTTTATCAATTTTATCAAAATTGTGTTGATTCGTTAGCTTTGAGGAGGTTTCTTTTTTTGGCATTTCTTAACAGTCAATCAAAAAATACACTGCAATTTTTTCATTTTTCAAACTCTTTCGATATATTTTAAACTTATTTATGTGATAGCTAGCCACAGACATGTGCACTTGTTATTTTCATTTAACTGTCTTGTCGATCTCCCCTCCCCTCTCTCCTAAATTCAGCTGTAGCTTGTTTTTACGATCAAAAAATTAAAGGTTTTTGTTTTCCCATCCACATTACATTTTTGGACCATTTATCATAGAGGTGTTCTTTACATTGATTTGGTCCAATAGGTATGCAGCATCAACAACAGAAATGTTTGATTATTTGTTTTCACACTGTTATCTTTTATTGATATTTGGGGTGACAAAGTCTTTAATTCGCTCTAAAACCTCTGATTTCTTGCCAAATATTAGAACTTTGAACTTCTTTTTTAGCTCACCTGACTGAAAGTCAGGGTGAGCTTTTCTTATCACTCTTCGTCCATCGTCCGTCCGTCGTCCTGCGTAAAGGTGGTGTTTGAGCCTCTTTCTCCTAAACCATTGGCCACAGGGACCAGCCTAGGGGGCACTTTTAGGGAGACTTCAAGTCTCCCTCCAGAAAAAATAGGGAGACTGCAGAGTCATGTACGGAGACTTCATAGGCAAGTGGGGAAAATTAAGAATATTCATGTACCACCCCCCCCCCCCCCCCCCCCCCCGCCCCTTCATAGTTTCAATTTGTGGTCCTCCATTAACGTCCAAATAATCCAGGTCCAGTTGTCTGTGATGCATCTGTGCCAGGTTAAAAAATCGTGCTTGAGTGTGATAAAAGTAATTATTGACTGAAAATCCCCCTCACTGCTACCCTCTCCTTCATGACCCCTCCCCTCTTCTTTGTGCCAATCCTCCAGCACCCTCCTCTGGTTGCCTTTCACCAAAGTCTACTAAGCTAATAATTTCCTAAGTCTGAAAGTGTGAAAGGACCAGATGTAAGAAGGTTGCTTGGGAGGTACTTTGTTAGTTAATAAACAAAATAAATTCTGGGGTCAAGTATTTTGTAAAAGAAATGTCATTCCGCATCGTTTTTATGGCATTCCGGTGTCATTCGACGTCATTTCCTGTCATTCCGGTGTTTAGGAGGACCCTTTTTCAAGATCGTCCACATGCACACTTGTGTCCTGTACAAAGCTTTTCTTGTCATCACTAAACTTTTTTTCATGTGTTTCAATTCCATTTGTGTTTTTCTGGGAATAGACAGCCCAACAGTTAACAGTCGGCAGCAAAACGAAATGAAAATACTGTGTTATAAAATACGTCCGTTATGTATACATTTCCGGCATCCTAAGCGACGTAACCTACTTTCAAACTGGGTTATTTTGTTGAGTCGCGAAAGTCACCTATTTTCGTTTCGACACTTGAAGCTCCGACTGAAACGCAACGAAATAGAAATAAAAAAAATCCGCCGAAAGCGACAATGGACAATTCATTGTCGTGTGATTTCAAATAAATGGACATTTATTTGACAAATTAAAATGCCCATTTATCACACTCAAGCACGATTTTTGAAAATAATTGTTTTCATGTAAACCTTGCATCACTCAGTTTAGCCTTTCCTCATTTTGGCCAATTTTTAGAGGGCGACTTGTAATCGCCCCAACTATTTTTCTAGGCGACTTTAGGCTTAGAAGGGCGACATAATCGCCCTAGTCGCCCTCACGGCTGGTCCCTGATTGGCCACATTTTAATTAAGTTTCATGTAAGTAGTGGTTATATAGGGGCATTTTGATTTTTGTGCAAATTAGGTTTCGGATCATATTGAGCAGAGGGGTGTGGAAAAAATGGCCGTATTTTTTGAAAATCTTCTAATGAACCACCAGTAGCAGAGACTTGATATGTGGTATACAAGTCCTTTTGAGGTTTCGAATCTGATTATCCAACTTCAAGAGAAGTTTGTGGGGCATTATTTGCCTTCGTTATGGGAGGGGCAAAAATTTTGGGCACGCTTAAAATTTCTATTTTCAGAACAGTGAGGTCGATTTGAACCAAATTTGATATGAGATGATAATGGGTCATCAGTAGTTGATTGATGCAAAAAAAATTTTCTCATTGCCCCATGGGAACCTCGGGAGCTAAAAATAGGAAGAACCTTAAAACTGCCATATCTCCAAAACTTCATGGCACAGAGAATTCTTATTTTTATAAAGCTTACTTTTATCCAGTAGAATAGAATGGTTAAAAAAAATCCCTATCGGTTTGATCACAAGGTACTTTTTTCAGGACTTTGAAAAAGTGCTGAGTCAGCACTTTTTAACACTGTTGGCAATGGGAAAAACATTAAAAAATCTTCTTCTCCAGATCCAGCAGGCAGAATCTTTTGATATTTCATATGCAACATTGTGGGGTGGATCTGATTCAAGTTTGTTCAAATCGGCCCCCTGGGTTCATATTTGGGCTCAGTATAGGAGCCGGATTTCGAACTTAGTGCATTTCAGGCAAATTTCTTAAAAAATCTTCTTCTCCAGATCCTTCAGGCAGAATCTTTTAATATTTGGTATGCAAAATTGTGGGGTGGATCTGATTCAAGTTTGTTCAAATCGGCTCCCTAGATTCATATTTGGGCTCACTATAGAAGCTCGAATTTGAACTTAGTGCATTTCTGGCAAATTTCTTCAGAAATCTTCTTCTCCAGATCCAGCAGGCAGAATCTTTTGATATTTGATATGCAACATTGTGGGGTGGATCTGATTCAAGTTTGTTCAAATCGGCCCCCCCTGGATTCATATTTGGGCTCACTATAGAAGCCCGAATTCGAACTTAGTGCATTTCAGGCAAATTTCTTAAAAAATCTTCTTCTCAAGATCCAGCAGGCAGAATCTTTTGATATTGGGTATGCACCATGCTTAGGGGTGTAAGATCCAAGTTTGTTCATGCCAAGTCCCTGGGTTCATATTTGGGCTCACTGTGGTAGCCTGAATGATAACTTAGTTCAAAATGAGGAATTTTCTTTAAAAATCTTCTTCTTCAGATCCAGCAGTCGGAATGTTTTGATATTTGGTGTGCAGCATCCTTAGAGGGGTGAGATTCAAGTTTGTTAAAGTCCCTGGGTTCATATATGGGCTCCCTGTGGGAGCCCGAATTATAACTTAGTTCAGTATGAGGAATATTGTTTAAAAATCTTTTTTTTTTAGATCCCTTGGTCAAAATCTTTGGATATTTGCTATAAGCTTTTTTTTGGAGGAGCAGATGCAACTTGTTGAAATCAAATCTCTGGGTTGATATTTAGGCTACCATGTCAGGTGAGCGCCCTCAGGCCCCCTGGGGCCTCTTGTTTTTTCTTATTAGCTTAACTTGACATAGTCAAGATAAGCTATTGCCATCATGCGTGCAGAAGTCTGTTAGTCTGTGAGTCTGTGACGTCTGTTCACATTTTCCTTTAGCACGGGCTACACCCTGCAGTTCTTGTCTGATCTTCACGAAATTTCATATGTAGGTTTGGCTGCCCAAGCCCAAAACCCGAAAACCATTAGCACAGTCTACAGGTCATATTTATGAAGGGATTTCATTGTAACTTGGTAGGATGCCTCTGTATAATGTCTATGAGAACGTTCCCTTTTGGGCATGATCTATCAACCGTGATGGCTGCCCAAGCCCGAAACCCAGAAATTTTTAGCACAGTCTGCTGGTCATGTGTAATGTGGAGGGATTTCATTGTAACTTGGTAGGATGACTCCTTATGATGTCTAGATGAGAATTTCCCCATTTGGGCATGATGTGCCAACCGTGACGACTGCCCGAACCCAAAACCCGAAAACCTTTAGCACAGTCTACAGGTCATATTTATTGAGGAATTTCATTATAACTTGGTGGGTTGACTTCATACAATGTCTAGATGAGAAAGTCCCCTTTTGGGTGTGATTGGGCAACTGTGACGGCTACAGGGGCCCAAAGCCCGAAAACGTTTAGCACAGTCTAGATGTCATATTTATGAAGGGATTTCATTGTAACTTGGTGGGATGACTCCAAATAATGTCTAGATGAGAACATCCCATTTTGATCGCGATCATTCAGCCTTGATGGGTGCCCGAGCCCAAAAACCTTTAGCATAGATAAAAGGTCATATTTATGGAAGGATTTCATTGTAACCTATTAGGTTGACTCCATATAATGCCTAGATGATGATTTTGGTTGTGATTGGTCAGCTGTGATGGCTACAGGTGCCCGAAGCCCAAAAACCTTGAGCACAGTCTACAGGTCATATTTATGAAGGAATTTCATTGTAACTTCGCAGGATCACTCCAAATGATGCCCATATGAGATTGTCCCCCCTTGGTTGCGATCATTCAACCCTGATGGCTGCCCGAGCCCAAAGCCCGAAAACCTTTAGCACAGTCTACAGCTCATATTTATGAAGGGATTTCATTGTAACTTGGTAGGTTGACTTCATATAATGTCTAGATGAGAACGTCCCCTTTTGGACACGATTGGGCAACTGTGACGGCTTCAGGGGCCCAAAGCCCGAAAACCTTTAGAACAGTCTACAGGTCATAATTATGAAGGGATTTCATTGTAACTTGGTAGGATGACTCCAAATAGTGTCGAGATGAGAACGTCCCCTTTTGGTCACGATCATTCAGCCTTGATGGCTGCCCGAGCCCAAAAACCTTTAGCATGTCTGTAGGTTGTATTTATGGAAGGATTTCATTGTAACTTGTTAGGTTGACTCCATATAATGCCTAGATGATGACATCCCCTTTTGGTCGTGGTTGGTCAACTGTGATGGCTGCAGGTGCCTGAAGCCCGAAAATCTTGAGCACAATCTACAGGTCATATTTATGAAGAGATTTCATTGTAACCTCATAGGATCACTCCAGATGATGTCCAGATCAGAATGTCCCCTTTTGCTTGCGATCATTCAACCATGATGGCTGCCCAAGCCTAAAGCTCAGAAACATTTAGCACAGTCTTCAGATCATATTTATGAAGGGGATTTCATTGTAACTTGGTAGGTTGACTTCATGTAATGTCTAGTTGAGAACAGCCCCCTTTGGACACCATTTAGGCAACTGTGTTGGCTACAGGGGCCAAAAGCCCAAAAATCTTTAGCACAGTCTACAGGTGATATTTATGAAGGGATTTCATTGTACCTTGGTAGGATGACTATATAAAATGTCTAGATGAGAACGTCTCCTTTTGGTCGCGATCATTCAGCCTTGATGGCTGCCCAAACCCAAAACCCCAAAACCTTTAGCATAGTCTATTGGTCATATTTATGGAAGGACTTCATTGTAACCCGTAAGTTTGACTCCATATAATGCCAAGATAATGACATCCCCTTTTGGTCACGATTGGTCAACTGTGACGGCTTCAGGGGCCCAAAGCCCAAAAACCTTGAGCACAGTCTACAGGTCATATTTATGAAGGCATTTCATTGTAACTTTGTAGGATCACTGCAGATGATGCCCAGATGAGAATGTCCCCTTTTGGTAGCGATCATTCAACCATGATGGCTGCCAGAGCCCAAAGCCCAAAAACCTTTAGCACAGTCTACAGGTCATATTTATTAAGGGATTTCATTGTAACTTGGTAGATTGACTTCATATAATGTCTAGATGAGAACGTCCCCTTTGGACGCAATTGGAAAACTGACGGCTACAGGGGCCCGAAGCCCGAAAACCTTTAGCACAGTCTACAGGTCATATTTATGAAGGGATTTTAATGTAACTTGATAGGATGACTTGTTTTGGAATAATTTTACTGTAACTTAATAACTTTTGTTGATATACATTAACTGTGAGGGCCACATTCATTAACTGTGAGGTCATATTAACCCACCCCTCAGTTCTTTAGTACAGTGTACACCTCATATTATTTTTATCATAAACATAGCATACAGGGAACAGAAATGAACATATTCCCAATTATCACAATTCTTGTCTTATTTCATAATCCTTTCATAAACATTGAACATTATCCTTTTCATCAAACACAACACACAAGTTAAGCTACAGTGTTATTGACACTTTCATATTTCTCTGCACTTTTTCATTCTTAACCCTTTACCCAACGTAACGGCCAAAACCAACCAGTGCTATTCTAAAAAATTGTCAGTTAATTTTCATTTATTTTTTCATTTTTTGTCTCAAAAACATAGGTTATGACCCCTCATTGGAACGAGCTCAGTGAGTTCGTTCCAGTGAGGGGTCATAACCTTTGTCATAACCGTTTTTGGGTGTTACATTGGGTAAAGGGGTAAAGGTAAATGTCCTTGAATATGCTTCAAAATTATCTACAAAAATTCTTGGAAGTCTGTGATTTTTGTCTCTTGGGTGTGTACGAACCCTGATACTATATTTGCAAGAGCACTTTTTGTCTGTTGCACTCTCCAACTTGTTTTCTTAAATGTAAATGATGAGTTTAATTTTAGAAAGAAATTGCATGAGAAGATAAGTGTAGATACTTAATTTTAAGTGTTTTATTTATCACACTTTATGACACGCCACATAACTACATTTAACATCACTGATGGGCGTTAGAGAAGTTTCTTAACTGGTTGAGGGCTAGATTATTTTTGGTGGTCTGAATCCATTATTCAAAACTTGTTTTATTACAAATTATTGGAGAGTGCCCACAGGCACTCTCCAATAATTTGTAATAAAACAAATTTATATAAACAAAATATTATTTGTGTTTGACTGAATAGGAAATATAAGTAAGGAAAGTGTTAGCTTTTGCTCTGGTATCCTCATTTTTTGAAAGCCCTGATAGTGGCATCTTGCACTCAACCAGTTAATACTCACACATTTGTAAAATAAAATTATTGTTGTTCATTCTATGCTATAGAGTTCCATAAATCAATATTGATTTTATTTATCAGTACTGGTATGTATAAAAGGAGTTACCTGATAGAGAATTTAGTTTCATTTTACCCTGCACTCAATTACATGTACTCTGAAAATTTCAAATTGCAGCTTTTTTCCCACAATGCAACTAGGAACTCATTGAGCTCTGTCAACCAAGAATGAATTGCTTAACTTCTTTGTTGCATTATGGGAAATATTTTCCACTTGAATTTTTTGTGTTTTGTTATGAGTCTGGAGAAGGTTAACCTGTCACAGAGTTCCAGTTGCCATGGGAACCCTGGGAATTGAAAGAGTACTTGTTTACTATGGTTTTGAAAAGTTGTGTTTCACTATTATACGTTAGTCACAATTACCCTTTCTGCAAAAAATATATGACCTTAAACACCAATAAATAAATAAATAAATAAATAAATAAATAAATAAATAAATAAATAAATAAATAAATAAGAAAAACTGTGTATAGATTAACCTGCAAAAAAGAAAGACTCGGGTTAGCAGGTAGGGATTTCTTTTTATTTCATTTTATTAATTTTTTTTTTTCTATAAAAGTATTCTTCAAGTTTGGAAAAAAGAAAATTTTGATGATGTGTATTGGATAAATATATATCTTGGTGTACACTGATGGCTGAAAAGGTACATTACTAAATATGACTCCACTTGTGCTTCATTTCTGACTAGTGCGTACATCCGACCCAGGACACAGAACCCCAATGGAAAGTTTCTAGCTGGATGGAATCACAGGATCACAGACTACCCACATATATAATAGATAATGGAGTTGTTAGCTCACCTGACTGCAAGTCAATGTGAGGTATTGCCATCACTGGGCGTCCGTCGTCCGTTAACTTTTGCAAACCTGGCTTCTTCTCCACAGCCATTCAGCCAAATTCAAACATATATTGCATAAACCATCCCTGGGGTATACCCTTTCTATTTTGTTCAAATGGAGTGGCTGCCTTCTTCAGGCTCTGGGCAATGATGCCAAAGCCTAAAAATCTTTAAAAGTCTTCTTCTCATGAACCACCAGAGAGATTGCCTTGATATATGGTATGTAACACTCTTTGGTGTTGAAGATTAAAATTTGTTCAAGAGAAGTTGGTAGATCAATATTTGGGCTCTCTGTGCGCACATATCCATTTTGGGCTCTGCACAAAATTTCTATTTCAAGAACCTATGGGCCGATTTGAACAAAATTTGGCATGTAGCATAAGTGGGTCCAAAGTACTTGATTGATGCCCGAATATTTTTTTTTCATTGCCCCGTGGGTATCCCAGGGGCTAAAAATAGAAAAACATTCAAATGCCCATATTTTACAAACTACACAGAACAGAGAACTGTTATTTGGTATGAAGCATCCTTTTGACCGGTAGAATGGATTAAAAAAAAAATGGCGATCGGTTGTGTTAGGGTGTTCTGTAGGGGCATTTGAAAAAATGCTGAGTCAGCATATTTGCAAAAATTGGAAAAAATAATTTCTTCAGAACCGTTGATCAGAATCCTTTGATATTTGGTATACAGCATCCATAGGATGGTCAAATACAAGTGTGTTCAAATCGCCCCCCCCCCCCCCCTCGGTTCATATTTAGGCCCAACAGAGGAGCCCAACTAATTAACTTAGGATGCTATGGGGAATAAGCTTTAAAAATCTTCTTCTTCAGATCATACAGTCAGATTCTTTTGATACTTGTTATACAGCATCTCTACAGGGGTCAGATTGAAGTTTGTTCAAATTGAGTCCCTGGGTTAATATTTGGGCTTCCTTTGGAAGCCCGAATATTAACTTGGTGCAATATGGGGAATAATCTTTAAAAATCTTCTTCTTCAGATCCACCAGTCAGATTCTTTTAATATTTGGTATGCAGCATCTCTAGGGGAGGGGGGGGGGGGGGGTGGGGGGGGGGGGGGTTTAGATACAAGTTTGTTCAAATGGGATCCCTGGATGAATATTTGGGCTCTTTATTGGAGCTCAAATTTTAACTTGGTGCAATATGAGAAAATTTCTTAAAAAATCTTCTTTTTCAGACCCACTAGAGAGAATCCTTTCATATTTGGTATGTGACATCTCTAGAGGTGTAAGATTTGAATTTGTTCAAATCAACTCCTTGAGTTAATATTTGGGCTTCCTATGGGAGCCTGATTATTAACTTGGTGGAATATGGAGGTATATTCTTTAAAAATCTTCTTCAGATTCACCAGTCAGATTCTTTTGTATTTGGTATGCAGCATCTCTAGGGGGGTTAGATTCAAGTTTGTTCAAATTGGATCCCGGGATGAATATTTAGGCTCTTTATTGGAGCCCAAATTTTAACTTATTGCAATATGAGAAAATTTCTTAAAAAATCTTCTTTTTCGGACCTGCTATTGAAAATCCTTTCATATTTGGTATGTGACATCTCTCGAGGTGTAAGATTCAAATTTGTTCAAATCAAGTCCCTGGGTTAATATTTGGGCTTCCGGTGGGAGCCTGAATATTAACTTTGTGCAATATGGGTAATAATCTTTAAAAATCTTCTTCTTCAGATCCACAAGTCAGATTCTTTTGATATTTGGTATGCAGCATCTCTAGGGGGGTTAGATTCAAGTTTGTTCAAATGGGATCCCTAGATGAATATTTGGGCTCCTTATTGGAGCCTAAATTTTAACTTAGTGCAATATGAGAAAATTTCATAAAAAATCTTCTTTTTCAGACCCACTTGTGAGAATCCTTTCATATTTATTATGTGACATCTCTAGAGGTGTAAGGTTCAGATTTGTTAAAATCGAGTTCCTGGGTTAATATCTGTGTTCCCCAAGGGAGCCCAAATATTTACTTAGTGCAATATGGGGAATTATCGTTTAACATCATCTCCTTCAGATCCAGCTGTCAGATTCTTTTGATATTTGATGTACAACACCTCTGGGAGGGTTAGATTGAAGTTTGTTCAAATCAGGTCCCTGGCTTAATATTTGGGCTTTTTATTGAAGCCCAAAGTTTAACTTGTAGCAATATGAGAAAATTTCTTGAAAATTCTTCTTCTTCAGATCCACCAGTGAGAATCCTTTCATATTTGGTATGTAACATCTCTAGGGGTGTCGAATTCAAGTTTGTTCAAATCGATTTGCTTGGTCTTTTTTTTTATTTTTTATTTTTTATTTTTTTTTTGGGGGTGGGGGGGGGAGAGAGAGAGCTAGAGAGAACCACAGTAGTTTAAAACAAAGCATAAATTTCTTTCGGTTGAACCACAGTAGTTTAAAACAAAGCGTAAATTTCTATTGGTTGTTGTTTTTTAATACTTCACAGCACAGAGTTTGCTAGGAAGCTTTCATTGGACCAGCAGAAATGAATGACCCAAAAAATTGCTCTTGCTGCTGATCACATGCTGATACACTCATCTGTTTTGACAATTTGAACCAGGTGAGCGTTTTAGGTTCACTTGAGCCTCTGGTTAAAATTTGGCATTTTGAAATTATCTGTGAATAGATTTACAAAATGTACACACTTGATACAAATTTTCTGACCTGATCTCGATAAATTTTTTATGCTTGGCCTGGGTTGGCATGATTTTTATAGGGTCATTAGGGTTACCCTAAACATATATACTTTCTTCTTTTCTAATATTAGCTGGCTAGCCAGTCAGTGGTTTGTCTAGCATGCTGTCCTCCTGTCTTTTGGAAGGGCCGATTTTCTCCATTGCCACAAATGGCCTCATCCCTGAATGAACAGCTGTTGGCTCACATGTGTACTAAAAGGCCGTAATTTATTTATTTTAGTTCAGGACGTACCAAACTGAAAAAAATGACTGCCTTACAGGCTATGTTTAGATTTGACAGACATAAAAGTGAGAGGTGTGACTGAAATCACTGGATAACATTGTGGCAAAACCACAAAATAGCTCACATCATTTGAACATTAAATTTTTATGTGTACCCATACTATGTATGGTACACATAATGCCGACATCCGGGGTGGACCCCCGTTGTTCGTCCATCCTTCGTCTGTCCGTCAGTCTGGCGTCCGTATTCATTTCTTTGGCATTTGATAACTTGAAAAATATTGCTTGGATTGTCAAGTTACTTTATATTCTTGTTCAGGTTACTGATGTGCCGAGCTGTATAGTTTTTGGTGTAAATCTGATAAATTGATCCTGAGATATTAACCCTTTATCCTTCAAACTGAAAATTCCTCCAATCCCTTTGGCATGAGATAACTCAAAAAATATCCATCCGATTGTCATGTTGCTTCATATATGTGTTCAGGTTACTGATGTGCCGAGCTGTATAGTTAGCTCAACTTTGGCGAAGCCAAATTTGAGGTATTGTCATGGCCCGTCGTCCGTCATCCATCTGGCCCTCAGGCCGTCTGTCGCACCGTACACACGGCTCGGGCTAGGGGCTGTATTTATGAACCGATCTTTACGGAACTTCTTGGGTACCTTTGTTATTACAGTGAGATGAGAACGAGTGTTTTTGGGTCTGGTCCAAAATTCAAGATGGCCACTGGCAGCCATTTTGTACAAAATTAGGTGCAATCAGATTTTTGCGCAGAACTTCCATATGAAAGCTCTGATTTGTATAATTTTTTGTATGAATATTTACTACCATGGGATACATCACGTATAATACGGGTTTTTTTCTCGTGCGTAAATTATGCAAATTAGACTAACTTTGATTTATTTAGTGTTACTTCCAGCACTGTAAGTGCAAATGCCAATACGGATCGGGCTAGAGGCCGTATTTATGAACCGATCTTCACGAAACCTCTTGGGTACCTTTGTTATCACCATGGGACGAGAACGAGTGTTTTGGGGTCCGGTCTGAATTTCAAGATGGCCACTGGCAGCCATTTTGTACAAAATTAGATGCAATCAGATTTTTGCGCAGAACTTACATATGAAAGCGCTGATTTGAATAATTTTTTGTGTGAATGTTTAGTACCATGGGATACATCACATATAATATGGGTTTTTTTTCGGGTGCATAAATTATGCCAATAAGACTAACAACTTTGATCTATTTAATGTTACTTTCAGCACTGTAACTGCAAATGCCAATACGGCTCGGGCTAGAGGCCGTATTTATGAACCAATCTTTACGAAACTTCTTGGGTACCTTTGTTATCACCGTGGGACGAGAACGAGTGGTTTTGGATGCGGTCCGAAATTCAAGATGGCCACCAGCAACCATTTTGTACTTTAGTTAGTGCAATCAGTTTTTTGAACAGAACTTCTGTATGAAAGTTCTGATTTGAGTAAACTTCATTGTCCTGGAAAATTGATTAGCAATTTCAGCTTCAGAAAATTGTTGTTTATTGCCTCCAAAACATAATTTATGATTGCTCATAGGAACAAGCTTGATGAGCAAATTTTCCATGGGGTGATAAGGCCCCACAAAACAGATCTTCTGTTTCTTAGGCCATTTTTTGTCAAATTGCATGTGGGCAGGCAGTTTTTTATTTTATTCTTTAGATTTGTAATTATTTCTTTGCCATCAAAAGTTCATGTTCTTGGTTTGTTTTTAGCTCAACTTGACAAAGTCAAGCTGAGCTATTGCCATCACTTCTCGTCCGTCGGTGTACGTACGTACATAAAACGTACGTACGTATCTACGTCCACAATTTCCTTTGACACACCTCACAGGTCGCATTTATGATCAGATCGCTTTGAAGCTTGGTATGCTTGTTTGGGGTGACCTCTAGATGGGAGCTGTCGATTTTCTTCATTTTCTGTCAAAAAATGTTGCCGTGGCCAACATTCTTAGAACTTAGTTTAGTCAAACCTCAATACTTCCGTTTGGCACACCTTACAGGGCACATTTATGATCGGATTGCTTTGAAACCTGGCATGCTTGTTTGGGGTTACCTCTAGATGGGAGCTATCGATTTTCTTCCATTTCTGTCAAAAAGTGTTGCCGCGACCAACGTTCTTAGAACTTAGTTTAGTCAGACTTCAATATTTCCCTTTGGCACACCCTACAGGGCACATTTATGATGGGATTGCTTTGAAACCTGGCATGCTTGTTTGGGGTGACCTGTAGATGGGAGCTATCGATTTTCTTCCATTTCCATTTGTCAAAATGTTGCCGCTGGCAGCGATCTTTGAACTTAGTTTAGTCAGGAATCAATATATTCCTTTGGCATGCCCTACAGGGCACATTTATGATCAGATCGGTTTGAAACTTTGTATGCTTGTTTGGGGTTACTTCTAGATGGGAGCTATCGATTTTCTTCGATTTCCGTCAAAAAATGTTCCCACTGGCAATGACCTTCGATGAACTTAGTAAAAACTTAGTGCAGTTAAGCATCAGTATTTCCGTTTGACACACCCTGCAGGGCACATTTATGATTGGATCACTTGTAAACTTGGTGTGCTTGTGTGGCGTGACATCTATATGGGAGCTATAGATTTTCTTCCATTTCCGTCAAAAAAAGTTGACGATGCCAACGTTCTTAGAACTTAGTTTAGTCAGACCACAATATTTTCCTTTAACACACCCTTCAGGGCACATTTATGATCGGATCACTTTGAAACTTGGTATGTGTGTTTGGGGTGACCTCTAGATGTGAGCTATTGCTTTTTTTTCATTTCCATAAAAAATTATTATTTCTGCAGGGTATACTTATGAATTTCCATAAAAAAAAAAAACATTGCCACAAGCAATGACCTTCTACTTAGTGCATTTGTGCATTAACATCTTTCTTTGGCATGCCTCAGAGGGCACATTCATTATCAGGTTGTTTTGAAACTTTGTATGCTATTGATTTTCTTTTCATTTCTATCAAAAACTGTTGCTGTTAGCAACAATCTTCGAATTTATTGCATTTGTGCATCAACATTCTTTGACATGGCCAACAGGCCACATTAATTATAGGATTGTTTTTGAACTTGGTGTGCTCATTAGGCAAGGCCTTTAGATAAGAGCTATTGTTGATCAGCATTCATTTCTGTGAAAAAAATTGCCATTTACAATAACCTCTGAACACACTGCATTTGTGTATCAACATTCTGCCTTTAGCCACTCTTACAGTTTACATTTAAAAATGCATGGATTACTCTGACGTTGTGCACACACAATGCTGTTATATTGAAATTTCATCAAATAACATTGCTACCAATGTTCTTCAGTTTTGCCATTTCATTTATAACTTTCCAAGTTCAAGTTTGTCAAGTTGAGCTACAGTGTCATTGACACTTTCATTTGTTTTAGGCCTCATAATCTCCAGAATAGCATGGGTTATGGTGTATTCCTTTCCTTGAGTACAAGAAGGTTTTGCAGTGCTAAAGCAATGCAAAGCCTTCTTGCACTCAATGGACAAATTTATAAATTTTGTTAACTTGGGTAAAATATGGATCATAAACCATTTAATTATTATTTTTAGCTTAACTTGTCAAAGTCAAGATAAGCTATTGCCGTCATGCATGCTGAAGTGTGTTAGTCTGTGAGTCTGTTCACATTTTCTTTTAGCACAGGCTCACCCTATAGTTCTTGTCCTATTGTCACATAATTTCATATGCAGGTTTGAGGTCATGTCTAGATGAGAATGTCCCCTTTTGGTTGCGATCGGTCAGCCGTGATAGCTGCCTGAGCCCCAAACCCAAAAACCTTTAGCACAGTCTACAGGTTGTATTTATGAAGGGATTTCATTGTAACTTGGTAGGATGACTCTGTATAATGTCTAAATGAAAACGTCCCCTTTTGGTCATGATCTGTCAACCGTGACGGCTGCCCAAGCCAGAAACCCCAAAACCTTTAGCACAGTCTGGAGGTCGTATTTATGGAGGGATTTCATTGTAACTTGGTAGGATGACTCCATATAATGTCTAGATGAGATTGATGGCTACTCAAAACCCGAAGACCTTTAGCCCATTCTACAGATTGTATTTATGAAGGGATTTCATTGTAAATTGGTAGATGACTCCAGATACTGTCTACATGAGAACGTCCCCTTTTGGTCGCAATCATTCAGCTGTGACGGCTACCCGAGCCCAATACCCAAAAACCTTTAGCACAGACTACAGGTCGTATTTATGAAGGGATTTCATTGTAACTTTGTAGGATGACTCAGTGTAATATCTGGATGAGAACGTCCCCTTTTGGTTGCGATGGGTCAACCGTGATGGCTACACAGGCCCGAAGCCCAAAAACCTTTAGCACAGCCTACAGGCCGTATTTATGAAGGGATTTCACTGTAACTTGATAGGATGACTCATTTTGGAATACTTTCACTGTAACTTGGTAACTTTGGTTGACATACATTAACTTTGAGGGCCACATTAACCCACCACTCAGTTCATTAGTACAGTCTACACCTCAAATTATTTTTATTGAAAACACAGCATACAGGGAACAGAAATTAACATATTCTCAATTATCACAATTCTTGTCGTATTTCATAATCCTTTCATAAACATTGAATGAACATTATCCTTTTCATCAAACACAACACACAGTCAAGTTAAGCTACAGTGTCATTTCAAGTTTGCATTGGTTGCAAAAAGAGAGCATGTGGCAGCCAAAAGGACTATGCTGGAGGTCCTAAGATACAGATTTTTTTAGGCCTAAGCTTTATTTGGAGGCAAAGATTTAAAATATAATAAAATTTGATTTGATATTTTCAAATATGACTGGCCGGAGATGGCTATTACTTTAGGTAAAGGGTTGTTTGATTAACCACTTTACTAGCGAAAAATATTCAGTAAACAAGAATATTCAATTAACCCTTTATTCCAATCACACAATATCAAAATTTGCTATTTTGATAATTTTGTTACCAAATTTTTCTAAAAATTTCAAACAAAACATATCATGTGACCCTTCATTGGAATGAGTTTCATGAGCTCATCACAAGGGGTCATATGATATGGTTTTGTTGAAACATTCTGAAAAAAAAAAGATTTTTCACTGAACAATTTGTATTTTACATGGACAGATGTGGCCGATTCATTAGGGTTAACCAGTTTAGTCTGTTAATAGATGTATTTATCCTTGCATATCAAATAGATTATCTCTCACCTGCTGAGCATTTTCTTGATTTTTATGCTCTGACTTGGGCCAGGTGACATAAAGTGATTGAAGTGTGCATTTGTGAGTGTCCAAGCCAATAACCCAAATTCTGTTGGGGCTACAATCAACAAACTTCACACAATCATAAAAGACAATGGGAGGATGTTTCACAGTTTTGATTCTTGCAAACAACTTAAGCCCTTGTGAGTGCATCTAGTATATGCAAGAAACAAACATATGATTTGTATATTTTCTGGACTTCAACCCTTAAGGGCATAGTTCTGAATGTGGTGCATTTCTTGTATGTGTACATGTAGAAATCATGTTTCAACATACAGGTTTTTCCTAGTCTTGTTAACCCTTCACCCAACGTAATGGCCAAAACCAGCCAGCGCTCTCCTAAAAAATCGCCAATTAAGTTTCATTATATTCAGGCTTGGATTTCTGAAAAATCCAGGGTGGCAATAAATCGCTCACCTGGAACCTACTTAGGTGAGCAAATTGCTCTCCTGAAATCTTTTTCACTTTTTTGCTTCACGAAGATCTTCTAAAGACTTAGTTAATACCGGGTTGGGTAATTTCTCCTTCGAGTGCATTCAAGCCAATCAATTTTAAATGAATTAATAAAATGTTAATGAATGAACCTGTATTCATTTTTTACTATCCCCTCCACCCCAGTGTGGTCAGAGCGATCAAGAAGTTCAGGGGGACTGGTACATGTAGTGGCCGACACACACATGTACCCAGCATATTCTGTACACACATTCCATGGTCACTGTCGAAAATAGCTGAAAGTAGGTGAGCAAAAAAAGGCTTATGCCGGATTAAATTGCGTGAGCAGTTAAGGCAAGCTAAAAATCGCTTACGTCAGAATTCCATGACTGTATATTTTCATTTTTTTGTCTCAAAAACATAGGTTATGACCCCTCTTTGGAACGAGCTCGATGAGCTCATTCCAATGAGGGGTCATAACCTATGTTTTTGAGACAAAAAATTAGTTATTCAAGAATTTTGTTTGCATGTGTCGTCTGCTTTTCATGTTAGGTAAAGGGTTAATGAGAGTTACAGTACCTTGGCAGTAGTTTCTAGTGAAGTTTTGGCTGCCAGTGCAGGTAGCCAAGACTACACTAGACACCACTGCTGTCTCAAAGAGTTACCTTAATCATGTGGGAGCAAAAAGTAAGTGGAATTATCCAGGCCTGTAAGGCCACTTTCAGAATGAACATTTGAATTAAAGTTGATACTTGTCTTCCTTTCAAGAATCATTTGCATGAATTTGAAGCCCTGTAGTCTGAGGTCCATTAAGATGGTGAATTCTGTTGTCAGCCCAGTTGTTTGGAAAATAACAAAAGTATATGCAGTTACATAGAGATAACAGGTCAACTTTGTATTGAAGCTATGGTCATTGGTTTGGTGTTTGAGAGTTATATGCAGTTAACAGGTCATTCTATTAAGCAATACCCAGCTAAGTAGGCCCAAAAGTATTAATGGAAATGAAACCCCATTGAAATGTTTTCAAGTCTGTTTAGCTAGCATTTTTTATCTATTTTATGTAGTATTTTTGTGATAACATACGTAGCAAATCAACAACAAACGTCAATTTTATGGTAAGTTGATATTGATTGATTCACCAGTTCATAGTTAAGCCTGTTGGATTAATGGTAAGTGTGAACCTCATGGCAAACAAACCGGCCAAACAAACCAACAGTATCAAAATATTGATTTATTTTTTTTATTCAGAAATGTCGGATAATATTACCTCTCATGGGAACTAGTCATTCTTCTCTTTATGAGGGGTTAGAAGTTATTTATTTTTGAGATCCAAATAAAAATTATACCCTTTACAGAGGGCAATATCGTTGCAATACAGTCACACCAACGAGTCAAGATTTCATAAATACGATATTGTAAAATCGAGACTGAATCAATAAAAACAGACATAAATACCACCTGAGATTTGATATTGTCGCATTTATTTTTCCACAGGTGAGATACTATAGTATTGTGAGTAGAAAAGCAGGGAGATGATTTCAACTGGATTGCTAACCAGTCTCCTTTACTGATCATAATGAGAAAAATGACACAATTTTTAGCTCACCTCACTCCATCTTGAAAGCCCTGGAAGTGGAGCAGTTCATGTATACTGTGGTTTACTAGTTCGTCTTTGCTGTTAACTGGTAGAGTGCTGAAAGCCCATATTTGGGCTTTACTCTAAAGTGCTGGTTCCACAACTCAAAGGTTTCATATTCAGTAGATATGTTTCATATTATCTTTGAAGTGAAATTATTTAGTCTGTATGGATTTACCTTGTTATAATTTATGGGAGAGTGCCTCTTGGCACTCTCCCATAAATTATAACTTGGCAAAGATGCGTGAACAAATTTTGGTGGCCAAAAATAATTTAACACTCTACCAGTTAAAATAGGACTCGATAACCAATGTCTGAAGGCCTCTAAAGTGGATAGAATTGATTGGATAAACTTGTCTTCATACCTATGTTGCGGTCATGAGATAGCCATAGATGCTGAAAGTGACCTTAAACTCCAGTAAACACATAAATAAATAGCTGACCTGACTGAAAGTTAGGGTGAGCTATAGTGATCTCTCTGTCAGTTGTCCATCCCTCTGTCCACCCATTGTCTGTGAAAATGGTATTCACAGCTTCTACAAAATCCCTTAACTGATTTCAATGAAATTTGAAGTGAATGTTCGTTTTGACATCACATAGCAGCAGAGAGTTTACTGAAAGTATCTTTTGTATTCTTTTCCAGAACCTCAATCCGTTCTATAATTGCGATAAACCAAATTATTATCTAACAGAAGGTAATCTTGCAATTTAATTCGCTGAATGGTACGCTGTAAATAATGCTCTCACCCGAGGACATTTTTTCACCTGTATATAATCATGAATATACAATGTGATTTTTTTAAAGTTCACAAAATAGTGTATGATAATTGTATACATGTTATTTGCAAAATTAACAATGTTGTTCATTGAAAAGAAATTATCACAGTTACAGCTTTAGTTATTCATAACAAAACATAGATCACAAATGGAACAATATTTTAACCCTTTACCTATCACGAAAAGTAGATGACACTTGCAAATAAAGTTCTTGAAGAACTAATGTTTTTGATTTTTTTGCATCAAAAACATAGCTTATGACCCCTCATTGGAATGAGCTCATTGAGCTTGTTCCAATGAGGGGTCATAAGCTATGTTTTTGTGACAAAAAATGAAAAGGTGATAAAAATTGAATGGAGAATTTTGTGAATAGTGCTGGCCAGTTTTGGCTGTTACGTTGTGTAAAGGGTTAATGCAGAGTTATTCTTGTTCATCTGCAAAATGCCATTTGGACAGTATTTTCTGTTGTTTGATCACATTGTAAAAATCCACTGAACATCTATTTATACCTCATCAATGTTAAGGTAATCATTGATTATTCTGAAGAGCGTATTAGCTTGTAGCTCGTAGAGCTCTGTCAAACAAAATATTTTCCTATTCTACAGAACAAAGAGTATTCTTCAGTGTGAAGTAACTTAGTACAGAAATAAATTTGTTATCTTTGTGTGTCCCGATACCAACCACAATACCTTGCAGTGATTGGTCAATGCCTGTTTGATTTTATTTTATGTTGCCGGGCACACGCATATGTCTACTGTCAGCGATTCTTATGTCCACTGTCAAGGAAAGCATCTTGTTGCCATGAGCAACGGATCATCGCAATGTCTTTTTTCACTTGAAATCAGCTGAGACAAATACATTTAACTGAAGTAAAATACACACAAAAGTACCATTATTACGTACAAAAAGATTAGTTATGTAAACATGGGTAATTATTTATGAAACCGATTAGATTATAAGGTCTCTTCATTAATTTACTGTAACATAAACTGAAACAAATTAACACCTTACCAAAACAACATCTGCTTTCCAATATTCGTTGTTCACAAATGAAGAGGCTCACGGCGATATTTTTCTGTTATTTAAGATTACAATAAAATAAAAGATTTTTTTTTCCAATTCAATCACTGATTCAATTTTACTTGTGTTAGAACGGGACATATACGTTATTCTGTTTGTTAACAGGGGACATGGTCTCACGTTCCCTGCATGAAACATATATTCAACCTCGGCTTACGCCTCGGTTGAATATAAATTTCATGCAGGGAATGTGAGACCATGTCCCCTGTCAACAAACAGAATAACTTATAATATTCCAGGGTGTATGGAAATTATTTACATTGGGTATGAAAACTGATACTCCCTGAGGCTCAGCCAAAGGGTGTATCAGTTTATAAACCAGTGTAAGTTTGCATACGCCCTGGAATATACATGGATAACTAATAATGTCCTTTAAGTTTGGAATTGAAATGGTGTATGGAAAGGGTTCCCTGTAATAAATCACCACATATTATTACTTCTGTGGAGGAAAAATTAGCTGCAGTATTCTAGGATGCTAATTTGAGCTTTTGCACTAATGTTGGTAAAGCATATGACTTTAACTTCTATTCTCTTGCCAAAAAATGGCGTAAAAAGCTTACCAGAGAAAGGGTTACCTGCAAGAAATTATAGTACTGAAAAATAAAAGTGCTCTTTTGAAATTAAAATAATTTCTTGTTTTGGTAACATGTTAGATTTTAGTCATTGCAGATGAGGGTGTGATCTGGATAGGGAAAATTAACCCTCTACACTCTGATGTCACAATTGCAAAGTTTGATATCTAACCAAATATACCATTTTTGACTGAGTTCAGTGAGTTCTGTCAAACAAGATATAATTGGTGAATTTCGCAGTCACATGAGAGAAAAACTGAGTGATTGGAGAAAATTCTGTTGCACTACTAGAGTCTAAGGGGTTAACCCTTTACCCAACGAATCGCCCGCATCTGCCCGCATAATATGCAAATACAGCTGCTGAAAAAATATTATTTTTCAAAAAATTTCAACAAAACCATATCATGTGACCCATCTTTGGAACGAGCTCGTCGAGCTCGTTCCAAAGAGGGGTCACATGATATGGTTTTGTTGAACTTTTTTTAAAAAATTTTAAAAAATGATGTTTAAAATAATGAATTTTGAAATCGTCTGCGTTGGGTAAAGGGTTAATCACTAAATGTGTGAAATTTTAATTATCACTCAAAATAAAAAGGGATTCAATTGATATCATGACATAAAATACAAGAATGTAAACTTTTCCTGTTAGAAATGATATGATAACATTTATAGATATTGTGGGTAGAACATAAAATTGAAAATTATAAGAACATGAATTTTTTCGGATGGAAAAGAAATTATTGCTTATTGATATCAGGGGGCATAACATAAAACTGAGAACATGACTCTTCTTTGGCATATATAACAATGAAAAATATAGTTCAGCATGAACCTTAAAGTGCCTAATTCTGACTTTGATTATTTTTTGATTGCAACAAAGCAGGTACCCAAACTTGCAGTCTTTGGGTAAACTTGTAAGTTACATTCTAAGTACGGTACCTTGGCTGTTGTTTTTGGCAGATCTTGACAACCAGGACTTACCTGAAAACAACTGCAAATCCACAGGATGTAGACAAACTTGAAAATAAGCAAACTGTCATCTTCAGAATGAGGACCCCCAAGGGTGAATTTTGTGATGCTACCCAGGCCTGCACAGCAGAGTAGCATCACTAAATTTACCCTCTGTGAACCTCATTCTGAATGAAGGTCTCAAACCTGAACAGCAAGAGGTACCCAGAGGATAAATTGGCACACTGTATATGGGATAGCATCAGTAAATTTACCCTCTGGGGACCTCATTCTGCAAATGACAGATTGCTTATCTTCAGGCTCGGATGTAGACAGTCGTGAGTGTATCAAAAATGTATAAAAACCCCTTCAGGCCCAAACCCTTTACCAAATGAATTGGCTGCATCTACTCACACAAGCACCAATTAATATAATAAATTTTGATATCATGTGCATTGGTTAAAGGGTTAAGGGTTAACTGGTACTGTGCTAACCTACATTTGGACCTCAGAATACCTCAGCTTGTCTCTGCCTTGTTACAACTTATGGGAGAGTGCTTATAGGCACTCCCTCATAAATTGTAACAGGGCCAACCTTAACCCTTTACCTAACATGAAAATTAGACGACACTGGCAAAAAAAAATCTTGAATAACTATTTTTTTTCATTTTTTGTCTCAAAAACATAGGTTATGACCCCTCGTTGGAACGAGCTCAACGAGCTCGTTCCAACGAGGGGTCATAACCTATGTTTTTGAGACAAAAAATGAAAAAATAATGAAAATTAATTGACGATTTTTAAGAATAGTGCTGGCCGGTTTTGGCTGTTACGTTGGGTAAAGGGTTAACAGATGTGATTATTATTATTATTATTAGTTATTGATGTTTAAGGTCACATATTTATGCACAATGGCGAATCATGACCGTGACAGTTTTACGGGTGGAGGAAGCCGGAGTACCCGGAGAGAACCACCGAGCAACGACAAGCAGCTGCCAGCTCCCCAACATCGTAACTCCACACTGCAGCACAGGCAGGGTTAGATTGGTTGAAGACATGTGTAGCATCGACGTGCAGTACGCCTTTGTACACGGCGTCATCGTGCCCCCACATGGGCAATGGGGGTGAAGTGTCTTGCCCAAGGACACAACGCGGCTGCCGCAGGTGGGATTTGAACCGAGGACCTCTCGGCTTGCAGCCTGCACCTCTACCTACCGAGCCACCGCGCCCCAACAGATGTGATAATTGCACTTCAAAGATAATATAAAGCACATCTGCAGAATATGAAAACTTTTGGTTGAGGTACCTGCACTTCAAAATTCAAAATAAAAGCCCAAATATGGGTTCCAACACTCTACCAGTTAAAGAATCCATCATGAAATGTTGAGGAGAATAATTAATAATGAATACATGTTAGATATGTTATCATGAGACTATTAACACACATATGGAGTTTGCATTATAGTTAGTATTCTCCCAGAGGTATTGAAAGCTTGATCCAGCCATGCTATTGATATAGCTTTGACCTTATGCTGATTTGTCCCAGTGCTTGAAACCAAAGACTCACAAGTTACATGTATGACATCCATCAACTGATCCCTTTATTTTTTGTTACCTATTCTTCTTTGCACTCGGAATTCTCTTGTCAAAATTATTTTTGATTTCCATCTTCAAGGGAACCGTTGTGATTGGAACGGTGCTTCTCTGCTATTGCAGACAAGGTTTGCTGTTTTTGTTACACTTGTTGTTTATGTAATATTGTATCATCTGTTGTTTTTTCACTTGATAATGTGTAAGCAGCATGCAGAGAATTTATTAAAAGTCTCAATTTTGTTAGCTATTGCTAGGACTCTGTTGAAAATTCCTAACACCGTGATTTAAGCCTTTACCTATCATATCAGTAATATCCGGCCAATGTTATTCACAAACATTGCCATTCAATTTTTTTTTACTTTTCAGATTTTTTCCTCCACAATATAACTTAGGGCCTCTCATTGGAATGAACTTATCAAGATAATTCCAATGATGGGTCATAAGCAATATTTTGGAGTCAAAAATAAGGATTACATTGGGGTAGAAATCAGTGATTTAGCCAGCGAGCAATTTACCTGTCTTTTGGCCAAGCAGATTTTCTCACATGGACTGTAAGGCAGTAATTTGTTTTTTAGCGCAACTTTGACGAAGTCAAATTTGAGCTATTGTCATGGCCCGTCGTCCGTCTGTCCGTACGTCAACAATTGGCTATGGCTTGGGCTAGAGGTCGTATTTATGAACCGATCTTTACGAAACTTCTTGTGTACCTTTGTTATGACCCTGGGACGGGAACGAGTGTTTTTAGATGTGGTCCAAAATTCAAGATGGCTGCCAGCGGCCATTTTGTACCGATGATGCAAAAATCAGTTTTTTGTACAGAACTTCTGTATGAAAGTTCTGATTTGAATAAAGTTTTGTATAAATGTATAGTACAATGGGATACATCACATATAATACAGGTTTTTTTCTCGTGCGTAAATTATGCAAATTAGACTAACTTTGATTTATTTAGTGTTACTTTCAGAGCTGTAAGTGCCAAGCTGCTATGGCTCGGGCTATAGGCCGTATTTATGAACCAATCTTTACGAAACTTCTTGGGTACCTTTGTTATGACCCTGGGACGGGAACGAGTGTTTTTGGGTGTGGTCCGAAATTCAAGATGGCTGCCAGTGGCCATTTTGTACCGACGATGCCGAAATCTGTTTTTTGTACAGAACTTCCATATGAAAGCTCTGATTTGAATAATTTTTTGTATGAATGTTTAGTACCATGGGATACATTACATATATTACAGGTTTTTTTCTTGTGCGTAAATTATGGAAATTAGGCTAACTTTGATTTATTTAGTGTTACTTTCAGCACTGTGAGTGCAAATCCCAATACGGCTCGGGCTAGAGGCCGTATTTATGAACCGATCTTCACGAAACTTGTTGGGTACCTTTGTTATCAGTGTGGGACGAGAAGGAGTGTTTTTGGGTCCAGTCTGAAATTCAAGGTGGCCGCAAGCAGCCATTTTGTTCAAAATTAAGTGCAATCAGATTTTTGCGCAGAACTTCCAAATGAAAGATCTGATTTGAATAAATTTTTGTATGAATGTTTAGTACCATGGGATACATTACATATAATACAGAGTTTTTCTCGTGAATAAATTATGCAAATTAGGGGTCCGGGTGGGACTTAGAAAATTTTGGACCAAAATCCGGAAATTAGTTTTTTATGCGTTTTGGTCAATTTTAAGACAAAAAAAAAAAAAATTTTTTTTACACTGAAAATTTGGGGTCCGGGTGGGACTTAGAAAATTTTGGACCAAAATCCGGAAATTAGTTTTTGTGTTTTGATGCATTTTGGTCAATTTTAAGAAGAAGAAGAAAAAATTTTAGTCTGAAAATATTTTGTTTGGGACTGAAAATTTCCACACAAAAATAATAATCTACAATGATTGGTCTTAATCTGTAGTCCATTACAGTCACCTTGTAATTCTTTTATTATTGTTGACTGAGCCAAAACAAATACTAATTCCTGTCATATTCATTATTCAGTTGTCTTGGTCACAGCAAGTACTAATTCCTGTCATATCCAAGTTGAGCTACAGAGTCATTGACTCTTTCATTTAAGTTTGGTAAGTCTGAAGGACATACCAAACCAGAAAAAAAAAATTAAGCCCCTACAGTCCACACTTGGACTAGACAGGCATAAAATAAGAGGTGTCGATGTGAATAAAATCACTGGATTACATTGTGGCAAAACCAATATATAGTATTACATTATTTGAATATTTAGCATTAAATCCTTCCGTAACTTTGATCTCAGCTGATATGAACTAGACTAGAGTTATCCCCCTTAAAGCATGATGAGACTTAACCAATTTGTTTACAGTGAAATCATTCGCCGATATTTGTTGAATGCAGTCAGGAAAATTAGCCTAACTAGGCAAAAGGGAGTAGTTTTTGTTTGGTGAGGAATGAATGATGGAAATAAGTGAGGATTGGATGGATGAAGAGAAAAAAGAAGAGAGTTGCTTTCAAAATTCAATGCAAACTATAATTTAAAGTCCCAAGCAGAAGCGGAGATTCGGCAAAGTGAGAGACAAGATAGTTCAGCTATCTGAATATCATGGCTTCCTCACTGGAGAAGCCGAGATATTCGGATAACTGAAAAAGGAGAAGAGGAAACTTTGGACTTTATGAAAAGAATGAGAAACAATAACACTGTCAGAAAGCTTAACAGATCCGAGAACATTTTGTAATTATTTGTTTTGGTTTAATAAATAAAGAGGTTATTACTTGGTTAATTTCGTATCGGCCAAGATATCAGCCCTAGACAATTTCACATCAGCCTTCGACCTTCTGTCTCAGGCTGATATGAAGTTACCTCAGGAAGATAACTTGACCGATATGAAACTGATCAAGTAATAACCTCTAAATATTAAGTAAATTATATTGTGAATTACGTGTATCAAGAAGGAATCCCACCAGGTAAGGTCCT
This sequence comes from Pictodentalium vernedei, assembly GCA_031216915.1. NCBI lineage: Eukaryota > Metazoa > Mollusca > Scaphopoda > Dentaliida > Dentaliidae > Pictodentalium > Pictodentalium vernedei. The sequence continues at coordinate 95,758,749 of CM062288.1, forward strand.
GTGAATATTTGAGATTCAATTCGATATCGATATCATATGTCTGCTTCAAGATTGACGCCGAATCAGTCTCAAGATTCGATTTTTCAAATTTCTCATACTAACTTCAATTTCTTAATTTCTAACAAAAACTGGATAAAATTGACAAAAGACAATTCATTCATGTAGGTTCAGTTCATGTTTAATTGAGTAATTGACAATGTTTAATTGTTAGGAAAGTACTGAATTTTGTCCAGAACATGATCCATAGTTTTAGTTTTTGAAGGCTTAAATTGTTACTATTCACGTTCTTAACCCTTTACCCAACAAATCGCCCGCATCCGCCGACGTAATATGCAAATTCAGCAGTTGAAAAAATATTATTTTTTAAAAAATTTCAACAAAACCATATCATGTGACCCCTCATTGGAACGAGCTCATCGAGCTCGTTCCAACGAAGGGTCACATGATATGGTTTTGTTGAAATTTTTTGAAAAAATTTTAAAAAATGATATTTAAAATAATAAATTTTGATATCATCTGCATTGAGTAAAGGGTTAAGAACATGAATAGTAACAATTTAAGCCTTCAAAAACTATGGATAAATAGGCCTAGCTTTTTTGGCGACAGTGCTACAGAGAATATATATCTATTAGTGTTCTTGGTGTTCTGTCAGTCCAGTAAGGGTCATCACAATGTTCCGTAACTTCAGTTTGGTGCACTGTGAAATAACTTGTTTTTTAAGATTCGATTGGAGATTCGATTTGATATTAATATCAGAGACACGATTCAATTCGAGATTCGATTAAAAAAAATAATTGTGATTCGCAGATCCCAACCATCAGGTGTTGTGCAACTGAAAACCCAAAAGTTTTCTGAAGTCAGTCTCAATGGGGATCAATATTGGAAATACAGCTCCAAATCATCTTACCTTTAATGTTCAGCCAGCATACCAACAGAGTTAATGACAAACCAGATGATTTTGGGGCAGATTTTCTTAAACTTTAGAGTTTTTATTTCAGTTTCAGACGCATCACGATATCTGGGGCCCGGTTGATTCACTCTCGGCACAGCACAAATTGTAACAAAGTTATGACGTCACTTGTACCGGTGAATCAACCAGCTACCAACAGGTCCATTGCACGATGGTATATGGCCTTCAAAATCTTTCATATCCGGGAATAATAATTGGCATTCTTCGCAATGAAACATCGTCTGTCTGTCAGACATTTTGTCGAATGACGTCACGGCACAAATCTTGCACCACCTCGCGAGGAGGTGTAAATTTGTGCCGGTTGGCACAGTCCCCTCACATGTTCTGTTCGTGGTCGATTGTGGGGAATCCCTGTTCCGTCACAGTTTGTGCTGTGCTGAGAGTGAATCAACCGGGCCCCTGATATTGGGATTCCTACTTGATACATGTGATATATATTAGGTAAATTATTTATCAATTTTGTAATCAGAACGTAGTGACCATCCACTTGCAGATGGTCATTGCATTGAGATTGTTAGTAGTGATATGTGCATATAAACTTGAATACTGAGTATCTTGTCTGCCAATGCATATCTGTGAACATTAGACATGGGTGGTTAACCGAAAATTCAGTTTGATTTTGGTTTTGTTATCAAAACCAAAACTGAAACAATTACAGAAAACCTGTCATCACTTCCAACTTCAGTGTTGATAACCTTTAATCAGGTTGGCACTTCTCAGAATAATGAGAGAAACAACCTAAAGTTAACTTTGTTTCTAAACTTTAGAGTCGCGATGCCCCTTTTTCAGAACAGATGCACTAATTGGTATTGGCACTATTGCGTTTGAGCTTGGCATTTATCACGAAAATAGGTTACAAAATTACTTCTTAGGCATTGTGTTTTACACATTCGTCAGTTTATCAAATGCAGTTTCCCAGTTTCCTTTACAGAAATGGAACTTGCCACTTGTTCCACATTTATAATGTCAAATGTCTATTCATTTCTACACGTTATTTTGAAAGCTTGAACTCCAAAAACGGCTTCAAAATCACAGTTGAAGTCGGATGGAAATGTAGAGTTACAATGACCTAAATGAGTGACTTTTAGAAGATAAAAATTTTTGACTCGACATAATATTTTAAAGTCTGTCTTGTTACCCTAAACACAGGTATGGGGGTGGGATCTAATTTTGCAACAGACCCAAGGCAAAAATCATTTTTCTCACACATATGCAAACACATTGTGCTCAGGAAATCAGAATACCGGTATATTACACAGGTGCATTGCCCTGGAAAGGGAGTCCCCGTTGACACTGACTGGAGCATAAATTAACACCTCGTAAGATTTTCTACCCGAAAATATATTTAATCTTTTTCATAAAAACACAAGTAGCACTTGCGAACCTTTTTATGCATACTCATACTATGTATGGTACACGTAATGCCGGCATCCGGGGTGGCCATCTGTCATTCGTCCATCCTTTGTCTGTCCATCTGTCTGTCTGTCCATCTGTCTGTCTGTCCATCCGTCCATCCATCTGTCCGTCCATCCGTCTGTCCATCTGTCTGTCTGTCCGGCATCCGTATCCATTTCTTTGGCTTTCGATAACTTGAAAAATATTGCTTGGATTGTCAAGTTACTTTATATTTGTGTTCAGGTTACTGATGTGCCAAGCTGTATAACTCTTTATCCTTCAAATTGAGAATTCTTCCAATCCCTTTGGCATGAGATAACTAAAAAAATGTCAATCCAATTGTCATGTTACTTTATATAAATATTCAGGTTACTGATGTTCCGAGCTGTATAGGTTTTGGAGTAAATCTGTTATTTTGATCCTGAGATATTAACCCTTTATCCTTCAAATTGAAAATTCCTTCAATCCCTTTGGCATTCGATAACTTGAAAAATATTGCTTGGATTGTCAAGTTACTTTATGTTTGTGTTCAGGTTACTGATGTACCGAGCTGTATAGTTTTTGGTGTAAATCTGTTATTTTGGTCCTGAGATATTAACCCTTTATCATTCAAATTGAAAATTCCTCCAATCCCTTTGGCATTCGATAACTTGAAAAATATTGCTTGGATTGTCAAGTTGCTTTATATTTGTGTTCAGGTTACTGATGTACCAAGTTGAATAGTTTTTGGTGTCAATCTGTTATTTTGATCCTGAGATATTAACCCTTTATCCTTCAAATTGAAAATTCCTCCAATCCCTTTGGCATAAGATAACTCAAAAAATATCAGTCCGATTGTCATGTTACAAGTCTTCATTCATCCCCAGCGTTACCGACCAATGGAATAACCTGCCCCTGCCTGTTCGTGAGAACTCGTCATTGATTAATTTTAAAACTTTCCTAAACGATGGTAATCAACGACCTCCAAAGTTCTATAGTAATGCGAAATCTCACACAGCCCAAATATACCATTGTAGGCTACGACTGGGGTGTAGTAACCTCAATTCACACTTATATGATAATCATTTACTACCAAACCCCACATGCCAATGTGGCGAGCGAGAGACTACTGATCACTTTCTCTTGCATTGTCCTATTTTCACGGACGCTCGTAATTATACAATTAACCTACTTCCTTCTGGGGCGGACGTATCTACACTTCTTTTTGGTTCGGAATTCTTGAACAATGAAGACAACCGCCTTATCTTTGAAGTGGTACACGATTTTATATTATCAAGTAAGCGATTCCAATGATTAATTTGTATCATCGTATTAAACTGGTCAAAATATTAAAATTGTTATGAATATGGTTACCAAACTAGCTGAACGGAACGATTATAGACCTCACCACCACTCAACTCTCATTGCAGCTCAGCGCCACTCGGACTGTATTCACGGTTTGTACATATAATCTTCTGTGAAACGATTCGAATGACGTTACTTATGTTATTCCTGTGTAGTAAATGCACCATGTATTCAAGCTGACTAGCCTGTAGTCTCAATATTCTAGCACATCGTCTTCCGGTGGTCCCTGCCCCTGCCTCACGCGATGGCCAAGATTGGGTGGTCCTATTAACAAATACTCCACGTAACCAAACTTTACTTCCTTTACAATTTTGGACTCACAAACGTGGCTCGTGACCCTCCACTGGAGTGAGCTTATTGAGCCCGCTCCATCGGGGGCCGAAGAGCTGTGTTTTTGAAACGGAAAATAAATGTTTAGGGGTTAAAGACGTCTCTTGTGCAATACTCGTACTATATCTGTGTGGGGTAAGGTGTTGGCCTGGAGTACGGGGCGGGGACCCACGGACAACGATGTATGAGCTCGACTACTGACGCCTGTGTTATGTATGCAAATACTGTTCAACTAAGGACATAAAGTCATCCATATACCTGCTATTGTCATTGGTAACTACATGTAATCTTGTTTTGGTGGAAACGGCCTTGTATAAGCTTACAGCTTCCTGCCGAATCCACATCAATGTATGTATCAATTTCTGTTATTATATTCTCGAAATAAATATTGTTTTAAACCAAATTGAAAATTCCTCCAATCCCTTTGGCATTCGATAACTTGAAAAATATTGCTTGGATTGTCAAGTTGCTTTATATTTGTGTTCAGGTTACTGATGTACCAAGTTGAATAGTTTTTGGTGTCAATCTGTTATTTTGATCCTGAGATATTAACCCTTTATCCTTCAAATTGAAAATTCCTCCAATCCCTTTGGCATAAGATAACTCAAAAAATATCAGTCCGATTGTCATGTTACTTTATATATGTATTCGGGTTACTGATGTGCTGTGCTGTATAGTTTTTTATGTAAATCTAATAATTTGATCTGGAGATATTAACCCTTTATCCATCAAATTAGACACTCCTCCAATCCATTTCTATATGTACCCATACCATTATGGTGTACATAATGTCGGCATTCATGGTGGCCCTCCGTCATACAGCTTTCTACTCGTTGCTCGTATGGGTACACATCTGACAATTTCATCGGCCTATTTTTCCTCATGGATCGATCACTGGATTGTGCCCGGTGACCCACAAGATGCCAGTTTGCAAATACTACTTATGTTTTGTTCTCAGAAATTTTGAATAAGCGCGGGTGGAAAATATATCTGGCTACTATTTAGTAGTAATTCACCATCCACTGTCCAGCTACTATAGTTCCACCAGTTGAAAAAATTACAGTTTCAAGTAATTTGAGACAGAGAGTGCTGCTATAAATGAATGGATTTGACTTGGATATCTCAACAAATTGTCGTGTTGGGCTTTATTTTATAAATGGGTCAATTTGAAGTTCTTAATTTTGTTTGATGCAAATGCATGTACTGCCAAATACATCTTCCTTTTTATATGCCTGTTTTGAAAAAATGGGAGTATTATGTTATGGCGTTGTCCATCTGTCTGTCTGTCCGTCTGTCCATCCGTCTGTAAACAATTTTTGTGTCACCTACTCCTCCAAAAGGTTTACATGCTACATTGTTCAAATGTTGCACACATGTTGACCACCAATTGCCATTGTGTATGTGACAAGAGCAAGTAACTCTCTTTTGTACTTCCAGAGTTATGCCCCCTTTTAGTACTTAAAACATTACAGTTTTGTGTCGACTACTCCTTCAGCATTTTACATGCAATATTGTTCAAACTTTACACACATGGTGATCACCAGTTGCTGTGCATGTGACAAGAGCAGGTAACTCCATTTTGTATTTTCAGAGTTATGCCCCTTTAAGTACTTAAAACATTACAGTATTGTGTCGCCTTCTCTTTCAACATTTTACATGCTATATTGTTCAAACTTTGCACACATTGTGATCAGCACGGGGGTATCTTGTTGTAAATGTATGCATTGTTATGTTTGTACATTGAAAACCCAAACCGAAAACCCAACTCTTTCAGTGAAACTGAACCCGGAACTGACATGAAATTTGAGCTCATCTCTAATGAATATGTATGAGTTTGTATACTGGTAAATAAAATTATCTTTCTATCTGAAAAATTGGACACATGTTTTAAGCAAGTTTACACAAATAAACATAATCTTGGTAAAGTGTCTTTGGTCCTGGCAAGTGACACCATTTTTAATCTTAAATAAATGCAAACAAATGTTTAGTGACCCTGTACACTTGCCTTCAACTGATGCTAACCAACCTTGCTTGCACCAAGTTAGTAAGTTGGATGGTCCATCAGTTACTCGCTGTAGGTTGGTGGTTCTCTCTGGGATCTCTAGCCTCCTCCTCCTTTAAAAACTCTGACAGGATATGACTCAGGCTGTTGGAAGTGTTGTTGAACCCCAGTAAACAAACAAACAAACATAAATTTGCATTGAGCCATACATATAAGAATTTATTATGCCTCAAAGCTAGTTTGTCTAATCAGAATGCTGGAATACCATCTAAGGGCATATCAAGTAACTCATCTGATATTATTTGATATCAGGTGAGCAGCTGCCATTACTATTTTGATTAAATTGATGCATTTCCACTCGCTTCAAATTTTCAAAATTTGAATTGAAACAAAATAAGAGAATTTAACTACCAAAAATATTTTCAAGGTGCCGCATTTATTGATTTAAAACATTAAATATTTTCAAAATGGGACAGAAAATATTATCTGTAGTCCCAAAAGTTCTTCGTTGTTTTTACAACTCTATACCGACTATATAGTCTTTCGATTTTTTATTCTGAAGTGAACATTTTCGTTACAGTTTACTCAACAGATTAAAAGTGAATTTTTGAACATTTAAAAGTGCTTTGTTAACCCTTTTCAGATTTTAATGACAGTAAATGTATGTAAGGGTATTTAAGATATTCATGTAGTGATACAGTTTTTTTTGTAAACAAATATCGCACTTTGAACAGCAAAGATTGTTTACTGTCACCATGGATACATATCGCTGCCAGGTAGTGTTGATGATTTTACGTGGTGCTGTCAATAGCGGTTTCTAAACAAATAAACGTCCGTCATTCTTTGTTTCTCGTGAAAATTTATTAATCCCTTCATTTACATGGACTTTTGACATAATAAATATGTTACATGGCATGTAGCTGGCTGATACATTTCCATACAAGGCTTTGTGAGTTCATTTCGGGTTTGGGTTTACCTCACCTGATGGAAATGTATCAGCCAGCTGCACACCATGTAACTTATAATGCTTGGTTTATGGGATACTGGTACATAAGGTTTAGATTTAATAGTTATTTTGAAATAAATATTGCAAATGTAATTTGATAGAATTGTTTGGTGAGATGTTAAGGAAAATATTTATTCATTTTCAACATTTATCATCATAGAGATTTGGCGAGTTCATTTGTAAATGTTAAAATAAAATGAAGTGCTGTGAAAACAAGTCTAAAAAACAAATCCTTAACTGGTAGAGTGCTGGAAGCCCATATTTGGGCTTTATTCTGAAGTGCCAGTACCACAGCTGGAAGGCTCACATTCAGTGGATGGGCTTTGTATTATCTTCGAAGTGATATTATTTAGTCTGTGAGGGTTTGCTTTGTTACAATTTATGGGAGAGTGCCTGTAGGCACTCTCCCATAAATTGTAACAAGGCAAAGACCTGTGTTGAAGTTGTGATGGCCAAAAATAATTTAGCACTCTACCAGTTAAATAATGTATTCAGTGTTCAAGTGATTTATTGAAAAGAACAAATCCCATCTATTAGGTGACAACCCATATACACATCAGTAGATTAATGCATCTATTAAATAATTGCACAGTGTCTCTTTGTATTCGATAATACATCACCAATGGTGATAAACAGTACAGAAACCTTTCAAAACTCAAATTGATTTCTTGTTGGCCATTGTTTGTTCATGCAGCAGCAGCTGTTTACATTTTTCCAAAGCACAACTCTGGTTGTTGAGTATGGAGGAACCTATTTATTACAGTTGGTAAAATAATCTGTTGGAAATTTATCAGGTTTTTCTTGAGAGCTTATGAATAAGGCACCATGGATATTTATATTTCTGATGTGACTATGGTTACCAGTACAACAAAGTGGAATACTTTTATTTGTTCATGTGGTGGGTAAATTACTTGATATATATGTATCTATTTTGTATTAAATTTAGGACCTATGCTAGGATGCCCTACATTAGGGGGTAGGGAGACAAAAATGCCATTTAAATTGTTCAAATAAAATTAAATACAGTGGAACCCTGTTAATTGAATAGCCACTTTGCCAGTGAGAACTATTTAGTTAACAGGAGTATTCAATTAAGAGGGATTGTGTCACTTTCCTGTGTTGTAGAGATAAACTTAGTATTTATTCTATTATATCTTGTTTGACAGACTTCCATGATATAATAATTAAATGCCTGTATTGGATGTTCTGTGGCCAGATAGGTCTGTAATCAAAGGAAAACTGGGGAAAGTCAGGGTAATTTCTTGACATGTTACAAGATTTTTTATTCAGTTAACAGGAGTTTACTTTATAACCTATATTCAATTAACAGGTCAAATTTGTACTGGATGTATGGTAAATGGTTTTGTGTTAATTATATTCAGTTAACAGGGATATACAATTAAGAGATATCCAATTAAGTGGGCTCCACTGTATAATGTATTAGGATTGAGAAAGGGTGAGGGTGGGAAGCATGAAATGTAAATTATCGATTTGTTGGCTGCATGCACATATCTCTCTGATTCGCATGGAAATCTCCCAATAGCTCCCCAAAATCTCACTGACAGTCATATTCAGAAGTCAACAGGTAATATTGACACACAAGGTTTACTTTTGTTAAGTTATATTTAGATTATTAGACTTGTTTTAGAGTAATGAGTAAGTTGTATGTACCATAATTTGGAATGAATAGGAACTGTGGGGTGGGGGATCCAGACAAAAGCTCCCCAGGACAAAAGATCCCCAGACAAAAGATCCCCAGAAAAAGCTCCCAAGGACAAAAGATCCCCAGAAAAAGCTCCCAAGGACAAAAGATCCCCAGGTTTTTTTAGGGTAGGGCAAAAGATCCCCTGCAAAAAAAGATCCCAAAGACAAAAGATCCCCAGATCGAAAACATTTTCAAGGGTAGGACAAAAGATCCCCTCACAAAAAGATCCCTGGCAAAAAAAATACCTGCATTAAAACCAACATTGCTGATTTTTTTCTTTGTATGGTTTCCTTAAAATGTTAGATAAAATTTTTAAAAATCTCAGTAAAACAATATAAATATGGATATCATTGGAACTGGCTCACTGAGCCAATATCCACTCACTGAGCCAGTTCCAGTGATATCCATATTTGTATCATGGTTTTCTTTCTCTTGAGATCTATATTTATAGCACTTGACAGATGGGAGATAAGCTAATTTTTTCGAAGAAATTAACCTTTGTCGGAGACAAACCAATACATAAATTTTTCTATCTTTGGGGATCTTTTATTCCAGGGAGATTTTTGAGGATCTTTTGTCCTACCCCTGGGGATCTTTTGTCCGAGGGAGCTTTTTCTGGGGATCTTTTGTCCAGGGACCTTTTGTCCTGGGGAGCTTTTGTCCTACACCCGTGGGGTGGATAGTGACGAATTTCTTGAAGTTATGAATGGTTTGTTGTTTTACATGATTCATTGAAAATAAACTAATATCTCTTTTTAGCTCACCTGACTCAAAGTCAGTGTGAGCTTTTGCCATCACTTGGCATCCGTCGTCCATCGTCTGTTGTCTGCTATCCGTTAACTTTCGCAACTCGGTCTTCTCCTTCAAAACCACTAGCCCAAACCCAAACAAATTTGACATACAGTATATTGGAGGTATCCTCTTTCCAATTTGTTAAAATGAACTCTGTGCCCCCACTGGGGTGGGAGTGATGCCCCAAAAGCATCAGTTTCTCCTGAAATCTTCTTCTTATGAACCACCAGTCAGAATGCTGTGATATTTGGTATGTAAGCTCCTTTGGTACTCAAGATTCAAGTTTGTTCAAAGAAATTTTCTCGGTCAATATTTGGGCTCGCTATGGGAGGATTCCTATTTTGTGCCCCGCCCAAAATTTCCATTTTCCGAACCGAGAGGCTGATTTGAACCAAATTTGCTATGAGGTATTATTGGGTCCCAAGTACTTGATTCATGCAAAAAAAATTTTCCCGCTGCCCTGTGGGAACCTCAGGAGCTAAAAACAGAAAAAAATTCAAACGCCCATATCTCCAAAACTGCCCTGCACTGAAACCTTTTATTTGGTGTGAAGCTTCCTTAGGACAAATAGAAAGGATTGGTGAAAAAAAATCGCTATCGGTTTTGTCCTAAGGTACAGTTTTGGGACTTTGAAGAAATGCTGAGTCAGTATTATTTAACACTGAAGGTAATGGGAAAAATATAAAATAATCTTTTTCTCCCCAACCACTGCTCCAAAAGCTTTCATATTTCACATATAACATCTATGGAAGATTGATTAACACGGTTGTTGAAATTTAACCCCTGGGTCCATATTTGGGCACTCTACAGGAGCCCAAATGTTCAAATTAATGCAATATGAGGGATATTCTTTAAAATCTTCTTCTCCAGATCCAACAGTCAGAATCTTTTGATATTTGGTGCATCCTTAGGGAAGGGAGATTCAGGTTTGTTCAAGCCAAGTCCCTGGGTTCATATTTGGGCTCCCTATGGGAGCCCAAATTGTAACTTTGTTCAATATGAGGAATATTCTTTAAAAATCTTCTTCTCCAGATCCAGCTGTCAGATTCTTTTGATATTTGGTGTACAACACCTCTGGGAGGGTTAGATTGAAGGTTGTTCAAATCAGGTCCCTGGGTTAATATTTGGGCTTTTTTTTTAAGCCCAAAGTTTAACTTTGTCAAATATGAGAAAATTTCTTGAAAATTCTTCTTCTTCAGGTCCACCAGTGAGAATCCTTTCATATTTGGTATGTAACATCTCTAGGGGTGTCAAATTCAAGTTTGTTCAAATTGGGTCGCTTGTGTTTTCTTGTTTTTTTCAGGAGGGGGGGGGGGGGGGGGGGGGGGTAGAGGGAACCACAATAGTTGAAAACAAAAAAATTTTGTTCGGTTATTGTTTTTTAATACTTCACTGAACAGAGCTTGCTAGGAACCTTTCCTAGGACCAACAGAAATGAACGGTCAAAAAAGTTGCCTTTGGTTGCGTCATAGCAAATCAAACTAGATAGAGTTATTTGTGTGCAAAGCACACAATGGTGTATCCCTGCATTTCCTTAGTAACACCTTAGCATAGTTTTAACGTTTTGAATTAAATACTCAAGGAGCCTTTTGATGAAAACTGATTTCCTAACGATAAAAGTGGTTCCACTGGAACCACATGGGGCCAAATCAAAATTTCAAAACCTTCATGCACATCTAGTGACGCTACCTGAACACCTTAGCATAGTTTAAACGTTTTGAATTAAATACCCTAGGAGCCTTTCGATGAAAACAGATTTTCTAACGATAAAAGTAGTTCCACTGGTACCACTTGGGGCAAAATCAAAATTCCGGAACACATCTAGAAATGTTACCTGAACACATTGAATTAAATACTCAAGGAGCCTTTTGATGAAAACTGATTTCCTAACGATAAAAGTGGTTCCACTGGAACCACCTGGGGCCAAATCAAAATTCTAAAACCTTCATGCACATCTAGAGATGTTACCTGAACACATTAGCATAGTTTAAACGTTTCAAATTAAATACCCTAGGCACCTTTCGATGAAAACAAATTTTCTAACGATAAAAGTGGTTCCACTGGAACCACCTGGGGCCAAATAAAAATTCTGAAACCTTCATGCACATCTAGTGATGCTACCTGAACAAATTAGCATAGTTGAAAAGTTTCGAATTAAATACCCTAGGAGCCTTTCGATGAAAACAGATTTTCTAACGAATTAAATACCCTAGGAGCCTTTCAATGAAAACTGATTTTCTAATGATAAAAGTGGTTCCACTAGAACCACCTGGAGCCAAATCAAAATTCTGAAACCTTCAAGCACATCTAGAGTTGCTACCTGAACACATTAGCATAGTTTAAATAATTAAATACCCTAGGAGCCTTTCAGGGTCTGACGGACGGATGGATGGATGGACGTACAGACAGACAGAGATCATGACTATATTGAAAATGAGGGGATAAAAATTGCTCTTGCTTCTGTTCACTTACTGATACACTCATCTCTTTTGACAATTTGAGCCAGGTGAGCGTTTCAGACTCACTTGAGCCTCTGGTTTTAATTATAGTTCCATAATGATATTTATAAAATTGATAATGGGTCATTTTACTCACACTGTTCACTCTTGAAGTATTAGCCCTGTTAATTTTGCAAAAAGTTTTGGAAAAAATAAGATGGTCAAAACTTTATCTTTCCAGACTGAGCAGAAAATAACTAAACAACTCAAAATGAAAAACAAAGTTTAGTATACACAAGATATGGAAAATAGGATACACCCTCAAATTTGCAACAGGGCCTGTGGGATAAATAGATTGAGACAATTTTGTTGAAGTCATGAATTGTCTGTTGTTTTACTTGACTTCTCAAAATAAACTAACTTCTCTTTTTATAATTGTAATTCCATTATTACTTGAAAAATTGTAAATTAACCAATTCACTCCACAGAAAATTTGGAAATTTACCAATCACGCAAACAGTTTGCTCTTGAAGTGTTTTGCCCCTTGTAATTTTTGTATAATTTTTTGGAGGAAAAAACGATGTCCAGTTGACAAACAAGATGTTGGTTTAGTATTCATTTGATATGGAAACTGGGATATGCCCTTAATGACAGTGCACAAATACTGAATGTTTTCACTGCTAATGCCACAGACCATGGAATAATGTTTATCATTCCACCTGTTTAATTTGACCAATCAATGTGCTCTAATAGCATCGGTGGACTATGTGATATAAGGTTTTTCAATGGGGAACCGACTATCGAATTGAGTCCATACAATGCCAGTGACCATGTATGAACCCATTCACCCCCTCTGCTGGGTGCCATTTTGTTTCCGAATTAATTTTCCCACCTCAAGTTTTAACCTATTTTCGTGATAAATATGTTTCAGGACATTTACTTACCTCATCTTATATTAATTAATAATTACTTTCCTCACCTAATATGATGCCATACCTGGCAAGTAAACATCCCGTAACATAATACTGAGGGAGGGGCGAAGTTTAATATACCTAGAAGTCTCTTATGTAGACACAAAATGCTTCTGGGCAGATTACAGCAAGGTGGACAGACTGATTTTCAAACAGATATGAGCTGCCTCCTGACCTGAATGCTAAGAGATATAAGCTTGACTTCGATATAGGAGATTATGTACCTTTAGGTTACAAAGATGGCATAGACCTTAAATGGCTTAACCCTTTGAACTTGTAAGAATGATTTTTCGGTCCAAGGCATAATTTTGTTCCATTTTTGTCTTATTATAAGAGGTCAAAACACGGGGCATTGATAATAAAATAATAACTGCTGTCTGTAGCCAGACGACTGCAAACTGCAGTTAATATTTTATCCTCCCTGTATATCAATATTGGAGTGACCCATCTCGCTGTAAGTGTACACAAAGACGATACCATTCCAGGAAAGAAGGGTTTAAATGTTTAACTCTCTATAAAACAATCGTCTGCATCTGCCCACGTAATTACAAATTAAGCAGTTGAAAAAAAAAACATTTTCAAAAAATTACAACAAAACCATATCATGTAACTCCCCTCCTCATTGGAACAAGCCCATCAATATGGTTTTGTTGAAATTTTTTGAAAAAATTTAAAAAGCAATAATTAAAATAATAAATTTTGATATCCTGTGTTTTGGGTAAAGAGTTAAATCCATAACTTGAAGTTATAAGGCTGGACATGTCTATGGTACAGAGATATTTTGTAGTTTTCTACAGTGAAATCCTGTTAATTGCCACTTTGTCAATGAAAATTATTCAATTAACAAGAGTATTCAATTAACAGGGATATTGTCACTTTCCTGTATTCTAGAGATAAACTTAACATTTATTCTATTATATCTTGTTTGACAGAGCTCCATGAGCTCTGTCAAACAAGATATAAAAGATTAAATGCCTGAATTGGATGCACTGAGGCCAATTAGGTCTATAAACAAAGAAAAACTGGGGAGAGCCAGGGTAATTTCTCGACAGGTTACAAGATTTTTTATTCAATTAACAGGAGTTTACTCTATAACCTATATTCAATTAACAGGTCAAATTTGTACTGGAGCTATGGTAAATGGTTTTGTGTTGGTAAATTATATTCAATTAACAGAGTTATCCGGTTAAGAGATATCCAATTAAGTGGGCTCCACTGTATTGGTTTTGTATATAAATATCCGGTGCATTGGTTACAGAGTTCAAGTACACGAATAGTTATGGTGTTGAAGTCAGAACAACAGAAGTAAAATAAAATAGCCAAAGAAACTTAAACACAGTGTTTTGGAAGTCATCGACCAGAAAGAGCACATGTGATATGGCTTGTGTTCCAGACCTCCGATCGGTACCTTTAGTTGAAGGCTTTGGAATGGAACATTCTATTCCTTATCAGTTGCATTTTGATGTTTATTGATGTTTGAGTGTGTGTTTAACCCTTTACCTAACATGAAAAGCAGACGACACTTGTAAAAAGATTCTTGAATAACTAATTTTTTTCATTTTTTGTCTCAAAAACATAAGTTATGACCCCTCATTGGAACGAGCTCAATGAGCTCGTTCCAGAAGGGGTCATAACCGATGTTTTTGAGACAAAAAATGCAAAAATAATGAAAATTAATTGGCCATTTTTGAGAATAGCGCTGGCCAGTTTTGGCCGTTATGTTGGGTAAAGGGTTAAGGCAGTTTGTGCTCATTCCAAGTGAAAATGAATTACTTTTTTTAGCTCAACTTGACAACGTCAAGTATGAGCTATTAGAATGGGTTGCAATCTGTCGTCCTGATGTCCGTATGTCCATATGTGTGTTCCTCTGTCCATCCTCAATTCCTTTAGCACAACCTACAGGCCGCATCTCTCACTCGATCAGTTCCAAATTTTATATATGGTATTGGGACAATGTCTAGATGGGAGCTATCAAATGTTTCCAAAATTTGTTGAAAAACATGGCCGCCAGCAGCCATCTTGGATTTGGATATAAATTGTCCAACAATTCCTTTAGCACACCATACAGGCTGCAGCTCTCATCTGTTCAGTCCCAAATTTCATATGTAGATTTAGGGCATTGCCTAGATGGGAGCTATCAAATTTTTCTGAATTTTGTTGAAAAACGTGGCCACTAACAGCCTTCTTAGATTTCATATATAAATTGTCAACAATTCCATTAGCACACCATACAGGATGCATCATTTCAAATTTCATTTGTAGCTTTGGTGTGATGTTTAGACGGTAGCTATCGAATATTTCTGATTTTTGTTAAAAAACATGGCTGCCAGCAGCCATCTTGGATTTGGATATAAATTGTCAACAATTCCATTAGCAAACCCTACACCTGATCTTTTTCGAATTTCATATATAGGTTTGGTGTGATGTCTTTTCTGTAGAAACTCGACTGATTGACTTGGCATTACTGGATATTTCTATTTAGTTCAGTCCCTTCTTGGACAAGTTGGAACTGCAATGTCATTGACACTTTCATTTTATATTTATGCAACCATGCAAATTCTTCTCTAGTGTGGCAATATGCTCCGAGCTAATCAAGTTCAGGTTTTGTTCAAATATATTGTTTAAATTTATTTTTAAAAGTGTGTTCAAAGTCTGTAATAACTCCATAAGAGAGTACAAAAATGAGTTGTAAATGGTGCACTGTCCCAATTTATCTTATTTTGGTGTGAATATGGACAGCCATTAAAATTTTTTTAAAATATACCTGAATAACATTTTTTGTAAAAAAATAAATAAATATACCCCCCCCCCCCCCAAAAAAAAAAACAAAACAGCAAAACTGAACACAAAACTGGTAAAAAAAAAGTTCACAAAAATGGAAGAATTTGATATTGAATTATTTTAAAGAAACACAAAACTGCACCCATTCACTCCAAACTCTGGTACATATAATTCTGAAATAATTTTTAATTAGTGGGGAAATGAGCTTTAGGAATGTTTTTTTTTTTACCGGGGTATTTTTAATAGTAAAATAGGACCCATTGACCAATGCCAAGGTGGAAGTCCCCTAAAATGGGCAACATCGGTATAGAAAATTGGCTGAACTTGAGTTTATATCCATGTTTTGGTCACGATTAGCCATTGTGCAGCAATATGTGATCTTAAACATCAATCAATAACTAAATAAATATTAGGGCAGAAGTGTACAATGGCAGTTCTTGCTTAATGAAGGTGCTACATATGTGTAATATGGTAATCCAATCTGCAAGAAAGGGAAGTTTCATACTGTCTCTCTCTCCAGGTTATTGAGAAACCTCTTTTTATTTTATTTTCATTTGTTTTTCTTGCCCCAAAATAAATCGTATTCCCACTCCCACTTGCTGCAAATGGTATTCCACACCCAGCATCGTATTCCACTCTCAGCGATGACAGACTATTTTTTTAAAAATTAAATTGGTTGAGTTGAATCAATTATAAAGGGTTGTTTTGAGAAAAGAAATAAGGAGAAAAAAAAATAAATACAAAAGTTCACTGCCCAGATTCAAGTTTGATTGTATCCTCTTATGGACTGCACGGATTATTTCACGAGGCATTAGCTGGGTGAAATAATCTCCTGTGTGTCCCACTCGCAGATAAAAATCTTACTCGAATCTGAGCAGTGAACTATTGCCTATGTATTAAATTATTATACAATAGGAACAGATCAATGAGCTCAAGTCAAAGAGGCACCCTAAGCTTTTTCGAGGCAAAAGTTGAGAAAATAATATAAGTTATTGTGATGAAATGACGGTAACATGGTCTGAGGTTTGCGGCACGGAGCTTATGTTTAACCGAGATGCGAAGCGTCAAGGTTGAACTTGTGCTGCGAGTCGCAAACCTCAGATCATGTTACTGTCAATTCATCACAATAATGTACATGTTCCAATAGACACTACACATAGCCCAAAACCTACATCGTGAAACACCAGAGGCTTATTTACTAAACTTGTGATCATTAAAAGTTGCCCTGTTCAAGGCAACTTTTAACGATCACATGTTTAGTAAATAAACCTTGCATGTATCCACGACGACACTGGATAAATAATCAATAAACCTGATAAATTCATTCCATCTTAGATCAAATCGTAAATCAGTTTGTAATTTAAACAACAACACTTCATCCGGAACACGTCTGCTGTGAACACATGTGAAACATCCAAAAAATGAAGTGGCTTGCTAGTCACTCCGTTGATGAAGCAGTTATGAAACGGATGATGTCATTGCAAATATTTCGCGTTGTGACATCAGACGGTAACATTTGCCATCTGAGCCGTAAACATAGAATATACTAAGTGAGCTCTCGTCCAATCAGAGGAAGAGGATTTTAGTGTCATTGGAACATTATATGAAGGGTGATTGTTGTTAAGAGTGGTTGTTACAGTAGGTAAAGGTTTAAAAGAAATATTTATACCATGAATTCTTTTTTTCAGGAATCTCTGTTCGTAGTAGTGCAAACATGTTGAAGTATGTATTCCTGTATCTATGGTAGTGGACAAGGTGTACTCAACAAGCTAGAATGGAATAAATTACTCTGTGCTAAATCAAACTCAGATGAACAGGGCCGTGTCCCTTGCAGTCGTAACAAACATGCAGCATGTGTTCTAGACTACTATATATATATTTTTGGAGGGAAAGATGGAAATATATCCCTAAGAGACTTCTGGAGGTACAATACAGGTGAGCAGGATGATTTTATATCTCTTGGTTCCATTCCTTGAGCAACCCCATCTGCAGGAACAGTTTTACATGTAGTACTGTGAAACCCTGTTAACCCTTCACCTTACAAATCGCCCACATCTGCCCGAGTAATTTGCAAATTGAGCAGTTGAAAAAATTAAATTTTTCAAAATATTTCATCAAAACCATATCATGTGACCCCCTCATTGGAACAAGCTTGATGAGCTCATTCCAATGAGGGGTCACGTTATGGATTTATTGAAATTTTTGGAAAAATTAAAAAAAAATAGTAATTAAAATAATAAATTTTGATATTCTCTACATTGGGTAAAGGGTTAATTGAACAGCAAATTTGCTTGTGAAAAATAATCAGTTAACAGGAGTATTCAATTAACAGAAATTTTCCTGTATTCTAGTGATAAGTTGAGCATTTATTCTATTTCATCTTGTTTGGCAGAGCTCACGGATCCATGTCAAACAGGATATAATAGATTAAAAGCATATATTGGATATACTGAAGCCACAGTCGCTGCAGACTAGTCGTAATTCACGCATGGGCAGTGATGTCCACGCAAGCATTTATCAGGTAATAAAAAATCATCAGCAAAATTTTAATTAATGAAGCACAAGGTTGTACCTGGTGCTTCATTAATTAAATTTTTGATGATTATTCCTACAATAATTTGTGTTTTTAATCTAATATTATTGCATCTGGAAATACTGCCCACCCTGTAGATAGTGACCATTCCACGGCAGCTGTATCAGTGTGCAAAATTTGATGAGAACACTTGTTTCGTTCGTGTGGTGATTACGCAAATTTAAATCTATGCGAACAGATGACCGGTTACCCAAAAGTTGCATCTTGAATGGTAAAGTCAGTCACTTAACCCTTTACCCAACGAATCGCCGACATCCGCCTGCGTAATATGCAAATTCAGCAGCTGAAAAAATATTACTTTTCGAAAAATTTCAACAAAACCATATGTGACCCCTCTTTGGAACGAGCTCGTTCCAAAGAGAGGTCACATGATATGGTTTTGTTGACATTTTTTTAAAAATTTAAAAAATGATATTTAAAATAATAAATTTTGAAATCGTCTGTGTTGGGTAAAGGGTTAACTGGTATAGTGCTAAATTTTTTCTCAGCCTCAAGATTTGTTCACACATTTTTGTCTTGATACAATATAGGCACTCTCCCATAAATTGTAACAAAGCAAAGCAATAGAGATGAAGTAATTTTATTTACAAGATAATATGAAGGACATCCACAGAATATGAAGCCTTTAACTTCAGGTACCTGCAGTTCAAAATAAAGCCCAAATATGGGCTTCTAGCCCTCTACCAGTAAAGCAGCCTTTGTTTTGTCTTGATAGACTTTTGCCGTGAGAAGCTATATATATTTCAATTCCATGCAATATATAAATACTTGTTAATAATTAAAAAGCAGTTTCCCAAGAATTTTTACATAGCCGAGCACTTGGTTAGCCATCTTTAACCCACGTGAACGGTCGGTCGGTTGGAGTCATTTTTGAAATTTTGCACACTACTGTACTGTAGGTCTATAATTGTGGGGAATTCTGTTGTTGTTAGAATAATTCTTTGATAAAACGCAAGACTTTTTACTCATTTAACAGGAGATTACTCTGTAACTACATGCAATTAATAGGACAAATTTGTTCCAGAGGTATGAAAACTTATTTGGTGTTTGGAATTTATATGCAAGGGTTATTCAGTTAAGAAATTTTAAATTTAAACAAGCTATTAATTGAAAATAGAATATGTTTTAATTTTTAGAATTCACTTTAAAAAAAATTCCACAATCCTGTATAAGTATTTCCATTAGTTTCTTGAATCCTGCACCTTATGTAACAAGTAACAATTAACCAACTAATCATGTACATTTTACAGCTTCAGTCAGTATAAATTTTCATGTAGTGGGTGATATAGTAGTTACCAGTTTTTTTTTATAACCAGAAAGTGTGACTAACCCTGTGAATTGCACAGGGTCAGTCACACTTTCTGGCTATAAAAAATTTTCATTATTAACCAAGTAAATAACCCTGTGCACTGTACATTCTTAGTATAAATCCCATCTAACTACATCTTTACCCAATGTAATGGCCAAACCCAGCCAGTACTGTTCTCAAACTTAGTTTGTGACCCCTCATTAGAACAGATTGTGGAAAGTTTGATATTTTTCCTGAACTCCAAAAATGACAACATATTCTATTTTCAATTAATAGCTTGTTTTTAGTGGACTTCATTGCAGAATAGTTGCAAAAACATCCCTATCCGATCTCCTCTATGTATTACACAGATGTCTGATACAGTGAAATCATGGGCTATGCAAAGCTTTTGGATTCAATTCAATTTAAAATCATCCCAGTGATTTGATTTGAATGGCAGTTGGTTGGAAATATTCAAATCACCAAGATGTGCAGAAAATTCTCTACCAAGTGTGTCCTTTTGAACTCTATTTTTCTTCTGGTATCCTGTACAGAAGACCTGATGATAGAAGAAGAGTTCAAGGAGGTTCCTCCTTCGTAACTGCTTCTACAATTTTCCGCTTTTTTAGGTCATCTGACTGAAAGTCAGGGTGAGCTATACTGCTCGCTCATCATTTGACACAGCAAAGGTGGTGTTTGATTCTTCCCCCCCAAAACTGTTGGCTCGATTCCTATAAAATTTAAAGTAAATGATGACTGTTGAGAAGCATTTCAGATTTGTTATTTTCATTATGTTGCCCCACATTGGGAGAAGATGAAGAAAATTGTCCAAATTTAAAAAAAAAATCTTCTTGTGATTCGATTGATGAAATAAGTTGATATTTGTGGTATTCAGCTTTTTATTCAGATGTGCACTAAAGTTTATTAAAAAGAAATTTGAGGGGCAATATATTCATCTCAAGAAGAAACAAGATTATTGGCTCTGTCCGAATTGTTTATTTTTTGAACTGATGGGCTGATTTGAACCTAATTTGGTAGGGGATATTGCTGGGTCATAAGTACTTGATTCATGCAACCCCCTCCCCCCACTTTTGTGCGTTCCCATGCAAACCTCAGGAGTTAAAAACAGAAACATTTATAATCACCGAATAAAATGCATGGACCAAAGAACTATGATTCTGTACAGTGGAGCCCTCTTAATTGCATATCTATTAACTGAATAACCCTGTTAATTGAATATAATTTCCCAACACAAAACCATTTACCATACCTCCAGTACAAACTTGACCTGTTAATTGAACATAGGTTATAGAGTAAACTCCTGTTAATTGAATAAAAAAGTCATGTAACCTGTCAATAAATTACCCTGGCACACCCCAGTTTTCTTTGTTTGTAGACCTAATTGGCCTCAGTACATCCAATACAAGCATATAATCTATTATATCTTGTTTGACAGAGCTCATAGTGCTCTGTCAAACAAGATATAATAGAATAAATGTTAAGTTTATCTCTAGAATTCAGGAAAGTGACACTATTCCTGTTAATTGAATACTCCTGTTAATTGAATAATTTTTATTGGCAAAGTGGCTATTCAATTAACAGGATTCCACTGTATTAAGCATCCTTAGGACCAGTAGAATTGACTAGCCAAAAAATGCAATCAGTTATGTGCTACGGTACCGTATGGAGGATTGAATAAAATGCTGAGTCAGCATATTTTCGAAAATTGAAAAAATCTTCTATAGAACCACCACTCAAAATTTTCTATTTGATACACAACATTCTTGGGGTGGAGGGGGGGGGGGGGGGATTTAAATTTGTTCAAATCAAACCCCTGAGTTCTTGTTTAGTCTCCCCACATGAGCTCGAATTTCAACTTGTGAAAATGCTGGGTCAGCAAGTTTTCACTAATTAAAAAACATTTTCTTTTCCAGAACTACCAGTCAGAATCCTTAGTGTGTCAGGTTCAAGTTTGTGCAAATCCATTCCATAGGTTCAAATTTGGGCTCCATACAGGAGACTGAATTTTCACTTAGTGCAATATGAGGAAAATTAAGTCTCTAAAAATCTTCTTCAGATCCAAAAGTCAGAATCATTTTTTGATATTTGTTTTACTGTATCCTTAGTGGGGGTGGGGGTGGGGGGGGGGGGGTCAAATTTGTTACAATCATGTCCTATTTTGGGCTCCTTATGGAATCTTCAGTTTTAACTAAGTGTAATATCCCCGTGGAAACCCAGGGAAGTGAAGCAGTGCCTGTTCACTGCAGTAAACAGGCTCTGTTTTACTGGTAAAATAGGACCCAGTCACCAATGCTTGGGAGATGCAAACCCTCTCTAAAATGGGCATCATGGCTTATTAACGCTCACCCCTGGTCTTGAGTTGATACTCATGTTGTGGTCATGATTAGCCATTGTACAATAAAGAAATATAACTGAGTGTAATATGAGGAAAATTCATTAATGATCTTCTTATTCAGACCCAGCAGTCATAACCTTTTGATATTTGGGAAATAGCATCCTTTGTGGAGTCAGATTAAAGTTTGTTCAAATCAGGATCCTACCAATCTGGTCAAAAATCATTTTAACCCTTTCTACTTTATTATTCTCTATTTTGTAGATATAGTAGAACCCTATTAAATGAATAGCCACATTGCCAATGGAAATTATTCAATTAACAGGAGTATCCAATTAACAGGGAGTGTGTCACTTTCCTGGATTCTAGAGATAAACTTAGCATTTATTCTATTATATCTTATTTGACAGAGCTCCATGAGCTCTGTCAAACAAGATATAATAGATTAAATGCCTGTACTGGATGTACTGAGGACAAATTGGTCAATAAACAAAGGAAAACAGGGGAGAATCAGGGTAATTTCTTGACAGGTCACACAATTTTTTATTCAATTGACAGGAGTTTAATCTGTAACCTATATTTAATTAACATGTCAAATTTGTACTGGAGTTATGGTAAATGGTTTTGTGTTGGGAAATTATATTCAATTAACAGGGTTATTCAGTTAAGAGATATCCAATTAAGTGGGCTTCACTGTACTGGTGATTTTCTTTTCATATTTCAGTATTTGTAATAATGCAATTTCCCTGTAAGAATTCTGAGATGTTTGACAGTGTTTGTTCTCTCAAACCACTGCCCCAATCAGTGAAAAACAAATAAAATTAAATAATAAGGCCCCCACAAAGTAGATCTGTTTCTCAGGCCATTTTATTGTAAAATTCCATGTGGGCAGGCAGTTTTTTATTTTATTTCTTTTATTTTTGTAATTATTTCTTTGCCATCAAAAGTTCATGTTCTTGGTTTAATTTATGTTTTAGGCCACATAATGTACAGTATTCCACCCCTTGAGTGTAACAAGGATTTGCAATGCTTTAGCAATGTGAAGCCTTGTTGTACTCAAGGAACAAGTTTATCAATTGTATTAACTTAGGTAAAATATCATACATAAACCATTTCCTTTTTATTTATTTAAGTTTACATTGGTTATAAAATGATAGTATGTGGCAGCCAAAAATATCATGTGGGATTGCCTGAGAAACAGATTTTTAACTTTTTTTTAGGCCTTAATGACAAACTTTTTTTTTTAAATTCTTGAAATCTTTTTGTGATCAATTGACCTTTGTCAAGATATGGCTTCAAGTCCTTTGTTTTTTGCTATTTTGCCCAAACAGACAATGTCACTATTGCATACAATGCCGGACTGGAGACTGACAATATTTACATTGATAAGAAGGTGCATTGTCTACAACTTGATAAGTGTCGAGATCAAATCAAGGGAGCGTGGTGGCTCTGTGGTAGACTGTTGGATTTCTATGCTAGAGGCCCCGAGTTCGATCCCCATTCGGGATGACCCGCGTTGTGTCCTAACTCCTTGGGCAAGGCACTTTATCCTAGTTGCCGACATGGGGGCACGACGACGCCGTGTACTAAGCCATACTGCACGTTGATGGTGCACATGTCTTCAACTGCTGTAACCCTGCTTGAGCAGAGCTTGAACAGAGTTAGAATGTTGAGGAGCTGACAGTTGCTCGTCGATGTTCGGCGGTTCTCTCCGGGTACTCCAGCTTCCTCCACCCGTAAAACTGTCACGGTCACGATTAGACATTGTGCATAAATCTATGACCTTAAACACCAATAAATAAAAATAAATAAATAAATAGATCGAATCAAGTTTTGATTCAATTTGAAATCCTCTTCCTGATCCGATTCAAGATTTGATTCACCATGAAAGTTGTTATTTGAAATGCCCTAATCCAATCCTCAACCCTTTACCTTACACAACTAGATGGAAAGTTTATATATTTTCTCCTATTTAACTAAAAAAATTATTTTCCACAAAAGTTCCACAAAACCATATCATGTGACCCCTTATTGGAATAGGCTCGCCCATTCCAATAAGGGGTCACATGATATAGTTTTGTTGAAATTTTTGGAAAAGTTGGAAAAACATTTAAGTAAAGCAACAAATTTTGATACAATTTTGAACATTGAGTATTTGATTGAATTTCTCATAAAATCAGTCATGGCTGCTGTAAAGCAGTGCTGACTTGAATTCATGAAAAATTCAAAAGATTTTGGCATATTAAGAAATCATTGATAAATGAATTACTCCTGTTTGTTGGGGTATATTTTGTTAACAAGAGGAAGACCTCTGCCTCTACTGGGAGTGTTTCCATTAGTGAAAAATAAATGAGGCCGTATAATGGAACCACCAAGAGTCGCCGCTACTATGGACCGACCATGGTTGGGCCTGTGGTAATGAAAATTTAAATTCAAGGGTCCCAAAACCCCCATTTTGTTGTAGTTAAGGGATTTTTTTTAGATTTTTCCCAGTGGTATTTGCGTAGTTTTCACATTCCGAGAGCCGGTAATTTAATAAGAATGAGGACCAACGAGGAGAAATTCAGGTGAAAAATCATTGATTTACACGATAAATTAATCAGTGCTGTCAATTTGTGTCATTTTAATTAATGCTGACAACAGGAGTATTTCTACAGAGGTTCATGCGTTTTCAACACATGCTTGTTTTGGGTAAATGTTGGGAGTAATAAGATTGGTCAAAAAACAAAACGTCACATAATGATATTTACTACTGAATGAAGTTTTACAACTCTCATTACGTTGTGCACACACTGACCAAACAAATCGCACCATTTTGTGACGTGATGCATTTAATATTCAATGAGGTTATTGTTTACAGTTTGTTTAGCTTTTCATTGGTGGTTGATTGAGTTATGCAGTACTCATGGAACAATTGCGTCATCAGAGTAGAGTCATCTTTCTATGAAATGTGTGTATGGAAATCATCAAAAGTAGACTAGAAATGGCACTTCTACAATCTGTGAATAAATTATATCTCAGGAAACGGGCAGGTCAGCGTGACTTTTAACATGTTGATTAATGTCTGGATGGTGTTTCCTGGTGGGGAAATGTGGCCAGTTGATGGCCGTTTGCCGGTATAATATATATGCTACTGGGTAACAGCCTACAGTAAGGTCGTCATGGTAGGATCAAAATATGACCTGGTGCTTCTTTCATTGAATATTTGCTGAAAAACACTGATTATTGATGGAGAAAAAAATGTCAATAATTTGATTGCTACTGATAGAGTATTCCTTGAAGTCATATGCATGGGTGATATTCACTAAGGTCTCCAGATTTAAACATCAAAACAGCAAGATTTGTTTGTATGTTTAAAATGTTTCTTTATTATGCTCCGCCCCCAAAAATTTGTGGGAGCCTATAGTAGCCGCCCTGTCCGTCTGTCCAAAACAAATGGTTTCCAGATGATAACTTTAGTTTGACTGAACAAAATGAAACAAAATTTTATATGTAGGTTTATAACCCCCATAACACAGGTTGGGATTGGTAGTGGGCCTGGTCCAACTTAAATGAAACTTAGACTATAGCTTACTGTAGATGGTATACCAGACATGTTTGATTTAGAGTGTGGTGCGATAATTTTTATCTGAGTTATGGCTCCTTTTTGGACTTTGTTAACCACTAAAATATAGTTTTTCATAAAGCGGGGGTGTTAGTGTTCCATGGACACATTTGGTGGTCTGCTGTATTGGTGCTAAGGTTTAATGGAGATACGATAAGATATTTAGTACTTCAATATCAACAAAGGCAAATGATTAGAAACTCATGCCCTGGCAGTGGGGAGGGGGGGGGGGGAGGAGGGTCAGGTATAGCTACCCATGGCATTTGAGGAGCATTTGTGTCGAGGCTTTTGACAAGAACTTGTCACAAAAACAATGCATCTTTTCAGTCCTTGACATTGAATTTCCAACTATATATTTCGTATAGTAAATTCTGTTATTTATCTTATTCTTTTTTTAAAAGGAGGAAGTTTTGAATCTTGCATTATAATGTTTGTCCATTATTGTAATTTGTACCTCATTTGTTACCGTAAAGGGACTTTTGAATTGCACTCCATCTGTCCATCTGTCAGTCAATCTGTCTGTCTGTCATGTTACTACCTGTATCTCGAAGATAGTTGAATGTTGGTGTTTCAAATTTATAACATTAATCAGACATTATGAAAATATGATGCATGTCAAATGTTGTAGAAAAAATAATTATTGTAAATAATTTCTAAGTGAAAAACCTATACCATGGCAATTTAGTAGTAATCCACCCTCCACATACTATAGTCTCAATACTTTCTTTCTGTTTCATGGGTTCAGTTCGTGATTTCACTACCGACCTCGCTAATAGCACATTATATTTTGCACAGCGCATTGTGCATTTCAGACTATGTCATTCTTTTGCAGTAAGGAGTGCATTAACTAACAAGCATTTTCTGTGCTAATTGTGACAGGACTTCTAGTTTCAACTGTAGTACAGTACTGTCACCACTGTGATTATTATAACAACTGTAGGAGGGCAAGGCGGAGAGAGAATTTTGAGGGTGTTTGTACTCCCAATTTTTTCATTAGTAACATGCATATTTTCAGTATTTCTAACTTACAACTTTTCTGATTTCAGTGAGAGTGGAATGGGAAGAAATAAAGTTAAGAGGTGACAAAATTCCTCATCTACAGGGGCACACTATGACAGCTTATCAGGTAAATTTAGCTCATGTAAATTACTAAGTTACTTCAATGTACTTGACATATATAGACTGAATGATGATGGTTTAGGTTAGACAATCTTTTTTGTAACTTAACCCTTTACCCAACGAATTGCCTGCATCTGCCCACGTGATATGCAAATTCAGCAGCTGAAAAAATATTTTTCGAAAAATTTCAAGAAAACCACATCATGTAACCCCTCTTTGGAATGAGCTCGCCAAGCTCGTTCCATTGAGGGGTCACATGATATGGTTTTGTTGATATTGTTTGAAAAAATTTAAAAAATGATATTTAAAATAATAAATTTTGATATAGTCTGCGCTGGGTAAAGGGTTAAAGTAGCCTGTAATAAGACGATTTTCATGTAGATTTATAGAAATAAAATGTCTACCAAGTTATACCTTAACCTGTTACCTAACATGAAAGGCAGACAACACTTGCAAATAAAATTCCTGAATTTCTAAATTTTGTCACATTTTGCATCAGAAACATAGCTTATGACCCCTCGTTGGAATGAGCTCAATGAGGTCATTCCAATGCGAGGTCATAAGCTATGTTTTTGAGACAAAAAAATGAAAAAAATAATGAAAATTGAATGCTGAATTTTATGAATTGCGCTGGCCGTTTGGGCCATTATGTTGGGTAAAGGTTAACCCTTTACCTAACACGAAAAACAGATGACACATGCAAAAAAAATTCTTGAATAACTAATTTTTTCATTTTTTGTCTCAAAAACATAGGTTATGACCCCTCATTGGAATGAGCTCAATGAGCTCGTTCCAATGAGCGATCATAACCTATGTTTTTGAGACAAAAAATGAAAAAATAACGAAAATTAATGGGCAATTTTTTAGAATAGCGCTGGCCGATTTGGGCCATTATGTTGGGTAAAGGGTTAACTATATGTCCTCTTATTGTTTGAAGAAGCATCGCTTTCACAAATTTTCAGATTAAATTATGAGAGTTTCAGCATATTACAGATAATTCAGATGTCTTCTGCTCTTATCTCTGGTGATTGCATTTCTCTTGAAGAACAAAATGTCACTTCAAAGATAATTTGTGTTATTTTCTGACAATTTTTTGGAGAGTGTTGGCATGCTTTTTACAATAAATTGGAAGACCATAAGTTATAAATGGAATACTGTTTGAAAATGATATAACAATTGCTGTGAGCATGTGATCATGACACATCATTACAAATATGTCTTGTTTTAAATGACCAGTCTAATTCACATGTCATTTGTGACTCAAGTACAGTAAAACCCAGTTAATTGAATAGCCACAATAGCGAATGAAAATTATTCAGTTAAGGCCTAAAAAAGTTAAAAATCTGTTTCTCAGGCCCTCCTGCATGGTCCATATGGCTGTTACATGCTCTCCTTTTATAACCAATGCAAAATTAAAGGATTTATGTCTGATATTTTACCCAAGTTAATAAAATTGCTAAATTTGTCCCTTGAGTGCAAGAAGGTTTTGCAATGCTTTAGCATTGCAAAGCCTTCTTGCACTCAAGGCACGAAATATACCACCACCCATGCTGTTCTGTTGATTATGAGGCCTAAAACATAAAACAAACCAAGAACAACATGAATGTTTGATGGCAAAGAAATAATTACAAAAATAAAACTGCTGGCCCATATGTAGTTTTACAAAAAAATGGCCTGAGAAACAGATCTACTGAGATAAAACTGAGCATTTATTCTTTTATATCTTGTTTGACAGAGCTCATGGAGCTCTGTTAAATGAGATATAAGTCTTCTATATTGGTGAATGGGCGGCCTAATAGGTAAAAAAATAAGAATTTGTAATTGTCAGGGTGCTTTCTCAGCCTATTTCAAGATTTTTTATTCAATTAACTGGAGTTTACTCTAAAACCTATATGCATTTAACATGTCAAATTTGTACTGAAGGTATCGTGAATGGTTTTGTGTTTGAAATTTAAATTTAAATAACAGGGTTATTCAATTCAGTCAACTGGTTTAATTCCATCTGAATGGTTCAGGATGACTGGTGTTAGAAATGATGAAGTTATTATGAATATTTTATCAGCTTGTGTTCAGATGTGTGAAGACTGAAGAATGTTATTCAAATTGTTTTGCAGAAATCTTTGATAGTATTTGGTGGCAAATTTGATACAGATGCAACAGAGTGCCCTCTGTGGATTATTAGTCCAGGTATATATATAATGAGACATATAGAGTAGACTGTATTGAAGAAGAAATGTGCTTTAGTTTTTCAGTTCGCAGGTTTTGAATTTCCAACGGCAGCCAAACCTATTCTGTATGTGTCTATGAACAGCCTACATTGTTTTGGTCACAAGAGTTGTATTTTTATTGATCAGACTGCAGTCAGGTCACAAAACATGTGTACACCAGTGGGTCAACTCGTAAATTATTGCAAAACCAAGATCGAATCATGAAATACAAACAAAAATTGTATCTCAAATTCAATGTTCTCACATTTCTTTACCAATGGTCATGATTTTACAGTGTTGTAAGAAGAAAAGTGGAAAGATTATTTTGAGTGAATCACAACCCAGTCACAATTCAATCAAAATTCTCTGTCTGCTTTAACCCTTTACCCAACGTAACGGCCAAAACTGGCCAGCACTATTCACAAAAATACTATCCAATTTTCATTATTTTTTTCTTTTTTAGCTCAACTTTGGCGAAGCCAAATTTGAGCTTTTGCCATGGCCTGTCGTCTGTCTGTCAACAATTGGATACAGCTCGGGCTAGAGGCCGTATTTATGAACCGATCTTTACGAAACTTCTTGGGTACCTTTGTTATGACCGTGGGACAAGAACAAGTGTTTTTGGGTGCGGTCCGAAATTCAAGATGGTTGCCAGCCGCCATTTTGTACCAACGATGCAGAAATCTGTTTTTTGTACAGAACTTCCATATGAAAGCTCTGATTTGAATAATTTTTTGTATGAATGTTTAGTACCATGGGATACATCACATATAATACAGGTTTTTTCTCGTGCATAAATTATGCAAATTAGACTAACTTTGATGTTTTTTGGTGTCACTTTCAGCACTGTAAGTGCAAATGCCAATACGGCTTGGGCTAGAGGCCGTATTTATAAACCGATCTTTACGAAACTTCTTGGGTACCTTTGGTATTACTGTGGGACGAGAACGAGTGTATTTTGGGTGCGGTCCAAAATTCAAGATGGCCGATGCAGCCATTTTGTACAAAATTAGGTGCAATCAGATTTTTGCACAGAACTTCCATATGAAAGCGCTGATTTGAAAAATTTTGTGTGTGAATGTTTAGTACCATAGGATACATCACATATAATACAGGTTTTTTTCTCATGCAGAAATTATGCAAATTAGATGAACTTTGATTTTTTCAGTGTTACTTACACACAGTAAGTACACATGTCAATATGGCTTGGGCTAGAGGCTGTATTTATCAACCGATCTTCACGAAACTTCTTGGGTACCTCTGTTATCACCTTGGGACGAGAACAAGTGTTTCTGAGTGCGGTCCAAAATTCAAGATGGCTGCCAGTGGCCATTTTGTACCAAAATTAGGTCGAATCAGTTTTTTGTACACAACTTCTATACGGCTCAGGCTAGAGGTCTTATTTATGAACCGATCTTTACAAAACTTCTTGGGTACCTTTGTTATCACCGTGGGATGGGAACGGATGTTTTTGGGTGTGGTCCGAAATTCAAGATGGCCACCAGCAGCCATTTTGTACCAAAATCAGTGCAATCAGTCTTTTGTACAGAACTTCTGTATGAAAGTTCTGATTTGAATAAATTTTTGTATGAATGTTTAGTTAAATGCAATACATCACATACAGTATGGGTTTTTTTCTCGTGCAGAAATTATGCAAATTAGATGAATTTTGATTTATTTAGTGCTACTTATACACTGTAAGTGCACATGTCAATACGGCTCGGGCTAGAGGCTGTATTTATCAACCGATCTTCACGAAACTTCTTGGGTACCTTTGTTATCACCTTGGGACGAGAACAAGTGTTTCTGAGTGCAGTCCAAAATTCAAGATGGCTGCCAGTGGCCATTTTGTACCGAAATTAGGTCCAATCAGTTTTTTGTCACAACTTCTATACAGCTCGTATTTATGAACTGATCTTCACGAAACTTCTTGGGTACCTTTGTTTTCACCTTGGGACAGGAATGAGTGTGTTTTGGGGTGCCTTTGTTATCACTGTGCTATGAGAACAAATATTTTGGGGTTCAGTCAGACCCACTCTGGGACTCAAAGATTTCTTTTCTAGTTTAGTATCTGACTGTCACCCACCTTTACAATACTTTACCTATACATTTGTTACAGGCTACAGTCAGTATTTATGTACAGACCGTTACAATACTTTATATGTACCTTTGTTATCAGGTCATTACCTAAATGTTTGTCATTGCTGTGTCACATACTATACATGTACATGTCTTGACAAGTTGAGCTACAGTGTCATTGACACTTTCATTTAACATAGCATAAATGCATCATCATAATTGACAACTAGATCTTGATATAACCTGGTGTTAATGGTGGTCCATGAGCTGAAAATTCACAAGTTTTTTCTTTTGTTTTGTCCCTCACGAACTTTTCCCTGAAATCCATCCCATTTCCCTGAAAATCACCCTCAGGTTCCCTGAAAAATTACTCTGGAGGGAGGTTAACATGTCTGATTGGGGTTTAAGATCCCTTCTGGCATCCATGGCTCTTTCATGATCACAACCTATAAAGTCAACTTTACCCGGCCGTTTATAAATGAGGTTACCCACATTAAGAGGCCTCATCCCTTAAACTCTGGTTACAATGTCTTATAAAACTAATGAAATAGAACTTGCATACCACACTTAACAAGCTTTATTTTATTTCACAGCAATTCAATGGAGAATTTCCCCAATATATTTGGATAAGAGATATTACCCTAAAATCATGGCATAGAAACAGTTGATATAATTTATTCTGCCAGTTGCATCATCATTTTAGCATTTGTTTTAATATCATTTTAGACTTGAACCATGTTCGGAAATGGCGATGTGAACCTGACTGCATTGCTCCTGTCAGTCTCAGGGATCATACTACGACAGTCTATAAAGAATACATGTACCTATTTGGTGGATATATGGATTTGAAAGGCTGTAGTTCTGAATTTTGGAGGTTTAATCTGGGTAAGAAAATCTTGCATTGAATTTATTTATTAACCCTTTACCTGACATAACAGCCATATCTGGCCTGTGTTTAATCCATTAAACACTGGTGGTATCTTCCAATTGCAAGAGTCCATATCCATTATTTGAGGGTAGGCCAATTCATATTTTCAGTGTGCAGCCACAAGGCTGCACGTTGAAAATATTGATTGGTCTACTCCATACATTCACTTAGCAGGCATTCTATTTAATGAAATTATCACATATCATGTTCCTGGGCCTGAAAAGCGGCCTCCTGGGGGTTCAGATATATTGTTTTTTAAATCTTTGCCTAAAAAATGTATCTTCTGATCCATCATTTACACAAACTCATTGAGATAATTCCAGTGGGGAAGGGTCATAAGCCATGTTTTTGAGTAAGGGTGTCATGATTATGGATTTTCCTAATTGATTAATTGGACAAGATAATCAATTATAATCATTTAATCACCTAAATAATCCGTTATCAAGAGTATTAAAGAAAACAAACCCTGACCAAAAATGAACATCATGAATGGTCATTGGATTTGGGAATGTTTGATTGTTGAAATGACTTCTCGTACCATTTGCAATGCATTTCTGAATGTTTATCTGTTACTTATTTCCCTCACAGCAGATCAAACAAGAAGTCAAGAGTTCCAAAGAGTGATGGCTTGGAAGTGGCAGAACTTGTAAAATTTTAAATTCATGTGCCTATTGGGATGAACTGCTGTGACAAAATGTCCCCTATCATCTCCCTCGTCATTTACAGCAGCGACCTCATCATCTGATCGTCATCTAATTCAATTACAAATGAAACAATTCCTGTATAACAGCCTTTCTCAGTGGTTTTGCGGAAAAAAACCCTTCTTTGACCTGTATAAAAATACAGGTACATATTCACTAATAAATTTCCAAGAAGCATGTAGGGATGGGAGGTGGGGTGGGGGGGGGGGGGGGGCCGGCAGTCAGTCAGTCATCTTTGTGACATCCTTTTGCACATGAAACATGCTCTATGTTGGACTAAGTATTGAAATTATTTATAATAAATTTTGTTTCAGAATGGCTAGGTTTGGTTTTAATTTCCCTTGACCTTTATAAATAAGATTCATGGCTGGAAAATGTGTATAGTTTTAGAAACAACAACAGTGCTCATCAATGTTCATTGTTATAAATAATTTTGGTATTGTATACATTATAAGTTATCTCCTCCGACATGTATGGTATATGGAGATTTAAAACCTGGATGTCGGTTTTTAAAGGTGTTTAATTGAGACATCCAGGTATTAAATCTCCATATACCATACATGTTGCCGGAGATAACGTTTTTGTCCTGTTTGAAACACAATAGAAACATAGTGGAGAAAAATTTATGGATGCGTTTCTCATGCTCTGTAAAAAGTTGGACCAAATTCATGAATAACTTTTGTTTTTACAAACGCAGAAGACAACAGAGAGAGTTACATCCCCTGGATCATTAAGGAAATGAGTACACAGTATTTTGTTTACATATCATCCCCCGAGTTCCATGTAGGCACATAGAACACATTGGAACTGAGGGGATGATATTTGCTCTTATTTTATTTTTCTCAAGTTGTTTCATTTAATTATTCGCCATTTAATGTATAAAAGGCAAAATATGATCAAATTATCAGAAATCTGACTATTTTCAGGTTTTTTATTTCGATTTTTATACCAAGGCGAGTGAATGCGAAAAAACTTTCATTTAAACCATATACCCCTGATGTTTCGCATGTGCTTATACCCTGGATGTTGCACGCTCTCATATACCTCGGATGTTGGGTGCACCCTTTGCCATGGCTATTTGTCCAAGGCATTCTGACGAATCAAAAGGCAGAATTTATCGGGATATAGGGACACGATTTTTGAAGATATTTGGCGCACCTGTTGTGAAGCAAAAAGTCAGTAGAGTGCTTTAGTACTGGAATACAAGTCAAATTTAAAGAAAATCTTTGATCAAAATAAATATGGCAATGTCTTGACATGACTTGTTTACATTTTTAAGGCCAGCAATTGAGGAAAACTTTGTCATTGTTGAAAATCATTCATCTAGATCAAAATGGATGAATGACAAATTGGTTATCTAAATGCCACCACACACTTGAACAATTGAGCTAAGCTAATTTGCTATCGAGGCAGATTGCTTGCTAGTTGCGTTTCCCGCAGATCTGAGCAATTTGGTCATCTTTGTGACGCCATTTTGCACATGAAACATGTTCAATGTAGGACTGAGTTTTGAAATTAACTATAATAAATTTTATTTCAGGACGGCTAGTTTCGGTTTTAATTACCCTTGACCTTTATAAACAAGATTCATGGCTGGAAAATGTGTATTGTTTTAGAAACAACAACAGTGCTTGTCGAAGTTCATTGTTATTAAATAATTTTGGTATTGTATACATGTATTTTTGAAGATATTTGGCTCATCTGTTATGAATCAAAAAGTCAGTAGGGCATTTTGTTGCTGGTATACAAGTCAAATATAAAGAAAATCTTTGATCAAAATTATATGGCAATGTCTCGACATGACTTCTGTACAATTTTAAGGTCAGCAATTTAGGAAAACATTGTCATTGTTGAAAATCATTCATCTAGAACAAAATGGATGAATGGCAAATCGGTTATCTAAATACCACCACACACTTGAGCAATTGAGCTAAGCTAATTTGCTAGCAAGGCAGATTGCTTCCTAATCATGTTTCCCGCAGACCTGAGGAATTTGGCTCAGTACCCGAGGTCCGACCATTACAAAATTTCATATGCAGGTTCGAAGTCATGTCTAGATGAGAACGTCCCCTTTTGATTGCGATTGGTAAACCGTGATGGCAGAGTGGGCCTGAAACTTGGAACACTTCATAGTCTACAGGTCATATTTATGAAGAGATTTCATTGTAACTTGGTAGGATGGCTCCATATAATGTGTAGATGAGAATGTCTTATTTTGGTCTGGGTTCAGTCAGCTTTGACGGCTGCAGGGGCATGTTGACTAGATTTCTTTAGCACAGTCCACAGGTTGCATTTATGAAGGGATTTCATTGTAAATTGGTAGAATGACTCAGTATAATGTCTAGATGTGAACAATCTATTTTAGCAGCGATTGGTCAGCCATGACGGCTGTACAGGCCTGTGACCTAGATTTGTTTGGCCTAGTCAACAGTTCATATTTATGAAGCGATTTCATTGTAACTTGGAAGGATAACTCGGTATGATGTCTAGATGAGACTTTCCTATTTTGGTCATGATCAGTCAGCCATTACCGTCATCTGGTCACGTGACCTAGATTCCTTTAGCACTGTCTATAGGTTGTTTTTTTTAAGGAATTTCATTATAACTTGGTAGGATGACTCGATATGATATCTAGATGAGACTATCCTATTTTGGTCACGATTGGTCAGCCATGACTGCCGGACCAGCATGTGACCTAGATTTCTTTAGCGAAGTCTACGAGTTATATTTATGAAGGGATTTCATTGTAACTTAGAAGGGTGACTCGTTTTGGAATGATTTTACTGTAACTTGGTAACTTTGGTTTGCAAACGTTTACTGTGAGGGCCACATCAACCCAGGCCTCAATTCTTGTGTACAGTCTACACCTCAAATTATTCTTATGGAAAACATTGCATATAGGGAACAGAAATTAACATATTCTTAATTATCACAATTCTTGTCTTATTTCATAATCCTTTCATAAACATTGAACATTATCCTTTTCATTAAACACTACACACAGTCAAGTTAAGCTACAGTGTTATTGACACTTTCATTTTTATATCATTTTAACAAAATGGCAGAAGTGTATGCACACAGTCAAATTAGAAATACAGTTTACAACCGATTTCATGTTGGTTTGTGAATGATTTGACCAGCATGAAGGACAATCAATTTGGAAGTTTTGAGGTAAAATGTGTTTTACTTTCAAGACATCTTTACATATGTAGCAGTTTTGCTGATCGCCACCTCCCCTGTCTCCCAATCTTTGAAATCAGCATATCTAATGTTGTGGACACACTCATGTCTCTGCTAAATGCCCATACTGCTGTCATCATGTGTGTATTCTACTATTGTGGAACCTGTCATTTTGTACAAGTCACATTACATGGAAGTGTAATTTGATTGGTGTGATTCGCAGAACTCGGGCACAAATGATAACAGCGTAGTCATCGCAAGTTATCTGGTTTGACTCCCCCCACACCCTGTGAGACAGGACTCATGAGTCAGAAAATCTAAAACATTTGATTAGATGTAAATTAGCTAAGCTCGATTGCTCTTGTGTGTGGTGACCTTAATAAACTGAGATTTTCAGAACAGTGGCACACCTAATTACTTACTAATTAATCATATTAGGAAATAATTAATTTTTAGCTCACTGGTACTGAAATGGTTAACCGGATGACTGGTTTGAAACCGGTTACCTACCTAACCGATTTGAAAAAAATGTCAGCTGGTTATCCAAAATATCGATAGTGATCGTCATTATACTGTTAAAACGTAGTAAATCTGCCGCTTCTCCTTTGGGATAGATTTCACCTCGAAGCAGCACTGTATATATTGAGAAATAATCGACTTTGGCGTTCAAGACTTCGTTAATGATCGGCAATTTCCGTGAGTACTGAGTAACCGCAGAAACTGTTCCATAGTATGTATACAAACGAATGTTGTCAAGTACTCGACAATGTTCGTTTGTATACACATTACGGAATAGCTTCTGAGAATACTGCCTTCCAATTCCTATAGTTTTTATCCCAGATTCGGTGAAATAATGGCTACCGATAACCAGATATTATCCGGTTATAGCTCTCGGTAAGTCGGTTGTGGAAATGAGCCAACCGTTTCAACCCTATAGCTCCCCTGACTGAAAGTCGGAATGAGCTATTGCCATCACTTGGCTTCCATCGTTTGTTGTCCGACATCCATGTCCATTAAATTTGCATATCAATCTTCTGCTCTGGAACCACTGGACTAAACCCAACTAAACTTGGCATCAATTATTTTTGGGGGATAACCTTGCAAGTTTGTTCAGTAGAAGTAGCCAAGCTCATTCGACTGTGGGCAGTGCCCAAGAAATCTGAAATTCTTCAAAAATCTTCTCAAACACCACCAGTCGCAATGCTTTGAAATTTGGTATGCAGCTTCCTTATATGCTCAAGATTCAAGTTTGCTCAAAGAAAGTTTATCGGGCAATATTTGGGCTTGTACTGGGAGGGGCTCTGTTTTTGGTCCTGCCCCAAATTTTCATTTTCGAACTGCGAGGCCAATATGGATCAAATTTGGTATGCAGTAGTATTAGGGACATGTACTTGATTTATGACCAAAAACAATTTGTTTGCACCCTGAGGGAACCCCAGGAGCTAAAAAAAATTAGAAAAAATATTCAGATGTCACAAACTGCATGGAACAAAGAATTGTTTTTTGGTATATGAGGAAAATTCATTAAAAATTCACCAGTTAGAATCATTTGATATTTGACATATGGCATTCTTCTGTGTGTCAAATTCAAATTGGTTCAAATTAATTCCTCAGGTTTATATTTGGGCTCCTTGGTGACCCAAATTTTAATTTAGTGCAATATAAGGAAAATTCTTTAAAATTCTTCTTCAGATCCACCAGTCGGAATCTTCTCAGTTTTGGTATTCAGCATCCTTGTAGGATTCAGATTTAAGTTTGTTCAGATTAGGTCTGTGGACCGTATTTAGGTGTCTAGGGGAGCCCAAATTTTAACTTTGTGAAACCTGAGGAATAGTCCTTAAAAATATTCTTCTCTAGATCCACTAGTCAGAATGTTTTCATATTTGGTGTACAGTATCCGTAGGGTGCTCAGATTTAAGTTCAAATCAAGTCTGTGGGTTCATATTTGGGTTCCCCATATGAGCCCAAATTTTAGCTTGTTGCAATATGACGAATAGTATTTAAAAGACTTCTTCAAATACACCACACAGAATCATTTGATATTTGGTATGCATCATCCTTATAGGTGCCATATTCAAATTCATGCAAATCAAGTCTGTAGGTTCATATTTTGGTTCCTATGGGAACCTGAATTTTTACTTTGAGCAAGATGAACAAAATATTTGAAAATCTTCTTCAGATCCACCAGACAGAAACTTTTCATATTTGGTATTCAGCAGTCCATATTCACATTTGTTCAAATCAAGTCCCTGTGTTCGAATTTGGGCTCGACAATTCCGAATCTTTTAATATTTGACGCACACTGTCCTTATGGGGTCAGCTTCAAGTTTGTTCAAATTAAGACCCTGGGTTTATATTTGGGCTCCTTATGGGAGACCAAATTTTAATTAAATGCAACATTAGCAAAATTCCTGAAAAATCTTGTTCTTCATATCCACCAGTCAGAATTGTCTCACATTTGGTATACAGCATCCTTAGGGTGGTCAGATTTACGTTTGTTAAAATCAGGTCAATGAGTTCATATTTGGACTCTCTATCAGAGACCAAAGTTCAACATAATGCAGTATGAGAAATATTCTTTAAAAATTGTCTTCTTCAGATCCATCAGTTCGAATCTTTTCATATTTGGTATTCAGAAGGGGGAGGGTGGGGGTAGGGGGCAAATTCAAGTTTATTCAAATTAAGTCCATGGATTTATAATTTCTTCAGATCCTGGGTTCATGTTTGGGCTCTGTAGTATTAGCTAGCCATAGATATTGAAGGTGACCTTAACTCCTTCTTTAATCAACTTTCTTAGGTGATTAATGCCCCTTGGGGCCTCCTGATATTGTTGCTGCTGAGTAGTCACAGATAGTCACCCACCACACTCCTTTGAATTAACATTTGCGATACTCCAGAAAAATTTGGTAAGTCACTTCATTTTCAGCTAAGAGGGCCTTTCCCGACAACTTGTTACATCACAGTATTTCAAAGGACACTTACTTTTCTCATCTAATATATTGTGCTTCTATAGAAGTAAATAAAATGAACACCCATGGCAGGAGACAATTCTGACTAAATGTATAAGAATTAATGTAGAAATGTACAGGTGGAAAACTTTTTTTGAGTGATTAGTCTGCTAATAGCATGACAATAAAAATGAATGAGAATTGTCTTTATAGATGGCTGGTGCTGCAGTAGAGCATGGAGGTTTTTCGGTTCGGTTTCGGTTTTTTGCTGCAAACCAAAAAACCGATCCGACAGGGGCCAAAACAACCATCCATACGGTTTTTGCATACTTTGACGTTAAACTTCGAAATTTAAAATGACCCCCTCGTAATCTCATTTTGAAAATGACAACGAACATCAGTAGAATGGGCAAATCCAAAAGCGATTATTTCCGTATAATTTTGTCCATGTTTTAGTCGCTCCCACGTATAAGTCGCACCCAATATTTTCAGCCAAAATACCTTCATTGCGACTATTACATGTACCTTTGTATAAGTCACACCCCGACTCTGAGAATAGCCAGTGGGACCTACACAAGAACAAAAATGGCCAGTGTGTGTGGGCTTTTACTGCATGAAATTAGGTGAGTGTCGGAACACGTGAACGTTTTGTTTTTTTTATATTTTTTAATTCCAGTCATATTTATCTCACATTAAATGCATGAAATAAATTAATAATCCAAATTATATAGGGTTATTTACTTTTACCATTTATTTCCCATGCGATACTCGATGATGCCTTAAATCCATTTTATTTTGTACATAACAACATGAGGGAGAGTTCATACTCAGTCTCTGCACTTTGAAAGGAGGCGAGAAGTCCAGTGAGGGATCGAGGAACAGGACAGTGAATGGAGTCCCTGTATTATGGCAATGTTAAACATAACTTAAAAGTTACAAGTGAAAATTATTTATTTTATCAAAATTAAAACTGAACACAAAATAAAGCAGGTATATAATTGAGAGCAGTGGTGGTGCCAGGATTTCGATAGCATTTACCAAATAGAACATATACAACAGGAAAATAATCAAATGACATACAATCTATCCCAAATTCATATTAACCCTTCGTCAACTGACTGAGCGCTAGTGAAGTGTGCTATGTTTCAGTACTGCCAGTAGGACATAGCACGCTTTAAATAGCTCTCATGTGACATTTCTATGGCCTTTTCTAGTAAGACAATAGTGATTTAGATTAATTGAAGGGCCTGGAAATAATACCGAAAAACCGAACCGAAACCGAGGTTTTAAAAAAAATAAAACCGAAACCGAACCTGGAAAAAAACCTCTGTGCACTATGCTGCAGAACATTCATTGGGGTACTTATATAGCCTCCTTGCCCCTGATCCTCTTGTACAATGTTTGTTTGACTGGTCGAGTGCTGAAAGCCCATATTAGGGCTTTTCTCGATTGCACAGGTACTACAACTCAAAGGTTTCATATTCAGTGAATATTCTTCATATAATCTTTGAAGTGAAATTATTTAGTCTGTATGGATTTGCTTTGTTATAATTTATGGGAAAGTGTCACCTATTGGCACTCTCCCAAAAAATTATGACTAGGCAAAGACATGTGAACAAATTTTGGTGACCAAAATTAATTTAGAACTCTACCAGTAAAGAACCATAAATGTTATATTCACAAAATGTACTTTTAACCTGTTCTTAAGCAGTATGCCCAGCACTATTTCCAGAAATCACCATTCAGATTTTATTATTGGAAATTTTCATACAAAATATAATGTATGAGCCCTTTTTGTTCATAAGTAATTAATTTTTTTAGAATTTATTGGAGATTTCCTGTTGATTCTTTATAATAAATTACAACAAAATTTTTTATAAACGTTTTTTAACCAACTGCTGAAAAAGACAACAAGCTAATGCAGAGAGTAAAAGCCACTTGA
This sequence comes from Pictodentalium vernedei, assembly GCA_031216915.1. NCBI lineage: Eukaryota > Metazoa > Mollusca > Scaphopoda > Dentaliida > Dentaliidae > Pictodentalium > Pictodentalium vernedei. The sequence goes on from CM062288.1 coordinate 95,799,425, forward strand.
GTGCCTTTCAGTGCATTTCTTTATAGCTATGATAGTGGCTTCTAGCAATCTACCAGTTAATCCATTACCCAATGTAAGAGCCAAAGCCAGCGGGCGGAATTCTCAAAAATCGACAATTAATGTTCATTATTGTTTCATTTTTTCTTCTCAAAAACACAGGTTATGACCCCTCATTGGAATGAGCTCATTGTGCTCGTTCCAATGAGGGGATCATAACCTACGTTTTTGAGACAAAAAATGAAAAAAATTTGTTATTTAAGAATTTTTTTTGCAAATGTCATCTGCTTTTCATGTTAGGTAAAGGGTTAATACCTTTTATAAAGGAAGAAAGGATTTTTTACAGTCAATGAATTCTATTTTTCTCTCTCCATATTACAGAGGATGAAGACTGGGAATTAATAGTTAGTAAACAGAAAACTGATGAGACTCCATGTGGTAGATATGGACATACAACTGTGATATATGAAAGAGACTTTTGGGTGTATGGTGGCAGCTGTGACTTAAATGTATTGAATGACTTATGGAAATATAGTCTTTGTAAGTCAAGTGCTAATCCATTCAACATATGGATATTGATATCCTATTCATTGAATATTGTTCATTAGAATTACTCAAATACATACAACTTTTAAACAAAAAAAACATGTTCTATACCCTTAGTACAAACTTGACTTGCTAATTAGGTTAACGAGAAAATACCTGTAACATGAATAAAAATATTTTATTCTACCAAATTTCTCAGCTTTACAGAGCTTAGTGACCTCTGTACTTCAAATATGGAGGCCACTAAGCACTGTAAATCTGAGACATAAGGTAGTTTTTTTGGTGAGAAAAAAATGAATATTTTCAGTTATTCAAGCAATTTTTTTTTTTTTTTCGCAAGTGCAACTGTCTTCTGCTATTCAGGTTGGATATGTAGAATAAATAGGGGCGCGGTGGCTCAGTTGGTAGAGGTGCAGGCTGCAAGCCGAGAGGTCCTTGGTTCGAATCCCACCTGCGGCAACCGCATTGTGTCCTTGAGCAAGACACTTCAGCCCCATTGCCCACGTGGGGGCACGGTGACGCTGTGTACTAAGGCGTACTGCACGTCGATGGTGCACCTGTCTTCAACCAATGCTAACCCTGCTTGTGTGGAGTTGGTATGTTGGGGAGCTGACAGTTGCTCGGTGGTTCTCTCCGGGTACTCCGTCTTCCTCCACCCGTAAAACTGTCACGGTCATGGTTAGCCATTGTGCAGAAATATGTGACCTTAAACACCAATAAATAAATAAATAAATATATATATAGAATAAATATATAGTGTTTTCAAATAAAAGGGTTATTCTACAAGTAGGATTAAGAATGAAACCGACGAGCCTCTGGCGAGTCGGTTTCATTCTCAATTCTGTGAGTAGAATAAATTTTTTACTTGAAAACAATATACGTTTATTATTGTTTATCCCAAAAATCTTTTACAGGGCAGTTATGGCGAAATCGTACTGTTACTCGCTACAAAGTACAGCAGAAGTGAGGAGCACATTGGTCCAATTCGATGACAAGCAAAATTGCCAAAAATAAAAAAAGGCACAGTGATACATTTCTGTCTAAAAATAATTCCCCTACAAACCTGAGCGAAACTTGCAAAAATATATTTTTATACTGTACCAATGACCCAGACTTAGCTGGTGCTAACTCTAACAAAACCAGGGCCAAACACAAATTTTGCCCCCCAATCCCCAAAATTTGCATCCAAAACAAAGAGAAATCATGTCCTAAAGGACCTCCATACTACGCCTCTACTGCGCATGCGCAGTGACGCAGACGTCCCGAAATTGGCGCCAATTATCATTCTCTGTTTGGCCCTTCATCAGTCAACATCTCACTGATCTTTGTGCTTGTAAATCTCAGTTTAAAGGATGCCAGACACGTAATTTTTGGAGAAAATGTGATTCTAAGGAGGATAGAAGGAGGAGAGGAAAAAGAAGTGACAAAAAATAATCAGGGCTGTACTTAAAATTTTTTGCTGAAATTATGTTAAGTTGCCTATTTTCGAGGCATGGGCCTCTTGTTGTCATTCTTGCTAATTGTTGCACTGCTTATTCAGTGTTTCCTCTCCCCTAGCCTTCTAAAGTCCCCCCTTGCAATTCTCCCATGCTTTTGGCATATTTTTGAGAAATTTCATTTCTAAAATTTCCTGGGAGAGTTGCTTGGTTACAGAATGTTTTCTGTTATTTTCCCCATAGTGACGTTTTCACCCATGGGTGTATAACGTTTGTGTTCTGCATCTTCCATCTGATGTTCTACAGATTCTCCCCTGGGAGTCTCTGTTTTGCATCAGATAGAGTGTAATTGATGACTGATTCCGGGCCAGTTTTTTCAGTGCCTGGAGTCATGTTTTCTGGTGTTTTTACACTGTTTGTTTTCATTGGCAACAGCCTTTTTTGAGGGGGGCTGTTTGCCTTTGCTGTAGTTTATCTCACTATAAGATACATTTATATTATCCGAAAGTGTCTCATTAATTATTTAATATAAATTTAAAATTTTTGACCACACTTTGCCATCGGATCCATCGGGGCTCAACGTTACTTTTCAGCAACTTGGGCTTCGCTGAAAAAATATTTTTTCAAAATTATTTTGTTTTGCAATTGTTTTTTCATTTATTAATGGATCATGTTATTATGTATCTTTGTGTCAGGGGTTTTTGCGAGTAACTAGGACTTATTGTTGTTCTTTCACAATGAAGGGACGTTGTTCAAATTGTAATAGGAAGAAATCTTCCTCTGACTTTCATGATCATTGTATTAATTGTAGTCAGTGTTCTCGCATTAATCCCTGTCCTATATGTGAACATTGGGATGAGAAACATTGGAAACGTGTGTCACGATATGTTGTTTCTGGAGAAAGTGCGATGCCGGCTCTTTCTCCGCAAATGAATTCAGAGCTAGCGGCAAAAGTGCTCATGGAGATTAGACAAATGTCGTCCGCTAGCTCGCCCGGTGTAGCGTCCATTCACCGAATGGTTCGGCAGCCGGGTTCGTCCGATGCGGTCCAAGAGGAAATTTTGGGTGATGCGAGCACTATAAACATAATAGATGCACACCCAGTGACGGCGGATAGTAAGCGAGAACGGAGGAAGCCTTTGAGTCCGGTTCCTAGCTCGTCCAGGTCCAGCCGGGCCACGAGCGAGAGAGGCCCCTCTCTCATTCTTGTGCAGATAGCACAGCTTATCGCAGCATCCCAGCAGCCGACAGAAACGGTGTCGGATCGAGAATTATCCGACGGCGCTGGGTCGGTACGCTCCGCCGAAGCATCGGGGGCGGACGACCGGGAACATCATGAGGTCCGACCGGATGGTGAAAGGGATACGGATGACTTGGAGCTATCCCTTTCGGAACAACATAAAGCTGCCGGGGACTTCATCCGGCACTTTCTCCCTCAAGTTGTTCCGTCGGGCCAGACTGCTGCGCTTCCGGACAAGAGAATTATAGCGTCATTGGACTCTGAATTTTTTGAGCGGTTCAGGGACATCGCTCCCGAGTTTCCGTCGCAGTCCAATAATGTTGCTAGAACATTTGAATTATTGAACGACGCTATATTTAAACTTGCTTCCAGGACGGGGAAAGCAGGTTTCTTGTCCGCTAATACTCTCAACCTGCCTTTCATTAATGCAAGGAATAAATTTGATACGGCAGGACAGGGTATACCGAGAGTTCCTCTGCGTATGGACGATGAGGCGGAAGACTTAGAGCTATCATTACCGTCGTCAGCTTCTATTCCAACCGCGGTGTTGGAAACAGCTATTGCGTCTAACAGAGCCAATTTAGATGCCTTATCTTACGCAGATCACCTTACTAAGGCATTATCACTGCGCCTTCAGGGGAAAGAGTTTCAGGATATACAATCCTCTTTAAGACTTCTTTCAAGGGCAGTAGCTTATTCCACGTGTAACTCCGCCCTTTCAGTGGCAAATCTGGAGTTGGTTAGACGTGACGCAGCCCTAGCTACATCCACACTAGTGGATTCTAAGGTGAAGAACTCTCTTAGAGTCGCTTCGGTCTCAGGAGAACTTCTCTTTGACGGCAAGCTTTCCGCTATTTATGATAAAATTACAAAGAAAGCTAAGGATTCTCTGTTGTTCAAATCTGTTCCTAAGAAGTCGGATACAGCAGACACGAATAAGACAGGCACTTCTGGGTCTAATGCGCCCAAGAGAGGTTCCTATAGAGGTTCCGGTGCGTCCTCTTGGTCTTATTCGAGAGACCGTCAGGATAGCGACTCTCGTTCGGGACGTCCTTCAGGCCGGGACAATCGGTCGGACGCCCCGAGGTCGACGGGGCGAGGTGCGGGTCGTGGAAGACGTGGTTTCTCCTACCGCAGGCCTCGCAGGTCCAGGAGGTGATGGCTTAAACCTCTATCGCGTTCCGGTTGGCGGAAGGTTGTCGAGCTTTTCACAAGAATGGGCGTCGATTACGGACGACCCTTGGGTGAGAGGAGTGACTTCGGAAGGTCTAAAGATATCCTTCAAACGAAAGCCTCCATTAACTCGAAGTCCAAAGTGGACTCATCTTCCGTCAAATCCGCAGAAAAGAGACGCTCTGTTATCAGAGGTGCAGTCTCTTTTAATGAAGAACGCGGTAGAGGTCGTAGAAAACCAGGAATCTCCGGGATTCTACAGCCATCTGTTTCCGGTTCCGAAACCAGACGGCTCGTTCCGTCCAGTCATAGATTTGAGCTGGATAAACAAGCTGATCGTCGCTCCGAAGTTTTATATGGAGACGATTCGATCGGTCAGAGCGAGTATTCGGGTGAACGATTATGCAACGAGCATAGATCTCAAAGATGCGTACTTTCACGTCATGGTACATCCGACATTCCGAAAGTATCTACGCTTCGCAGTCTTAGGTGTGGTGTATCAATTCCGGGCGATGTGCTTCGGATTGAATCTAGCACCCTGGGCTTTCACTCAGGTAATGAACTCGGTAATGATCTACTTCCGAGCTCATTCGTCTGCGGTAACGTCGGCCTACCTGGACGACATTCTTCAGAGGTACGGCAACGAGTTAACACTTCAGAACGATGTTCAGAATCTTCTTCTATTGCTCCGACGTCTCGGTTTTATAGTAAACGAGGAGAAGTCGGATCTGGTGCCGTCCAAGTCATTCACTCATCTGGGAATGAGCTTCGAGACGCACAACAATCTCGTTCGTCTGCTGTTAACCAGAGCGAAATTAGTCAGTTGTTACGCTCGCTATTGTCTGCACGCAGACAAAGTCACGGCGAGAGAATTTATGAGACTGATAGGTCTGTGCGGAGCCGCCGCGGATCTCATTCCGATGGGGCGGTTACGCACACGTCCTCTTCAAATTTTCCTGACTCAGAATTGGAGTGTGAAAATTCATTCGCTCGATGTAGACGTTCTCTTGTCAGATCAAGTGAAACAAGAGATTCAGACTTGGGCAAACATTCAGTGGTTAACTTAAGGAGTTCCGCTGCAGTTGCCGGATCCGAGTTTTACCGTTATGACGGATGCCAGTCATACAGGTTGGGGTGCATCATTAATCCCAACGGATTCGAGATGCCAGGGTCTTTGGGATCCGCAATTCCTGTGCAAGCACATAAACATCAAGGAAATGATGTCAATTTGGCTTGCGTTACGTCACTGGATGGACATTATTCACGATGCTCATGTCCAAATCCTATCCGACAATACGACAGTAGTGGCGTATATACGGAATCAGGGAGGCACTCATTCAGTTCCGTTGTTCAATCTAACGGAAAGAATCCTTCTGTTTGCGTTAGAACATCACGTTCTTCTTTCGGTCCGTCACATACCGGGTCGTCTGAATGTGCTAGCAGACTCCCTTTCACGAAAGGGTCGCTTGTTGCCGTAGGAGTGGACTCTCAACAAACAAGTACTCAATCAGATTTGCTACCAATGGGAACGGCCAATGATAGACTTATTTGCGACACATCTCAACAATCAGTTGCAGACGTATGTGTCTCCGTGTCCGAATCCAAGAGCATTTGCAGTAGACGCTCTTGTCGATCCCTTGGGACGGAATGATAGGATATGCGTATCCTCCAGCGCCGTTAATTCAACAAGTATTGCTAAAGATAAAACAATCTCAATGCAAGATTCTGTTGGTAGCATCTCTGTCGCCACAGAGACCGTGGATAAATCTACTCAGGTGTCTGTTGTGGGACCTACCGCGGAAGCTTCCTCCACGGGAGGATCTTCTTTCGCAGGGGAAATCGCGCCAACTCCATCACAACCCGCAAGGTCTCAACCTTCACGTTTTTCCGTTGTGCGGTCCTTCTTGCATGGCAAGCACTTTACAGGACGAGCAGTGGACGCAATTTCTAACTGTAGGAGGACCTCCTCTTCGCTAAACTATGCGGCTAAGTGGAAGGTTTTTCGTCGTTGGTGTAGGGATCATTCTGTAGATATATTCGATCCCTCTATACCAGACATTGCAAACTTTCTAGTATACTTGTTTGACAAAATCAAACTGCAGCCTGTTACTATAAAGGGTTATAGATCTATGTTATCTGATACCTATGCACATCATGATAGTTTACAAATTGGATCTAATGTCTCTTTATCGAAGTTGGTTAGAAACTTTTCGATAAATAGACCCAGAACTCTTAGATTAATTCCTAAGTGGAATTTAGCTTGGGTTCTTCTTAAATTGAAGGAAAAGCCATTTGAACCTCTTGGGACAGTAGATTTCAAATTCTTATCTTATAAGACAGCTTTTCTCTTAGCTTTCTCTTCTGCTAGAAGAGTCAGTGAGCTTCATGCACTATCGGTGGATGATTCTCATTATCGTAGTGTTGGGAACACTATCACCTTCACTACTAATGTCGGTTTTTTAGCTAAGAATCAGGCTCCTAATAAATATCCGGAACCTATTGTTATTAAGGCTCTTCCGTCTTCAGACGGGCGTAGGCCTTTGCTCTGTCCTGTTAGAGCATTACGTATCTATAAACAGAGATCTCAGTTTATCAGAAAGGGACGGAAACGTTTCTTTCTGTCTTTGATGCCTAATAGAAAGGATATTTCAGTCCATTCTATTGCTAGATGGATTCAGTTAACTATCCGTACTGCTTATGAAGATTTATCTTCTTCTCAGCAGTCTGTGCTTAAGATTTCTGCTCATGAAGTAAGAGCTCTTTCTACTTCCTGGGCTTATGCTAATAGTGTTGCTATTACAGATTTAATGAAGGCTGCTTATTGGTCTCAGCCATCCACATTTACGAATTTTTATCTCAGAAATATTGAGTCCATTTCTGGAGACCTGCATTGTTTAGGTCCATTATCTGTTGCTCAGAATGTCGTCCACTAAACAGTTGCAACTATAGTTATGCAGGCTTTCTGTTCCGGCAGTGACTCCGTCCGGCTGCCCTCTTCGCTCTGGGCTATTTGACCCAGGGCAAGCGGAAGGGGGGGGGGGGGGGGGGGGTGTTCCCTTAGGTCACCTGCTTTATAGTGAAAAGCAAGGGAATGCCTCCTCCAAGTCAGTATTTCTGAGTCGCTTCCGGGATGGTTTTAAAGTGTAATATTAATGTTTAAATTCATTCATGTCTTATTTTTAAAGTGTAGCTCGGTGTGAAGCATTTGTATATGTCAAGTGTCAAACGGGCTTTAATATACAATACTCGGACACTTTTAAATGACTATAAAGAGTCTCAATTCTCTGGACTACTTTATTTATTGGCTTGCTTTAAAAATAATTAGTATAAGGGTTATACTGGATGTTAATAGAGAACATGAATGTTATTGTGCTCAAATATTAAGGGTAGTGTATCTTTCTAATTTAATATTAAATAAGAAAGATACATGTAAAGCCTAATACTCCTTTTCTCCTTAAGGGGTTACCTCTTTACTATATAGTTGAGCTTATTGGATTTTCCTCTATGTCCTAGGCCCTCCAGCCTGTTTACTATTCAGCTAAGTCTGGGTCATTGGTACAGTATAAAAATGTTAAAAAATTTATAGTAATTTATATATTTTTTATACTTACCAATGACCCAGACGGGGATGGCCCTCCCTGGAGTTGGGAACTCTTGCCTCCCCGCTGAGTACATAGTGCTGACCAGGCACTGCCAGTAAGAATGATAATTGGCGCCAATTTTGGGCTGTCTGCGTCACTGCGCATGCGCAGTAGAGGCGTAGTATGGAGGTCCTTTAGGACATGATTTCTTTTTGTTTTGGAATCAAATTTTGGGGATTGGGGGGCAAAATTTGTGTTTGGCCCTGGTTTTGTTAGAGTTAGCACCAGCTAAGTCTGGGTCATTGGTAAGTATAAAAAATATATAAATTACTATAAATTTTTTAACTTTTATTAAATGAACAATGTGTAGTGTTTTCTACTGGCATTGTTTAATACTTTCAAAAAGGTTCAAAGAAAACAACAATTGAACTGTTAATTATACTACACGAATGTGGTAGAGGTCAGAGGTCAACAAGTCTGTCTCCACTATAGGAATAAATTCTTTCAGTGTTCAACCTGTGGGGAAAATTTATCACCCTACTAGGTGAATAAAGCAAAAATTTATCCAAGGCTTTTATTGTTCGATTAAACAGCCATATTTGGGATAAAAGAGTTTATTAAATATTTTGCCGGGATCCGGTGTATAAAAATATGAAGTATTGCACAATCTGGGCTACAGTTACTGATTGGACAACATATACTTCTGATCAAGGGATATTGTGTTTGAATCGACCTTGTGTCAGATGTGTTCTGTTTTATAGCAACACTTTTCAACCCACCAATTCTAGTGGGAACATAACATGTAGTACCACACTTTTTTTTTTGGCATAGCATATACAAAGGATTGTACATATGTACATATAACACACAAATGAGTCACCATTTCATATGAGATTTCTGTACTGAGATCACTCTAAAATCGACCTGAGCCAAACTTTAACAAGGCTCAGATTAATTTTAATGAACGAGTTTCAGAAATTTGATGTCAAATCATGACGAATGTGAGGAGGGGTGGGGAGGGGGGTTCACATAATGTGTAATTTATCCTTTTTCTTACATTACAACTAAACTGGCCAGCGCTATTCACAAAATATTGCTTTTTGCAATTGTCGTCTGCCATTTGCATTAGGTAAACAGTTGATGAAATATAAGAGAAGATTAATTCAATTCTACTTTGAAAACCAGCTCACAACATTATGACACTAATGTCATTCCTGTATTAGACATTATACAGTTATGGACTTTTGTGGTGGTGAATATGATGTGATATGAACCTAAAAAACTTATATTGACCGACGCTAATGCCGTGGGCAATATAAGTTTTTTAGTTTCATATTACATCATATTTACCACCACAAAAGTCCATAACTGTTTTATTATATACACCATCTTCAAAAAAACAATCTTCTATTTGTCAATTAAAAGTTCAATTATATCAACCAGAAATACTTTTATTTAACAATAAAATAGTTATCATCTGCAGAATAACATCAAAATGAGACAGAAGTCAGGTGGACTACACATGCACGTCAGTTGAAATAGAACTAGAGAGGGGATTTCCAAAAGCTATATTTAGAAAGGTGATATTCACTGGAAAACTGGTGTACATGGATTTTTGAGAACCAGTCATGTGTATCAGATCCAGCCAATAGAAATGTGGTTATTTATAAAGTATATAATAAAATGTGAATGATATTTTCCGCAATGAGCTATTTGGTAGTGATTGTGTGATAAATTAATGATTCATAGGGTTGCAACCAGTATTTCTATGATTCAACATCCTGCTGTTCTTGATGGTAAGTTAAAAAGTCTGTCAGGGTGCCTGTGGCTCCTTGTATTCCTTGATGATTTTTAATTGAGTTGTGACGAAGTCAAACTCGACTTATAGTTTGAAGGATGTGGGACAGGCGGTTGGGTGGGCTTGCTGGCAGGCGTAAACAATTGGTATTTTTATACTGTACCAATGACCCAGACTTAGCTGGTGCTAACTCCACAAAAACCAGGGCCAAACACAAATTTTGCCCCCCAATCCCCAAAATTTGCATCCAAAACAAAAAAAAATCATATCCTAAAGGACCTCCATAGTACGACTCTACTGCGCATGCGCAGTGACGCAGTCGTCCCGAAATTGGCGCCAAATATCATTCTCTGTTTGGCCCTTCATCAGTCAACATCTCACTAATCTTTGTGCTTGTAAATCTCAGTTTAAAGGATGCCAGACACGTAATTCTTGGAGAAAATGTGATTCTAAGGAGGATAGAAGGAGGAGAGGAAAAAAGAAGTGGCAAAAAATAATCAGGGCTGTACTTAAAATTTTTTGTTGAAATTATGTTAAGTTGCCTATTTTCGAGGCAAACGCCTCTTGTTGTCATTCTTGCTAATTGTTGCACTGCTTATTCAGTGTTTCCTCCCCCCTAACCTTCTAAAGTCCCCCCTTGCAATTCTCCCATGCTTTTGGCATATTTTTGAGAAGTTTCATTTCTAAAAATTCCCTGGGAGAGTTGCTTGGTTACAGAATGTTTTCTGTTATTTTCCCCATAGTTACGTTTTCACCCATGGGTGTATAACGTTTGTGTTCTGCATCTTCCATCTGATGTTCTGCAGATTCTCCCCTGGGAGTCTCTGTTTTGCATCAGATAGAGTGTAATTGATGACTGATTCCGGGCCAGTTTTTTCAGTGCCTGGAGTCATGTTTTCTACTGTGTTTACACTGTTTGTTTTCATTGGCAACAGCCTTTTTTGAGGGGGGCTGTTTGCCTTTGTGGTAGTTTATCTCATTATAAGATACATTTATATTATCCGAAAGTGTCTCATTAATTATTTTATATAATTTTAAAATTTTTGACCACACTTTGCCATCGGATCCATCGGGGCTCAACGTTACTTTTCAGCAACTTGGGCTTCTCTGAAAAAATATTTTTTCAAAATTATTTTGTTTTGCAATTGTTTTTTCATTTATTAATGGATCATGTTATTATGTATCTTTGTGTCAGGGGTTTTTGCGAGTAACTAGGACTTATTGTTGTTCTTTCACAATGAAGGGACTTGGTTCAAATTGTAATAGGAAGAAATCTTCCTCTGACTTTCATGATTATTGCATTAATTGTAGTCAGTGTTCTCGCATTAATCCTTGTCCTGTATGTGAACATTGGGATGAGAAACATTGGAAACGTGTGTCACGATATGTTGTTTCTGGAGAAAGTGCGATGCCGGCTCTTTCTCCACAAGGTCACTCTACTCTCTCAGTTTCTATTTCAGAGGAACCAGAACAGGGTGATGTTTCCATGTTATCTTCTTCAAGTGTGCGTCCGTCGTCACAAATAAATACAGAGCTAGCGGCAAAAGTGCTCATGGAGATTAGACAAATGTCGTCCGCTAGCTCGCCCGGTGTAGCGTCCATTCACCGAATGGTTCGGCAGCCGGGTTCGTCCGATGCGGTCCAAGAGGAAATTTTGGGTGATGCGAGCACTATAGAAATAATAGATGCACACCCAGTGACGGCGGATAGTGAACGAGAACGGAGGAAGCCTTTTAGTCCGGTTCCTAGCTCGTCCAGGTCCAGCCGGGCCGCGAGCGAGAGAGGCCCCTCTCTCGTACAACAACATCTGGGACCAGATGTTGTGGTACAAAATGTGTCTTTAGCGGAGCATACGTCCGTCGCTCGGGACGCTCCGTTGTATAAGCAGTCCGCAGAGACTGTTAAGGCTTCCTCTTCTCGTCGGCGCACACGACCGCACCTTGGCTGCGTGACCTCCGATATTTTACCAGCTTCGCCGATGAAGGATTCTTCGGCGACCAGGTCACACCATCCGGCAGCCAGGGATTCGAGACCGATGGACTCCGGACGTTCGCATAGGAAAAGTATGCGGGAGCCATCTGATGCGGAGCTGCCCTCGGCGAAGCAGCGAAAGACCGCTCCTCCGCAGGTCTCGACGTCGGACATTCTAGTGCAGATAGCACAGCTTATCGCAGCATCCCAGCAGCCGACAGAAACGGTGTCGGATCGAGAATTATCCGACGGCGCTGGGTCGGTACGCTCCGCCGAAGCATCGGGGACGGACGACCGGGAACATCGGGAGGTCCGACCGGATGGTGAAAGGGATACGGATGAATTGGAGCTATCCCTTTCGGAACAACACAAAGCTGCCGTGGACTTCATCCGGCACTTTCTTCCTCAAGTTGTTCCGTCGGGCCAGACTGCTGCGCTTCCGGACAGGAGAATTATAGCGTCATTGGACTCTGATTTTTTCGAGCGGTTCAGGGACATCGCTCCCGAGTTTCCGTCGCAGTCCAATAATGTTGCTAGAACATTTGAATTATTGAACGACGCTATTTTTAAACTTGCTTCCAGGACGGGGAAAGCAGGTTTCTTGTCCGCAAATACTCTCAACCTGCCTTTCATTAATGCAAGGAATAAATTCGACACGGCAGGTCAGGGTATACCGAGAGTTCCTCTGCGTATGGACGACGAGGCGGAAGACTTAGAGCTATCATTACCGTCGTCAGCTTCTATTCCAACCGCAGTGTTGGAAACAGCTATTGCGTCTAACAGAGCCAATTTAGATGCCTTATCTTACGCAGATCACCTTACTAAGGCATTATCACTGCGTCTTCAAGGGGAAGAGTTTCAGGATATTCAATCCTCCTTAAGACTTCTTTCAAGGGCAGTAGCTTATTCCACGTGTAACTCCGCCCCTTCAGTGGCAAATCTGGAGTTGGTTAGACGTGACGCAGCCCTGTCTACATCCACACTAGTGGATTCTAAGGTGAAGAACTCTCTTAGAGTCGCTTCGGTCTCAGGAGATCTTCTCTTTGACGGCAAGCTTTCCGCTATTTATGATAATATTAAAAAGAAAGCTAGTGATTCTCTGTTGTTTAGATCCGCTCCTAAAAGGTCGGATACAGCAGACACGAATAAGGCGGGCACTTCTGGGTCTTATCCGCCCAAGAGAGGTTCCTATAGAGGTTCCGGTGCGTCCTCTAGCTCTTATTCGAGAGACCGTCAGGATAGTGACTCTCGTTCGGGACGTCCTTCAGGCCGGGACAATCGGTCGGACGCCCCGAGGTCGACGAGGCGAGGTGCGGGTCGTGGAAGACGTGGTTTCTCCTACCGCAGGCCTCGCAGATCCAGGAGGTGATGGCTTAAACCTCTATCGCGTTCCGGTTGGCGGAAGGTTGTCGAGTTTTTCTCAAGAGTGGGCGTCGATTACGGACGACCCGTGGGTGAGAGGAGTGACTTCGGAAGGTCTAAAGATATCCTTCAAACGAAAGCCTCCATTAACTCGAAGTCCAAAGTGGACTCATCTTCCGTCAAACCCTCAGAAAAGAGACGCTCTGCTATCAGAGGTGTAGTCTCTTTTAATGAAGAACGCGGTAGAGGTCGTAGAAAACCAGGAATCGCTGGGATTCTACAGCCATCTGTTTCTGGTTCCGAAACCAGACGGCTCGTTCCGTCCAGTCATAGATTTGAGCTGGATAAACAAGCTGATCGTCGCTCCGAAGTTTTATATGGAGACGATTCGATCGGTCAGAGCGAGTATTCGGGTGAACGATTATGCAACGAGCATAGATCTCAAAGATGCGTACTTTCACGTCATGGTACATCCGACATTCCGAAAGTATCTACGCTTCGCAGTCCTAGGAGTGGTGTATCAGTTCCGGGCCATGTGCTTCGGATTGAATCTAGCACCCTGGGCTTTCACTCGGGTAATGAACTCGGTAATGATCTACTTCCGAGCTCATTCGTCTGCGGTAACGTCGGCCTACCTGGACGACATTCTTCAGAGGTACGGCAACGAGTTAACGCTTCAGAACGATGTTCAGAATCTTCTTCTATTGCTCCGACGTCTCGGTTTCATAGTAAACGAGGAGAAGTCGGATCTGGTGCCGTCCAAGTCATTCACTCATCTGGGAATGAGCTTCGAGACGCACAACAATTTCGTTCGTCTGCCGTTAACCAGAGCGAAATTAGTCAGTTGTTACGCTCGCTATTGTCTGAATACAGACAAAGTCACGGCGAGAGAATTTATGAGACTGATAGGTCTGTGCGGAGCCGCCGCGGATCTCATTCCGATGGGACGGCTACGCACACGGCCTCTTCAAATTTTCCTGACTCAGAATTGGAGTGTGAAAATTCATTCGCTCGATGTAGACGTTCTCTTGTCAGATCAAGTGAAACAAGAGATTCAGACTTGGGCAAACATTCAGTGGTTAACTCAAGGAGTTCCGCTGCAGTTGCCGGATCCGAGTTTTACCATTATGACGGATGCCAGTCAAACAGGTTGGGGTGCATCATTAATCCCAACGGATTCGAGATGCCAGGGTCTTTGGGATCCGCAATTCCTGTGCAAGCTCATAAACATCAAGGAAATGATGTCAATTTGGCTTGCGTTACGTCACTGGATGGACATTATTCACGATGCTCATGTCCAAATCCTATCCGACAATACGACAGTAGTGGCGTATATACGGAATCAGGGGGGCACTCATTCAGTTCCGTTGTTCAATCTAACGGAAAGAATCCTTCTGTTTGCGTTGGAACATCACGTTCTTCTTTTGGTCCGTCACATACCGGGTCGTCTGAATGTGCTAGCAGACTCCCTTTCACGAAAGGGTCGCTTGTTGCCGTCGGAGTGGACTCTCAACAAACAAGTATTCAATCAGATTTGCTACCAATGGGAACGGCCAATGATAGACTTATTTGCGACACATCTCAACAATCAGTTGCAAACGTATGTGTCCCCGTGTCCGGATCCAAGAGCATTTGCAGTAGACGCTCTGTCGATCCCTTGGGACCGAATGATAGGATATGCGTATCCTCCAGCGCCGTTAATTCAACAAGTATTGCTAAAGATAAAACAATCTCAATGCAAGATTCTGTTGGTAGCATCTCTGTCGCCACAGAGACCGTGGATAAATCTACTCAGGTGTCTGTTGTGGGACCTACCGCGGAAGCTCCCTCCACGAGAGGATCTTCTTTGGCAGGGGAAATCGCGCCAACTACATCACAACCCGCAAGGTCTCAACCTTCACGTTTTTCCGTTGTGCGGTCCTTCTTGCATGGCAAGCACTTTACAGGACGAGCAGTGGACGCGATTTCTAACTGTAGGAGGACCTCCTCTTCGCTAAACTATGCGGCTAAGTGGAAGGTTTTCCGTCGTTGGTGTAGGGATCATTCTGTAGATATATTTGATCCCTCTATACCAGACATTGCTAACTTTCTAGTATACTTGTTTGACGAAATCAAACTGCAGCCTGTTACTATAAAGGGTTATAGATCTATGTTATCTGATACCTATGCACATCATGATAGTTTACAAATTGGATCTAATGTCTCTTTATCGAAATTGGTTAGAAACTTTTCGATAAATAGACCCAGAACTCTTAGATTAATTCCTAAGTGGAATTTAGCTTGGGTTCTCCTTAAATTGAAGGAAAAGCCATTTGAACCTCTTGGGACAGTAGATTTCAAATTCTTATCTTATAAGACAGCTTTTCTCTTAGCTTTCTCTTCTGCCAGAAGAGTCAGTGAGCTTCATGCACTATCGGTGGATGATTCTCATTATCGTAGTGTTGGGAACACTATCACCTTCACTACTAATGTCGGTTTTTTAGCTAAGAATCAGGCTCCTAATAAATATCCGGAACCTATTGTTATTAAGGCTCTTCCGTCTTCAGACGGGCGTAGGCCTTTACTCTGTCCTGTTAGAGCACTACGTATCTATAAACAGAGATCTCAGTTCATCAGAAAGGGACGGAAACGTTTCTTTCTGTCTTTGATGCCTAATAGAAAGGACATTTCAGTCCATTCTATTGCTAGATGGATTCAGTTAACTATCCGTACTGCGTATGAAGATTTATCTTCTTCTCAGCAGTCTGTGCTTAAGATTTCTGCTCATGAAGTAAGAGCTCTTTCTACTTCCTGGGCTTATGCTAATAGTGTTGCTATTACAGATTTAATGAAGGCTGCTTATTGGTCTCAGCCATCCACATTTACTAATTTTTATCTCAGAAATATCGAGTCCATTTCTGGAGACCTGCATTGTTTAGGTCCGTTATCTGTTGCTCAGAATGTCGTCCACTAAACAGTTGCAACTATAGTTATGCAGGCTTTCTGTTCCGGCAGTGACTCCGTCCGACTGCCCTCTTCGCTCTGGGCTATTTGACCCAGGGCAAGGGGAAGGGGGGGGGGGGGGGGGGGCGGGTGTTCCCTTAGGTCACCTGCTTTATAGTGAAAAGCAAGGGAATGCCTCCTCCAAGACAGTATTTCTGAGTCGCTTCCGGGATGGTTTTAAAGTGTAATATTAATGTTTAATTTCATTCATGTCTTATTTTTAAAGTGTAGCTCGGTGTGAAGCATTTGTATATGTCAAGTGTCAAACGGGCTTTAATATACAATACTCGGACACTTTTAAATGATTATAAAGAGTCTCAATTCTCTGGACTACTTTATTTATTGGCTTGCTTTAAAAATAATTAGTATAAGGGTTATACTGGATGTTAATAGAGAACATGAATGTTATTGTGCTCAATTATTAAGGGTAGTGTATCTTTCTAATTTAAATATTAAATAAGAAAGATACATGTAAAGCCTAATACTCCTTTTCTCCTTAAGGGGTTACCTCTTTATTTTATAATTGAGCTTATTGGATTTTCCTCTATGTCCTAGGCCCTCCAGCCTGTTTACTATTCAGCTAAGTCTGGGTCATTGGTACAGTATAAAAATGTTAAAAAATTTATAGTAATTTATATATTTTTTATACTTACCAATGACCCAGACGGGGATGGCCCTCCCTGGAGTTGGGAACTCTTGCCTCCCCGCTGAGTACATAGCGCTGACCAGGCACTGCCAGTAAGAATGATATTTGGCGCCAATTTCGGGACGACTGCGTCACTGCGCATGCGCAGTAGAGTCGTACTATGGAGGTCCTTTAGGACATGATTTCTTTTTGTTTTGGATGCAAATTTTGGGGATTGGGGGGCAAAATTTGTGTTTGGCCCTGGTTTTTGTGGAGTTAGCACCAGCTAAGTCTGGGTCATTGGTAAGTATAAAAAATATATAAATTACTATAAATTTTTTAACTTCCGGACGATAAATTGATAATGGTTTGACCCACGTTCATGAAACTTCTTAGATAGGTTGGTCTCAGTGAGAGGAAGAACTCTATTTATTTTGGACTCACAAGGCCAATGGTGAAGGTCACATTGACCTTGAACACACTAAATCATAAACAATTGATTTCCAGATGATAACTTGACTATGGTTGAACCCACATTCATGAAACTTTATATGTAGGTTGGCCTTCATGAGAGGAAGAACTCTATTTATTTTGGACTCACTAGGTCAAAGGTCAAGGTCACATTGACCCTGAACATAGTAAATCAAAACAATTGGTTTCCGGATGATAACTTGATAATGGTTCGACCCACGTTCTTGAAACTTCATAGGTAGGTTGGCATCAGTGAGAGGAAGAACCTTATTTATTTTGATCTCGCTAGGTGGAAGGTCAAGGTCACAGTGGCCTTCAACAAAATAAATCTGTAAACAATTGGTTTCTGGATGATAAATTGCTAATAGTTCGAGTTTGACCCACGTTCATGAAACTTCATAGGTAGGTTGGCATCGGTGAGAGGAAGAACCCTATTTTTTTGGACTCAGTAGGTCAAACATCAAGGTCACAGTGACCTTGAACATAGTAAATCGTAAACAATTGTTTCCGGATGATAACTTGACTATGCTTCAACCCACATTCATGAAACTTCACATGGAGGTTGGCTTTCTTCAGAGGAAGAACCCTATTTATTTTGGACTCACTAAGTCAAAGGTCAAGGTCACAGAGTGACCCTGAACATAGTAAATTGTAAACAATTGGTTTCCAGATGATAACTTTATAATGGTTCGACGCACTTTCATGAAACTTCATAGGTAGGCTGGCATCAGTGAGAGGAAGAACCCTATTTATTTTGCACTCGCTAGGTGAAAGGTGAAGGTCACAGTGACCTTCAACATAGTAAATCATAAACAAATGGTTTCCAGATGATAACTTGATAATGGTTTGAGCCACATTCATGAAACTTCATAGGTAGGCTGGCTTAGATGAGTGGAAGACCTCTATGTATTTTGGACTCGCTAGGTCAAAGGTCAAGATCAAGTGATCTTCAACATAATAAATCATAAACAATTGGTTTCCAGATGATAATTTGACAATGATTCCACCCACGTTCATGAAACTTCATAGGTAGGTTGGCATTGGTGCAAGAAAGAGCTCTATTTATTTTGGAAACACTAGGTCAAAGGTCAAGGTGAGAGTGACCCTTCACATAGTAAATTGTAAACAACTGGTTTCTGGACGATAAGTTGATAAAGATTAAACCTACTTTTGTGCTGTCATTGGATCGGTGATCCTATCAGCATTTTTGAGTTTTAAAATTGCTTGTGAAGTGCCTGGAAAGCCCTCAAATATTGGAACCTTCCTTGAAAAATGATATATCAGGTGATTAGAGGAGACTCATGTCATCAGTATCCAGCTTGCTTCACAGAATGCTGTGTACTGCTGGAATGGATCATCTCTGTCTATAAGAAGGAGAATCATGTATTAGATTATGGATAAGATTGTCATATGACTTTAACTCCTTGCATGCCGTTGGCAGATATTCTTGCCCAGAACAAAAGTTCTCTTGCCACTGAAATAAGGACAATTTGGGTTTTTCACCAACAATTTTTGGAGTTAAATGTAAATGAGTTTTTTTTATCCAATCTGGTCATGGCTGCTGCAAAGCATCCATGACTGGATCTGATGAACAATATCTTGAAAACACTCAGCGGGTTAAGCATTAAAGTACAAACTCCTTCAACTGACATGTGCATGGCATGTGTTGTGCTTTGAGAGAAGCAGCTGCCTTCTTTTTGTCAAAGAAAATCTTTGAAAATATACTGCAAAGGTCCTTAAATACACAAAAAGTTTACTATAAATCAAAGAAGAAAGAGAATGAATCCAAACTACACCAGTTTTGGGGCAGTTTTGGCAACTTTTCCACAGTGCTTAAGTCTTTGAAAGTCACAAGTCATCCACCAGCTTACTGAGGGAGAATGGACATTGTACCATCAAGTCAAACATCATGCACATCCAGTTATGACCTTGAAGGGACTGAGAAAGGCAGGAAGCCATTTATATAGTTTGACAACTGTGGTCAGTGAGATAATACCTTGTAATAATGTATTATCTTCATCGAACAGAAAAAGGACCTATTGTTTGAAAGCAACTAGTCACTTGGGATATGAGTAGTATTTGTGTGGGTACTCAACAACCTTTTGTGCACCAAAGTCGGTGAGAACATGTGTCTTATTTCAGAAACAAAGGCTCGTTTTTTGCTCATCTTTATTTCTGAGAGTGGGAAAAACATGCACTCCAACCTTCACTTATAGATAATCTGGGAGAGTGGGGGATTTAATGATGTGGTACACTACCAAATGAATTATTGTAAGACAATGTCAGAATTTTTCTTGTAGTTTTAACTTTTAAAACATTTTTTTGTTTTCAATTTGTCTTCCAAACCATGCCAATTGATCCCTCATTGGAAAGAGATTATTGTATTTGTTCGACTGAGGGTCATCAGTATGGTTTGGAAGAAAAAGTGACAAAGTCAAATTATTAAGGAAGTACTCATTGGTTTCATCATTCATACATTGATATAATTATGTGAAAAAAGTCATGGACAATGTTAGATTATTTTTCATGGAAAACGTTTTGTCATCAAGTTCCTATTTTCATTATTCATTATTACATTTCTTTTTCTGTCAGTGTGTCAGAGATGGCAACGCATCAAGTGTAAAGGAGGACCTCCACCTTTGTATGGACATACAGCATCTGTGGTAAGTTGACTAACAGATAATAACAATTAAATTTTAATCACTCTCCCAGAGTTACAGGCCTTAATTAGTCCATTTTTAGCTTAACTTGACAAAGTCAAGATAAGCTATTGTCATCATGCGTGCAGAAGTCTGAGAGTCTGTGAAGCATGAGTCAGTTCTTATTTTCTTTATCACAGGCTACACCCCGTAGTTCTTGTCCGATCATCACAAAATTTCATATTCAGGTTCAAGGTCATGTCTAGATGAGAACATCTCCTGTTGGTCTCGATCAGTCAACCATGATGGCTGTTAGCACAGTCTACAGGTCGTATTTATGAAGGGATTCCATTGTAGCTTGGAAGGATGACTCTATAATGTCAACTAAAGGTTACTACCATCTTATACAGCATAACTTGCTAACAGATTATGATATAAGCTCCTTATTTCCAGGCCTGTTGACATAGAAAATCAGCAACATTGTGTTAAGGTGAGTTTTGTTTCTTTGTGTCTTTCCGTGTGGTTGATATTGTAGACTTGGGTTACTGAAATCCATTGCAGTAATATTTAACCCTCATTTATGGTATACTTCAGGAATTTGATGGGAATTTTTAGCCAAAACT
The DNA here is from genome assembly GCA_031216915.1 of Pictodentalium vernedei. NCBI lineage: Eukaryota > Metazoa > Mollusca > Scaphopoda > Dentaliida > Dentaliidae > Pictodentalium > Pictodentalium vernedei. Next base: position 95,819,869 of record CM062288.1, read on the forward strand.
TAATTTTTGGTGGTAAGAATTAGTATTCAAGTCAGCTTTTATGCACATTGTGGTGCCTTAACTTCTTATTACATTATATTTTTATTACCTGCATCGCCAGCGGCAGAGCAGGTCTAGTAACTGCTAGACTCCGGCAATCCATCCGTCAGTCCATCAGTCCATCCGAAACACTTCTTCCGTCAAAGTTTTCTTGGCTTCTATGAAAGGGAATGATTTTATATTTGGTCTGCTGCTTCATAATGATGAGTTGTATTGTGTAAGCAATTTTCAGATCTGCCATGCAGCCACTTCCTGTTTACCGATACTTTGAAATTTTACTGTACCCACTGAACATTGAAATTTTCCGTCAAGGTTTTCTCGGCTTCTATGCAAGGGATTGATTTTATATTTGGTCTGCTGCTTCATAATGATGAGTTGTATCGTGTAAGCAATTTTCAGATCTGCCGTGCAGCCACTTCCTGTTTGCCGATACTTGGAAATTTTACTTTACCCACTGAACATTGAAATTTTCCGTCAAGGTTTTCTCGGCTTCTATGCAAGGGATTGATTTTATATTTGGTCTGCTGCTTCATAATGATGAGTTGTATCGTGTAAGCAATTTTCAGATCTGCCGTGCAGACACTTCCTGTTTGCCGATACTTTGAAATTTTACTGTACCCACTGAACATTGAAATTTTTCGTCAAACTTTTCTCGGCTTCTATGCAAGGAATTGATTTTATATTTCATCTGGAGCCTGATAATGATCAGTTGTATCATGTATGCAATTTTCAGATCTGCCGTGCAGCCACTTCCTGTTTGCCAATTCAATTGCATGCAGCGACTCAGGTCCAGACCCAGTATTGGTCTTGGCTTGTTTTATTCAAAGGACTTCTTTAGATATTAACCATATTGCATGCACAAATTTTATGAAATTTGTTTTTCCTTAAAAATATTCATATTTTTCCGGACATAGTCAATTTTCTGTTGCAAAAGATTGTGTTAACCCTTTACCCAACATAATTGTCAAAACCGGCCAGCACTTTTCACAAAATTTCATTATTTTTTCATTTTTTGTTTCAAAAATATAGGTTATGAACCATCTTTGGAACGAGCTCATCGTGCTTGTTCCAGTGAGGAGTCATAACCTATATTTTTGAGACAAAAAATTTAAAAAATAGTCATTCAGGAATTTTGTTCGCAAGTATCATCTTCTCTTCATGTTAGGTAAAGGGTTAAGGTGAGTTCTGTTTCTGTGGGTGTTTTCAGATAATTGATATTATAGAGAAAGGCTGCTGAAGACTATTGCAGTAATAGTTAACCCTTATTTCATGTATACTTCATGAATTTGATGGAGATTTTAGCTAAAACTTAATTATTTTCTGTTTGTAAGAATAAATGTTTAGGTCAGCTTTTTTGCAGATTGTGACGTTTTAATCTCTCATTACTGTGTATTTTTTTGCTCACCTAGTTCAGTGAAGTTGTTACTTCATCGAAGTGGTGATGTTATTTGGTGACTCCATTGGTGCCGGCATCAGCTGTGTGTGTGTCAAATTTTGTAAGGATTAGTGTTCAGGTTATTTTCTCAAAGTTCGGTGTGCCCAGGTTGTAAACGTTTGTGTTAATGTGAGTTTGGCGTAGTAAATTTGACTACACCATTCAAACACACATCACGTTCTGTGTTTATTACACATCCCATGCATTCAAATTCAGTTAAATAGACAAATTTTAATTGCGATGTTTAAACCCAAAGGTAAAAGTCCATTATTTTTGTTTGAAGCAGTATTGATGAAATGGATCGATAAAAAATCAAAACAACCTTTTGGGAACCAGGCTAAATTACATTCGTTATCTTTTCTATTGAGCGTGTTTTTTAAAATTTGTATCGCTGTTTCTCTTCGGCTGGTGTCCATTAACGCCTAACCATTTGGTGGCAATTGCTGTTAGTAAAAATATAAGTACAAATTTGGGCAGATTTGCAAAACAGATGGAAGAAACTTTTTTAAAAGAAGTTTAAAGCATGTCAGGATGTCCGAAGATTTACTGAAATAAAAAGGGGCGCGGTGGCTCAGTTGGTAGAGGTGCAGGCTGCAAGCCGAGAGGTCCTCGGTTCGAATCCCACCTGCGGCAACCGCGTTGTGTCCTTGGGCAAGACACTTCACCCCGATTGCCTACATGGGGGCACGATGACGCTGTGTACTGAGGCGTACTGCACGTCGATGATGCGCATGTCTTCAACCACTCTAACCCTGCCTGTGCTGCGGTGCAGAGTTCAGAGTTACAATGTTGGGGAGCTGACAGCTGCTCGTCGTTGCTCGGTGGTTCTCTCCGGGTACTCCGGCTTTCTCCACCCGTAAAACTGTCACGGTCACGATTAGCCATTGTGCATAAGTATGTGACCTTAAACACCAATAAATAAATAAATAAATAATACTGAAATAAAGTTGACCCATTTAGATATATATAATGTGATCTGTGGCCGAGACAGCCACAGGACTGGGTTAATGTTGTGGTTGGAATTGATTGGTTTTTAATAAACTCATTTTTGGTTAACTAATTGTTTTGTTGACTGACTTTATTTTGCTTTGGACGTTTTCATTTTCACCTACATCACAGAAGATCGATAATTGTATAACAAAATTTGGAAACTTTTTGATGTATAACTAATGACTAAATGGGAAAGGAACCAGTATAAATGGTGCTGGGATAAAAAGTTCTGGTTTGTACATCACTAGTTGAATACAGAAACATTTATGTCATAGCAGCGATTTTGTTAAATACAAAGGTTTAAAGTTTAATGGATGTGTAATAATACTTTTAATCTCATATCTTTCAGTGAAAAAAAATTGAGAACCAATCCTTAAATACTCTTAACAAAATGCAGTTTCTTATTTTCTCAGATTGACACTTATATGGTCATATATGGTGGTGAAACAAATGGTGCTAACAATGAATTTCTGTGGATATTTGATTTTGGTAAGTATTAAAACAAGTACTACCTTTTGTTTATGAAAAAAATGGCAGTGTTTGAAGACAGACATTTTTACAGCAAGAAGGAAGATACAAAATACAGAAAATATTTGAGTATTGTGAGATTTATCTAATCCCATTTGTTGTCCACTATTGACTGGGAGAGACTGACAAACATATGATTACCCTTTTGTCAGTATATCCATTTGTATATCTGTTCATAGGCTTTTTAATGTATCAATTTTTGGTTCTGTATATCTCTTTTATCTATTTATAGGTTTTTAATGTGTGTCTGTTTATAGCTTTTTAATGTATGAATTTTTTGTTTATTGGCAGGTGGCTGGGTATACCCACTACTTTTTCGTTTCTGACCACCATTTTTGTCTGGAACTAGAGCTGGGCGATACACCGGTTTTTCGAAAATGGCGATATTAAAATCAATACTGGCTTCAATATCGAGGCCTTTTTAAAATATCAAAATATCGGTATGTTTTCGGTATGATGGTTGGAGGTCACGATTCCATTGATAGTGATATACTAGAAATATACTGCTGGCTTTTTATTTAAAAAAAACCTCAACTTTTAAAAGTCTGTTATATCACCCGTTGCGATGATACATGCACATATCTCCGTAAATAAACACCTCTGCATGTCGGGATCAGGTACTTTCATCCTGGGAACTTTTGTCCTCAGTTGGTGGGAAGTTTCGTCCTCGGAAATTTTTTAATGATTAGCTTGGGTATGGTGTGTGTTGTATTATGAGATACAAACTAGTTAATATTAGTGTAGAGAGGCAAACCGAAAATACAACTCAGTGTCGGTATTAAAACACCAGCGTCTTGGTACACATGTGGTTATTTTTCATTTATTTTTTTTACTTGCATGCCCCATTGAACTGTTACCCATGCAAGTTGCAGCCATCCGATACCTCCGTCCAGTTACATCAGGTTGCACAAAAATGGCTTCACCTTGAAGCAACCTGTTATACATCTATGGGCTACTTGATTCTTTTTAGGTTTGGCTGTAAAATTTCTAATATAGTTTTAAATTGCACACTTGAAAACTCCCCCACTGGTAACCCCTTGGGGCCTCAGCCATGTGCTTTTGAGTTTTATCACAATTAATTTTGTTACATGATAGTTTATCATGGGTTCATTTGGCTGGGTGTTGTTTAAATGAAGAGTCATATGCTCACGTTAGGCATTCGGCATATTTTAACAAACATCAATTTCGAAACTCATTTTTAATAAATATTACTTGTGCTTTGGTGGGTTCATGCCATACTTTCTTACGTAACAATTTCTGTTGCACATGAACACACCTTATATGTATCATCCAGATTCACATGACGATGGCAATTAAATTATCACCAATGGGAAGTCAGAAACAATAGCTTCGTTTGCATATTTATAGCATGTGATGAAACAGTGCATTTCAATTGGTTGACACACCCAGCGTAACCTGCAAATCCATTCTCGTAGTGAATAAAATTAGCCTAATATAGAATTTTGTCATTCATCTTGTATCTGATTGAAAGCACGCAGGCGAGATGGCATCCTGGCAGTTTCATTAGTTTAGAAAAGTTATTACTAGCCCACAAACTGTCCAATCCTTTTTTGAAACAGGGACTTTAATAAATGAATTGAGTGGTACCTTCAATAGCTGCAGATGGGAAGGAAAAATAATCCAGCTGGGTGGTGTCAGGAAAGTTCTGACAGGTGGCTGATTGCGCCGACAAGAGGGAGGACTTTGGCCTCCTTCTGGTTGTCGGAATCTGCGTAGCCCCACCTCTGTCAGCACCATCATTTTCTGGCATCGCCTCTGTTATGTAAATGTTAATTAAGCCACCTAGGCCAGAAAGAGCCAAGTGACATTTCACACTTGTAAGATGAGTGAAGTCATCCGATGAAAATGAAAATGACGGAGTTCTATGACAGGAGAGGGGGGGGGGGGGGTGGGAACCATTCTGCATCTATTGAAAACATACTCTAAAATCTAGCCAAGAGTATTTGTAATTGTAATAATACTTTACATGATCAAAACAAACGAACATGTACAAATGCAAATTATCCAAAACGTGTTTGAAATGCATTCCAGATAATATTGCTATAATATCGAATATTGCGGTATTTTTTTAAAATACCACAATTTTTTTTTCACAATATCGCCCAGCCCTATCAGGAACTGTTTATTTAACCATCACAAATGCCACATTCAGCATCATAGAGGAGACCTTTGGTCTTCTATTATTCAGAACTCAGAAATATCTGGGCAGAACCCTGCTTTAGGTACAGTTTGGTTTGTGGCCGTTTTGTTTTGTTTTTTTTGCCTTGAAACTACTGCCACTGCAGTTTGAATGTAATTTGCAAGTTTATTTCCAAACTGCATGTTGGGGCACCTGTTTTGTTGTAAGTAAAAATGATTGAAGTTTGGAATTAACTGGTAGAGTGCTAAATTATGTTTGTCCTTCAAAATTTGTTCAGCTGTCTTTGCCTTATTACAATTCATGGGAGAGTGCCAGTGGGCACTCTCCCATAAATTGTAATGAGGCAAATCCTAACAAACTAAATAATATCACTTCAAAGATAATATGAAGCATAGACGCTGAATTTGAAGCCTTTAAGTTTTGGTACCTGCACTTCAGAATAGATCCCAACTATGGGCTTCTAGCACTCTACCAGTTAAGGCTTTATGTGTTAAAGGATTTTTTTTTTTTTATTATTTTTCTCTTTGTTTGGCAGTCTATATTTTGTGGCTTTGCAGTAGTTTCTATATAGGCAGCTGAGACCTCCCTAGAAACAACAGCCACTGCACTTGGAACGTAACTTGTAAGTTTATCCCCAAACTGCACGTTAGGGAACCTGTTTTGTTGTAGTAAAAATGGTTATAGAAGAAGACTTTGCTTTGTTATTTCAGACAAATTGAACTGGCTGAAGTTGGACATCCCTTTAGGAGTATCAAAGTCATTGATGTGGCATACAGCAGTTTCAGTTACATGTTCAGATAAGAAGGAAGAAAACTACAGATCATTGTCATATCCTACTGTCCGTTCTACTGCTGCTGCTGCAAATGAATCCCGTCCATTCTCAAGTCCACCTGTAATACCAGAAGAGCAGTTAAATGAAAGGAGAAGAGGTGCAGAAATGAAAAATAAAAAGACGAATGATCCGTGTGTGCCTGTTTATAACTACGATTGTCTTGTGTTGGATCGATCACACCCTACATGCATTGAAGATACATCACCGTTGCTTTTGAGGCGAAACCCACAATCAGCCTGTCATTCTTCATTAGACAGTTTGGTAGGAGGAGAAATAAATCCTGCTTTTTTCAGAGATGACAAGAGTGACAAATCTTTGAATAATAGTTTCAATTCTGGAACAAGTCAAAGCCAACATGACATCCAAAAGTACAATAGACAAAGATCACAATTATCAGAAAGAAATGTAAGAAGTCATTCTTGTTCTGATATTTATAATCGTAAACAAAATATAAATAGTGATTCAGATAAGAATAGAGTGAATAAACTGAGCAAATTATCTGCTAATAAATATCGAACATCAAGCTGTGAACTGATTATTGAAGACTTGGAATATTGTGATATTAAAATTGATGCTGAAAAGCTAAATTTTCCTAGTCCGAAAAAATTGAAACTGACGCAAATTCCATTGACATTTAACATACATGATGGGAGAGAGCCCAGGTCTAATAAATGTGAGATGGTTGAACTGACAGATTTAACAAGTTCTCATGTTCATGATCGAACTGAATTGTACAAACAAGATTTTCTTTGTGATCACATTAAATATAATTCTAGTGATAGAACAGTCTTGGAACCATGTATTACCTCACACACTGATCTGATAGATCTAAAATCCCATACCAGTAAGGATAAAATAGCTTTGAGAGATTCTAGTTATCACATTGAAGGTAATACTTTAGATTTGGAAAGATTACAGAAAACACTGGTATCTGTAGCCACACAAACATCACAGATAAATGTCAGAAACTGGATTGAGCTGCAGGATATGGAAAAAGGGAGATGTTCTGTGACCAGACAAGAAGTTCCTCTTTGTCAAATTGGCAGTCATCATGTAAGTATTTTGATAGAATTTGGAAAAATTTTCCTTCCTTACAGAGTTATTTAACGATTAAAATGGATCTGTCTGATTTCATCCACATGTCAGTAAATTTCCAATGAGAATTTACCCAACACAATTGGGGATAAACAGCCAGTACTATTCAATAAAAATTACAATTCAGATTGTATTGTAAGGGCCCTCCCAACTTGTGACTTTGGGTGATGTCTATGTCAGTGCATCTGTCCATCACATTAGGTTTCTGGACTCTTCCCTGACAAATTCCTAGGTTAATGAAACCTCACAGGTACACTGCCTAAGGAAATGGAATGAACCCTCTCCAATTGGGGTATTGGAGTTTTTATGTGGTATTAATTATGTAGTTTTATAATCTTTTAATCTGATTTTTTGCTAATAGATTTTATGTAAAACTTGAATGACAGTATAGGGCCAATACAAAAATTTTAAAAATACAGCTCTGGCGATATAAAAAATCAAGGGCAGCCAAAACTCACCCTCCTGAGATAGAGTGAGAGGAGGAAATATCTCTCCTGAGTTAATTATGATCTTCAGTTAGCTCTAAAGAGTATCAAGATAAGATAACAAATGATAATGTAATATATCTTTTGGGTTCAGCTTTAAAAGTTGAATCGTACAATTAACCCTTCACCTAATGCAAAAAGCAGATGACACTTGCAAATAAAATTCTTGAATAACCAATATTTTTATACTGTACCAATGACCCAGACTTAGCTGGTGCTAACTCTAACAAAACCAGGGCCAAACACAAATTTTGCCCCCCAATCCCCAAAATTTGCATCCAAAACAAAAAGAAATCATGTCCTAAAGGACCTCCATACTACGCCTCTACTGCGCATGCGCAGTGACGCAGACGTCCTGAAATTGGCGCCAATTATCATTCTCTGTTTGGCCCTTCATCAGTCAACATCTCACTGATCTTTGTGCTTGTAAATCTCAGTTTAAATGATGCCAGACACGTAATTTTTGGAGAAAATGTGATTCTAAGGAGGATAGAAGGAGGAGAGGAAAAAGAAGTGACAAAAAATAATCAGGGCTGTACTTAAAATTTTTTGATGAAATTATGTTAAGTTGCCTATATTTTTATACTGTACCAATGACCCAGACTTAGCTGGTGCTAACTCTAACAAAACCAGGGCCAAACACAAATTTTGCCCCCCAATCCCCAAAATTTGCATCCAAAACAAAAAGAAATCATGTCCTAAAGGACCTCCATACTACGTCTCTACTGCGCATGCGCAGTGACGCAGTCGTCCCGAAATTGGCGCCAATTATCATTCTCTGTTTCCCCCTTCATCAGTCAACATCTCACTGATCTTTGTGCTTGTAAATCTCAGTTTAAAGGATGCCAGACACGTAATTTTTGGAGAAAATGTGATTCTAAGGAGGATAGAAGGAGGAGAGGAAAAAGAAGTGGCAAAAAATAATCAGGGCTGTACTTCAATTTTTTTGATGAAATTATGTTAAGTTGCCTATTTTCGAGGCATGGGCCTCTTGTTGTCATTCTTGCTAATTGTTGCACTGCTTATTCAGTGTTTCCTCTCCCCTAGCCTTCTAAAGTCCCCCCTTGCAATTCTCCCATGCTTTTGGCATATTTTTGAGAAATTTCATTTCTAAAATTTCCTGGGAGAGTTGCTTGGTTACAGAATGTTTTCTGTTATTTTCCCCATAGTTACGTTTTCACCCATGGGTGTATAACGTTTGTGTTCTGCATCTTCCATCTGATGTTCTACAGATTCTCCCCTGGGAGTCTCTGTTTTGCATCAGATAGAGTGTAATTGATGACTGATTCCGGGCCAGTTTTTTCAGTGCCTGGAGTCATGTTTTCTAGTGTTTTTACACTGTTTGTTTTCATTGGCAACAGCCTTTTTTGAGGGGGGCTGTTTGCCTTTGTTGTAGTTTATCTCATTATAAGATACATTTATATTATCCGAAAGTGTCTCATTAATTATTTTATATAAATTTAAAATTTTTGACCACACTTTGCCATCGGATCCATCGGGGCTCAACGTTACTTTTCAGCAACTTGGGCTTCGCTGAAAAAATATTTTTTCAAAATTATTTTGTTTTGCAATTGTTTTTTCATTTATTAATGGATCATGTTATTATGTATCTTTGTGTCAGGGGTTTTTGCGAGTAACTAGGACTTATTGTTGTTCTTTCACAATGAAGGGACGTTGTTCAAATTGTAATAGGAAGAAATCTTCCTCTGACTTTCATGATCATTGTATTAATTGTAGTCAGTGTTCTCGCATTAATCCCTGTCCTACATGTGAACATTGGGATGAGAAACATTGGAAACGTGTGTCACGATATGTTGTTTCTGGAGAAAGAGCGATGCTGGCTCTTTCTCCGCAAGGTCACTCTACTCTCTCAGTTTCTATTTCAGAGGAACCAGAACAGGGTGATGTTTCCATGTTATCTTCTTCAAGTGTGCGTCCGTCGTCACAAATGAATTCAGAGCTAGCGGCAAAAGTGCTCATGGAGATTAGACAAATGTCGTCCGCTAGCTCGCCCGGTGTAGCGTCCATTCACCGAATGGTTCGGCAGCCGGGTTCATCCGATGCGGTCCAAGAGGAAATTTTGGGTGATGCGAGCACTATAAACATAATAGATGCACACCCAGTAACGGCGGATAGTAAGCGAGAACGGAGGAAGCCTTTTAGTCCGGTTCCTAGCTCGTCCAGGTCCAGCCGGGCCGCGAGCGAGAGAGGTCCCTCTCTCGTACAACAACATCTGGGACCAGATGTTGTGGTACAAAATGTGTCTTTAGCGGAGCATACGTCCGTCGCTCGGGACGCTCCGTTGTATAAGCAGTCCGCAGAGACTGTTAAGGCTTCCTCTTCTCGTCAGCGCACACGACCGCACCTTGGCTGCGTGACCGCCGATATATTACCAGCTTCGCCGATGAAGGATTCTTCGGCGACCAGGTCACACCATCCGGCAGCCAGGGATTCGAGACCTATGGACTCTGGACGTTCGCATAGGAAAAGTATGCGGGAGCCATCTGATGCGGAGCTGCCCTCGGCGAAGCAGCGAAAGACTGCGCCTCCGCAGGTCTCGACGCCGGACATTCTTGTGCAGATAGCACAGCTTATCGCAGCATCCCAGCAGCCGACAGAAACGGTGTCGGATCGAGAATTATCCGACGGCGCTGGGTCGGTACGCTCCGCCGAAGCATCGGGGGCGGACGACCGGGAACATCATGAGGTCCGACCGGATGGTGAAAGGGATACGGATGACTTGGAGCTATCCCTTTCGGAACAACATAAAGCTGCCGTGGACTTCATCCGGCACTTTCTCCCTCAAGTTGTTCCGTCGGGCCAGACTGCTGCGCTTCCGGACAAGAGAATTATAGCGTCATTGGACTCTGAATTTTTTGAGCGGTTCAGGGACATCGCTCCCGAGTTTCCGTCGCAGTCCAATAATGTTGCTAGAACATTTGAATTATTGAACGACGCTATATTGAAACTTGCTTCCAGGACGGGGAAAGCAGGTTTCTTGTCCGCTAATACTCTCAACCTGCCTTTCATTAATGCAAGGAATAAATTCGATACGGCAGGACAGGGTATACCGAGAGTTCCTCTGCGTATGGACGACGAGGCGGAAGACTTAGAGCTATCATTACCGTCGTCAGCTTCTATTCCAACCGCGGTGTTGGAAACAGCTATTGCGTCTAACAGAGCCAATTTAGATGCCTTATCTTACGCAGATCACCTTACTAAGGCGTTATCACTGCGCCTTCAAGGGGAAGAGTTTCAGGATATACAATCCTCTTTAAGACTTCTTTCAAGGGCAGTAGCTTATTCCACCTGTAACTCTGCCCTTTCAGTGGCAAATCTGGAGTTGGTTAGACGTGACGCAGCCCTAGCTACATCCACACTAGTGGATTCTAAGGTGAAGAACTCTCTTAGAGTCGCTTCGGTCTCAGGAGAACTTCTCTTTGACGGCAAGCTTTCCACTATTTATGATAAAATTAAAAAGAAAGCTAATGATTCTCTGTTGTTCAGATCAGCTCCTAAGAAGTCGGATACAGCAGACACGAATAAGACAGGCACTTCTGGGTCTAATGCGCCCAAGAGAGGTTCCTATAGAGGTTCCGGTGCGTCCTCTTGGTCTTATTCGAGAGACCGTCAGGATAGCGACTCTCGTTCGGGACGTCCTTCAGGCCGGGACAATCGGTCGGACGCCCCGAGGTCGACGAGGCGAGGTGCGGGTCGTGGAAGACGTGGTTTCTCCTACCGCAGGCCTCGCAGGTCCAGGAGGTGATGGCTTAAACCTCTATCGCGTTCCGGTTGGCGGAAGGTTGTCGAGTTTTTCACAAGAGTGGGCGTCGATTACGGACGACCCTTGGGTGAGAGGAGTGACTTCGGAAGGTCTGAAGATATCCTTCAAACGAAAGCCTCCATTAACTCGAAGTCCAAAGTGGACTCATCTTCCGTCAAATCCACAGAAAAGAGACGCTCTGTTATCAGAGGTGCAGTCTCTTTTAATGAAGAACGCGGTAGAGGTCGTAGAAAACCAGGAATCTCTGGGATTCTACAGCCATCTGTTTCTGGTTCCGAAACCAGACGGCTCGTTCAGTCCAGTCATAGATTTGAGCTGGATAAACAAGCTGATCGTCGCTCCGAAGTTTTATATGGAGACGATTCGGTCGGTCAGAGCGAGTATTCGGGTGAACGATTATGCAACAAGCATAGATCTCAAAGATGCGTACTTTCACGTCATGGTACATCCGACATTCCGAAAGTACCTACGCTTCGCAGTCCTTGGAGTGGTGTATCAATTCCGGGCGATGTGCTTCGGATTGAATCTAGCACCCTGGGCTTTCACTCGGGTAATGAACTCGGTAATGATCTACTTCCGAGCTCATTCGTCTGCGGTAACGTCGGCCTACCTGGACGACATTCTTCAGAGGTACGGCAACGAGTTAACGCTTCAGAACGATGTTCAGAATCTTCTTCTATTGCTCCGACGTCTCGGTTTTATAGTAAACGAGGAAAAGTCGGATCTGGTGCCGTCCAAGTCATTCACTCATCTGGGAATGAGCTTCAAGACGCACAACAAACTCGTTCGTCTGCCGTTAACCAGAGCGAAATTAGTCAGTTGTTACGCTCGCTATTGTCTGCACGCAGACAAAGTCACGGCGAGAGAATTTATGAGACTGATAGGTCTGTGCGGAGCCGCCGCGGATCTCATTCCGATGGGGCGGCTACGCACACGTCCTCTTCAAATTTTCCTGACTCAGAATTGGAGTGTGAAAATTCATTCGCTCGATGTAGACGTTCTCTTGTCAGATCAAGTGAAACAAGAGATGCAGACTTGGGCAAACATTCAGTGGTTAACTCAAGGAGTTCCGCTGCAGTTGCCGGATCCGAGTTTTACCATTATGACGGATGCCAGTCAAACAGGTTGGGGTGCATCATTAATCCCAACGGATTCGAGATGCCAGGGTCTTTGGGATCCGCAATTCCTGTGCAAGCAGATAAACATCAAGGAAATGATGTCATTTTGGCTTGCGTTACGTCACTGGATGGACATTATTCACGATGCTCATGTCCAAATCCTATCCGACAATACGACAGTAGTGGCGTATATACGGAATCAGGGAGGCACTCATTCAGTTCCGTTGTTCAATCTAACGGAAAGAATCCTTCTGTTTGCGTTAGAACATCACGTTCTTCTTTCGGTCCGTCACATACCGGGTCGTCTGAATGTGCTAGCAGACTCCCTTTCACGAAAGGGTCGCTTGTTGTCGTGGGAATGGATTCTCAACAAACAAGTATTCAATCAGATTTGCTACCAATGGGAACGGCCAATGATAGACTTATTTGCGACACATCTCAACAATCAGTTGCAGACGTATGTGTCTCCGTGTCCGGATCCAAGATCATTTGCAGTAGATGCTCTGTCGATCCCTTGGGACGGAATGATAGGATATGCGTATCCTCCAGCGCCGTTAATTCAACAAGTATTGCTAAAGATAAAACAATCTCAATGCAAGATTCTGTTGGTAGCATCTCTGTCGCCACAGAGACCGTGGATAAATCTACTCAGGTGTCTGTTGTGGGACCTACCGCGGAAGCTTCCTCCACGAGAGGATCTTCTTTCGCAGGGGAAATCGCGCCAACTCCATCACAACCCGCAAGGTCTCAACCTTCACGTTTTTCCGTTGTGCGGTCCTTCTTGCATGGCAAGCACTTTACAGGACGAGCAGTGGACGCGATTTCTAACTGTAGGAGGACCTCCTCTTCGCTAAACTATGCGGCTAAGTGGAAGGTTTTTCGTCGTTGGTGTAGGGATCATTCTGTTGATATTTTTTATCCCTCCATACCAGACATTGCAAACTTTCTAGTATACTTGTTTGACGAAATCAAACTGCAGCCTGTTACTATAAAGGGTTATAGATCTATGTTATCTGATACCTATGCACATCATGATAGTTTACAAATTGGATCTAATGTCTCTTTATCGAAGTTGGTTAGAAACTTTTCGATAAATAGACCCAGAACTCTTAGATTAATTCCTAAGTGGAATTTAGCTTGGGTTCTCCTTAAATTGAAGGAAAAGCCATTTGAACCTCTTGGGACAGTAGATTTCAAATTCTTATCTTATAAGACAGCTTTTCTCTTAGCTTTCTCTTCTGCCAGAAGAGTCAGTGAGCTTCATGCACTATCGGTGGATGATTCTCATTATCGTAGTGTTGGGAACACTATCACCTTCACTACTAATGTGGGTTTTTTAGCTAAGAATCAGGCTCCTAATAAATATCCGGAACCTATTGTTATTAAGGCTCTTCCGTCTTCAGACGGGCGTAGGCCTTTACTCTGTCCTGTTAGAGCACTACGTATCTATAAACAGAGATCTCAGTTTATCAGAAAGGGACGGAAACGTTTCTTTCTGTCTTTGATGCCTAATAGAAAGGACATTTCAGTCCATTCTATTGCTAGATGGATTCAGTTAACTATCCGTACTGCTTATGAAGATTTATCTTCTTCTCAGCAGTCTGTGCTTAAGATTTCTGCTCATGAAGTAAGAGCTCTTTCTACTTCCTGGGCTTATGCTAATAGTGTTGCTATTACAGATTTAATGAAGGCTGCTTATTGGTCTCAGCCATCCACATTTACGAATTTTTATCTCAGAAATATTGAGTCCATTTCTGGAGACCTGCATTGTTTAGGTCCGTTATCTGTTGCTCAGAATGTCGTCCACTAAACAGTTGCAACTATAGTTATGCAGGCTTTCTGTTCCGGCAGTGACTCCGTCCGGCTGCCCTCTTCGCTCTGGGCTATTTGACCCAGGGCAAGGGGAAGGGGGGGGGGGGGGGGGCGGGTGTTCCCTTAGGTCACCTGCTTTATAGTGAAAAGCAAGGGAATGCCTCCTCCAAGTCAGTATTTCTGAGTCGCTTCCGGGATGGTTTTAAAGTGTAATATTAATGTTTAAATTCATTCATGTCTTATTTTTAAAGTGTAGCTCGGTGTGAAGCATTTGTATATGTCAAGTGTCAAACGGGCTTTAATATACAATACTCGGACACTTTTAAATGACTATAAAGAGTCTCAATTCTCTGGACTACTTTATTTATTGGCTTGCTTTAAAAATAATTAGTATAAGGGTTATACTGGATGTTAATAGAGAACATGAATGTTATTGTGCTCAATTATTAAGGGTAGTGTATCTTTCTAATTTAATATTAAATAAGAAAGATACATGTAAAGCCTAATACTCCTTTTCTCCTTAAGGGGTTACCTCTTTACGATATAGTTGAGCTTATTGGATTTTCCTCTATGTCCTAGGCCCTCCAGCCTGTTTACTATTCAGCTAAGTCTGGGTCATTGGTACAGTATAAAAATGTTAAAAAATTTATAGTAATTTATATATTTTTTATACTTACCAATGACCCAGACGGGGATGGCCCTCCCTGGAGTTGGGAACTCTTGCCTCCCCGCTGAGTACATAGCGCTGACCAGGCACTGCCAGTAAGAATGATAATTGGCACCAATTTCGGGACGACTGCGTCACTGCGCATGCGCAGTAGAGGCGTAGTATGGAGGTCCTTTAGGACATGATTTCTTTTTGTTTTGGATGCAAATTTTGGGGATTGGGGGGCAAAATTTGTGTTTGGCCCTGGTTTTGTTAGAGTTAGCACCAGCTAAGTCTGGGTCATTGGTAAGTATAAAAAATATATAAATTACTATAAATTTTTTAACTTTCGAGGCATGGGCCTCTTGTTGTCATTCTTGCTAAATGTTGCACTGCTTATTCAGTGTTTCCTCTTCCCTAGCCTTCTAAAGTCCCTCCCATGCTTTTGGCATATTTTTGAGAAAGTTCATTTCTAAAATTTCCTGGGAGAGTTGCTTGGTTACAGAATGTTTTCTGTTATTTTCCCCATAGTTACGTTTTCACCCATGGGTGTATAACGTTGTGTTCTGCATCTTCCATCTGATGTTCTGCAGATTCTCCCCTGGGAGTCTCTGTTTTGCATCAGATAGAGTGTAATTTTGATGACTGATTCCGGGCCAGTCTTTTCAGTGCCTGGAGTCATGTTTTCTGGTGTTTTACACTGTTTGTTTACATTGGCAACAGCCTTTTTTGAGGGGGGCTGTTTGCCTTTGCTGTAGTTTATCTCACTATAAGATACATTTATATTATCCGTAAGTGTCTCATTAATTATTTAATATAAATTTAAAATTTTTGCCCACACTTTGCCATCGGATCCATCGGGGCTCAATGTTACTTTTCAGCAACTTGGGCTTCGCTGAAAAAATATTTTTTCAAAATTATTTTGATTTGCAATTGTTTTTTCATTTATTAATGGATCATGTTATTATGTATCTTTGTGTCAGGGGTTTGTGCGAGTAACTAGGACTTGTTGTTCTTTCACAATGAAGGGGCATTGTTCAAATTGTAATAGGAAGAAATCTTCCTCTGACTTTCATGATCATTGTATTAATTGTAGTCAGTGTTCTCGCATTAATCCCTGTCCTATATGTGAATATTGGGATGAGAAACATTGGAAACGTGTGTCACGATATGTTGTTTCTGGAGAAAGGGCTATGCCGGCTCTTTCTCCGCAAGGTCACTCTACTCTCTCAGTTTCTATTTCAGAGGAACAAGAACAGGGTGATGTTTCCATGTTATCTTCTACAAGTGTGCGTCCGTCGTCACAAATGAATTCAGAGCTAGCGGCAAAAGTGCTCATGGAGATTAGACAAATGTCGTCCGCTAGCTCGCCCGGTGTAGCGTCCATTCACCGAATGGTTCGGCAGCCGGGTTCGTCCGATGCGGTCCAGGAGGAAATTTTGGGTGATGCGAGCACTATAAACATAATAGATGCACGCCCAGTGATGGCGGATAGTAAGCGAGAACGGAGGAAGCCCTTGAGTCCAGTTCCTAGCTCGTCCAGGTCCAGCCGGGCCGCGAGCGAGAGAGGCCCCTCTCTCGTACAACAACATCTGGGACCAGATGTTGTGGTACAAAATGTGTCGCAAGCGGAGCATACGTCCGTCGCTCGGGACGCTCCGTTGTATAGGCAGTCCGCGGAGACTGCTAAGGCTTCCTCTTCTCGTCAGCGCACACGACCGCACCTTGGCTGCGTGACCGCCGATATATTACCAGCTTCGCCGATCAAGGATTCTTCGGCGACCAGGTCACACCATCCGGCAGCCAGGGATTCGAGACCGATGGACTCCGGACGTTCGCATAGAAAAAGTATGCGGGAGCCATCTGATGCGGAGCTGCCCTCGGCGAAGCAGCGAAAGACTGCGCCTCCGCAGGCCTTGACGCCGGACATTCTTGTGCAGATAGCACAGCTTATCGCAGCATCCCAGCAGCCGACAGAAACGGTGTCGAATCGAGAATTATCCGACGGCGCTGGGTCGGTACGCTCCGCCGAAGCATCGGGGGAGGACGACCGGGAACATCATGAGGTCCGACCGGATGGTGAAAGGGATACGGATGATTTGGAGCTATCCCTTTCGGAACAACATAAAGCTGCCGTGGACTTCATCCGGCACTTTCTCCCTCAAGTTGTTCCATCGGGCCAGACTGCTGCGTTTCCGGACAAGAGGATTATAGCGTCATTGTACTCTGAATTTTTTGAGCGGTTCAGGGACATCGCTCCCGAGTTTCCGTCGCAGTCCAATAATGTTGCAAGAACATTTGAATTATTGAACGACGCTATATTTAAACTTGCTTCCAAGACGGGGAAAGCAGGTTTCTTGTCCGCTAATACTCTCAACCTGCCTTTCATCAATGCAAGGAATAAATTCGATACGTCAGGACAGGGTATCCCGAGAGTTCCTCTGCGTATGGACGATGAGGCGGAAGACTTAGAGCTATCATTACCGTCGTCGGCTTCTATTCCAACCGCGGTGTTGGAAACTGCTATTGCGTCTAACAGAGCCAATTTAGATGCCTTATCTTACGCAGATCACCTTACTAAGGCGTTATCACTGCGCCTTCAGGGGAAAGAGTTTCAGGATATACAATCCTCTTTAAGACTTCTTTCAAGGGCAGTAGCTTATTCCACGTGTAACTCCGCCCTTTCAGTGGCAAATCTGGAATTGGTTAGATGTGACGCAGCCCTAGCTACATCCACACTCATGGATACTAAGGTGAAGAACTCTCTTAGAGTCGCTTCGGTCTCCGGAGAACTTCTCTTTGACGGCAAGCTTTCTGCTATTTATGATAAAATTACAAAGAAAGCTTCGGATTCTCTGTTGTTCAAATCTGCTTCTAAGAAGTCGGATACAGCAGACAAGAATAAGACAGGCACTTCTGGGTCTAATGCGCCCAAGAGAGGTTCCTATAGAGGTTCCGGTGTGTCCTCTTGGTCTTATTCGAGAGACCGTCAGGGTAGCGACTCTCGTTCGGGACGTCCTTCGGGCCGGGACAATCGGTCGGACGCCCCGAGGTCGACGAGGCGAGGTGCGGGTCGTGGAGGACGTGGTTTCTCCTACTCAGGCCTCGCAGGTCCAGGAGGTGATGGCTTAAACCTCTATCGCGTACCGGTTGGCGGAAGGTTGTCGAGCTTTTCACAAGAATGGGCGTCGATTACGGACGACCCTTGTGTGAGAGGAGTGACTTCGGAAGGTCTAAAGATATCCTTCAAACGAAAGCCTCCATTAACTCGAAGTCCAAAGTGGACTCATCTTCCGTCAAATCCGCAGAAAAGAGACGCTCTGTTATCAGAGGTGCAGTCTCTTTTAATGAAGAACGTGGTAGAGGTCGTAGAAAACCAGGAATCAGTTGCAGACGTATGTGTCTCCGTGTCCGGATCCAAGAGCATTTGCAGTAGACGCTCTGTCGATCCCTTGGGACGGAATGATAGGATATGCGTATCCTCCAGCGCCGTTAATTCAACAAGTATTGCTAAAGATAAAACAATCTCAGTGCAAGATTCTGTTGGTAGCATCTCTGTCGCCACAGAGACCGTGGATAAATCTACTCAGGTGTCTGTTGTGGGACCTACCGCGAAAGCTTCCTCCACGGGAGGATCTTCTTTCGCAGGGGAAATCGCGCCAACTCCATCACAACCCGCAAGGTCTCAACCTTCACGTTTTTCCGTTGTGCGGTCCTTCTTGCATGGCAAGCACTTTACAGGACGAGCAGTGGACGCGATTTCTAACTGTAGGAGGACCTCCTCTTCGCTAAATTATGCGGCTAAGTGGAGGGTTTTTCGTCGTTGGTGTAGGGATCATTCTGTAGATATTTTCGATCCCTCTATACCAGACATTGCAAACTTTCTAGTATACTTGTTTGACGAAATCAAACTGCAGCCTGTTACTATAAAGGGTTATAGGTCTATGTTATCTGATACCTATGCACATCATGATAGTTTACAAATTGGATCTAATGTCTCTTTATCTAAGTTGGTTAGAAACTTTTCGATAAATAGACCCAGAACTCTTAGATTAATTCCTAAGTGGAATTTAGCTTGGGTTCTTCTTAAATTGAAGGAAAAGCCATTTGAACCTCTTGGGACAGTAGATTTCAAATTCTTATCTTATAAGACAGCTTTTCTCTTAGCTTTCTCTTCTGCTAGAAGAGTCAGTGAGCTTCATGCACTGTCGGTGGATGATTCTCACTATCGACTATCGTAGTGTCGGGAACACTATCACCTTCACTACTAATATGGGTTTTTTAGCTAAGAATCAGGCTCCTAATAAATATCCGGAACCTATTGTTATTAAGGCTCTTCCGTCTTCAGACGGGCGTAGGCCTTTACTCTGTCCTGTTAGAGCGTTACGTATCTATAAACAGAGATCTCAGTTTATCAGAAAGGGACGGAAACGTTTCTTTCTGTCTTTGATGCCTAATAGAAAGGACATTTCGGTCCATTCTATTGCTAGATGGATTCAATTAACTATCCGTACTGCTTATGAGAGTTTATCTTCTTCTCAGCAGTCTGTGCTTAAGATTTCCGCTCATGAAGTAAGAGCTCTTTCTACTTCCTGGGCTTATGCTAATAGTGTTGCTATTACAGATTTAATGAAGGCTGCTTATTGGTCTCAGCCATCCACATTTACGAATTTTTACCTCAGAAATATTGAGTCCATTTCTGGAGACCTGCATTGTTTAGGTCCGTTATCTGTTGCTCAGAATGTCGTCCACTAAACAGTTGCAACTATAGTTATGCAGGCTTTCTGTTCCAGCAGTGACTCCGTCCGGCTGCCCTCTTCGCTCTGGGCTATTTGACCAAGGGGAAGGGGGGGGGGGGGGGCGGGTGTTCCCTTAGGTCACCTGCTTTATAGTGAAAAGCAAGGGAATGCCTCCTCCAAGTCAGTATTTCTGAGTCGCTTCCGGGATGGTTTTAAAGTGTAATATTAATGTTAAAATTCATTCATGTCTTATTTTTAAAGTGTAGCTCGGTGTGAAGCATTTGTATATGTCAAGTGTCAAACGGGCTTTAATATACAATACTCGGACACTTTTAAATGACTATAAAGAGTCTCAATTCTCTGGACTACTTTTTTTATTGGCTTACTTTAAAAATAATTAGTATAAGGGATATACTGGATGTTAATAGAGAACATGAATGTTATTGTGCTCAATTATTAAGGGTAGTGTATCTTTCTAATTTAATATTAAATAAGAAAGATACATGTAAAGCCTGATACTCCTTTTCTCCTTAAGGGGTTACCTCTTTACTATATAGTTGAGCTTATTGGATTTTCCTCTATGTCCTAGGCCCTCCAGCCTGTTTACTATTCAGCTAAGTCTGGGTCATTGGTACAGTATAAAAATGTTAAAAAATTTATAGTAATTTATATATTTTTTATACTTACCAATGACCCAGACGGGGATGGCCCTCCCTGGAGTTGGGAACTCTTGCCTCCCCGCTGAGTACATAGCGCTGACCAGGCACTGCCAGTAAGAATGATAATTGGCGCCAATTTCGGGACGTCTGCGTCACTGCGCATGCGCAGTAGAGGCGTAGTATGGAGGTCCTTTAGGACATGATTTCTTTTTGTTTTGGATGCAAATTTTGGGGATTGGGGGGCAAAATTTGTGTTTGGCCCTGGTTTTGTTAGAGTTAGCACCAGCTAAGTCTGGGTCATTGGTAAGTATAAAAAATATATAAATTACTATAAATTTTTTAACTTTTTTATTTTTTGCCTCAAAAACATAGCTTATGACCCCTCATTGGAACGTGCTCGCAGTGTCCCCAAAATAAATGAATTTAGAGGCCTGTGTAACGGTTACCAGGTAATAAAAATCATCATCAGCAAAATTTCAATTAATGAAGCACCATGTTCGACTCTTCTTTAATATTGAAATTGGAAATTTTGGGGCAGTAAAGCACTGTAAAAGTGTTTTGATAATTTATTTTAATGTTGTAAAGACCTATTCTACAATCCAAATACAGGTGAACTTTGTATTAACCCTTTACCCAACGTAACGGCCAAAACCGGCCAGCGCTATTCTCAAAAATCGCCAATTAATTTTCAAAATATTTTCATTGTTTGTCTCAAAAACATAGGTTATGACCCCTCGTTGGAACGAGCTCGTCGAGCTCGTTCCAACGAGGGGTCCTAACCTATGTTTTTGAGACAAAAAATGAAAAAAATTAGTTATTCAAGAATTTTTTTTGCATGTGTCGTCTGCTTTTCATGTTAGGTAAAGGGTTAACCCTTTATCCAATTCAGACATCATTTTTTTCTAAACATTTCAACAAAACCAGGCCTGGCAGTCTAGAAAATCAAGGAGTGCAAAACAATTGCCCTCCTCAGATTGCTTGGAAGTGCAATTTTTTCAATTCCTGTACCCAGTATGCTGTTTTGGTTACAGTACATACAGGTGGATTGTCACCCAATCACCCATGGAGTGGAGGTATCACCCAAGGTACTACTCCTAAATTTTGTACAGAAACACAAGAATATGCATCAAATTATCATTTATTGCTTGAGAGAAATCAATACTCCACAGGTGATTTATTGACAATACACTCTATGCTCTGTATATTCACTTCAAGGTATTGATATGTTGACTGAAAAATTGTACTTCATTCAGCTACAGTGTGGGAATATTTGCATGCACATATTCTCATTATTCAAAATGTTGTATGTTGTATTCAGTTCTTATGTGATGGTCTTCTACACTCAAAATATATCGAAATGCGACAGAATGGGTCATTAATTATTGCAAATCAATGCAACATTGACAAATGATAATAGATTTTAAAGGCAATCCCATACAGGTCTGGCATTCCAAAAAATCAAGGGATGCAAAAAATTGCCCTCCTCAATTTTTTCTAGGCGTGCAGCACTCCTGCACTCCTAAAGAATGCCAGGCCTGCAAAACCATATCATTGGACCTTTTCGTTGATATGAGCTCAACAAGCTGTTCCAATCAGGGGTTGCATGATACGATTTTGTTGAAATTGTTTGAAAAAAGTATTTCAACTGCTTAATTTGTAAATTACCCAGATGCATGCCGCTGATTCATTAGGTACAGGGTTAAAGCTATGGTAAATTGATTTGCTTTTTCAGAGTTATATATTGTTAACAGTGTCCTTTTAACTACTTTGTAATCAAGTGATACCAACAATGTAATTAATAAGTTCATCACAAGTAGATTTTTTCCTTTTTGCTTGTAGATATGTGATCTTAAAACTTACATGGTGGTACTTGGAGGAAAAGACATTAACAATAAATGTTTCAAGATTGAACCAATGAAAGTATTCACCTGTCAGATTGTAAGTACAGTACATCCAGCACCCTATGTTCATTGTAAAGGTGATGTTTGAGTCTTCTTTTCTTGATCCACTGAGCCAATAAACAAGATATAATAGAATACATGCCAAATTTTTATCACTAGAATACAGGAATTGAATACTGGGAGTGCGGTGGCTCAGTGGTAGACTGTTGAACTTCTATGCTAGAGATCTCGAGGAAAACCCATGTTAATTGAATACTGAGAGCGCGGTGGCTCAGTGATAGACTGTTGGACTTCTATGCTAGAGGTCTTGAGTTCGATCCCCATCTGGGATGACCAGCGTTGTGTCCTTGGGCAAGTCACTTGGGGGCACGATGATGCCGTGTACTAAGGCGTACTGCATGTTGATGGTGCACATGTGTTCAACCGTGTTCAATCACTGTAACCCTATTTGAGTGGAGCTTGAACAGAACTGACAGTTGCTCGTCGATGCTCGGTGGTTCTCTCTGGGTATAAAGTATAAAGAAAAGATTTGTTTGTTATCACCCAAACTTTAGTGCGGGATATAGAAATGATTATCGTCCATCCACACTAACACATTGGGTGTTTAACAAATCTGGATTTATGTGACTGAAAAAAGTTGTTTATAAGACTACACATAGAATGGTTGGTGTGGCTACTAAATGACAAAGAGTGAGTGTTGTATTTTCAAGGATTTTCTGTTAGGGTAGGGGAAAGGGTTAGGGTCAGTAAGGTGAAATGGGTAGAGTTTGCTATCACCCAAAAATTTACCTTTAAAAAGAATTTTTAGCCACATAAACCTCCTTATTACCCAGAATATCAGTCTGTACATTTTGTGAACATGATGACCTGAACAAATGTAATCAGATTTTCATGAAACTTGCCATAGCTATACATTGTGATAATATCTCAATCAAATTTGAAACTCACCAAATTTCCCCATTTCTTATAGGAGTTACACCCCTTTTTTGTTGGAAATTTGATATGCATGTGATAATGGCATTGTGATTGCGATAACCTGAAAAAATGCAATCAAATTTTCATGAAACTTGTTATGGGTTTACATAGTGAGAAGATCTTGGTCAAGTTTGATACACACCAATTTCCTCGGTATTTGTAGGAGTTATTCCCCTTTTTTTCTTGGAAATTTGGTGTTTGTTTGGTATTGATTTTGTGAACATAATAACTTGAAGAAATGTAGTCAAGTTTTCTCAAAACTTACTGTGGCATATATTTGAAAAAGATCTCAGTCAAATTCAGTGTTCACCAAATTTTGACAGCTTTTGTTGGAGTTATGGCCCTTTTTGTTGGAACTCGCTGTTTTTTCTGATAATGACACTGAATGTGATAGCTTGAGAAAATGTAAGTGGATTTTGATGAAACTTTCTACAGGCACACATTGTGTGAAGGTCGCAGTCAGGTTTGATATTCCCAACATTTCCTTGGCTTTTGAAGGAGTTATGCCCTATCTTTTGTTTGAAATTCAGTATTTTTATACTGTACCAATGACCCAGACATAGCTGGTGCTAACTCTTAAAAATCTAGGGCCAAACACAAATTTTGCCCCCCAATCCCCAAAATTTGCATCTAAAACCAAAGAAATCATGTCCTGAATGGCCCTCCATACTTTGCCTCTGCTGCGCATGCGCAGTGTCAAGGAGGTCTCGAAATTGGCGCCAATTATCATTCTTTGTTTGGCCCTTCATCAGTTCACATCTGACTGATCTTTGTGCTTGTAAATCTCAGTTTAAATGATGCCAGACACATAAATATTAGAGAAATGGTGGATCTAAAGAGGAAATAGAAGGAGGAGAGGAAAAATGAGTGGCAGGAAATAATCAGGGCTGTAACTTTTTTTATGAAATTATGATAAGTTGCCTAATTTCGAGGCATGGGCATGTTGTTGTCATTCTTGCTATAAAGTTACACTGCTTGTTCAGTGTTTCCTCTCTCCATTTCCTTTAAGCCCCCCCCCCCCCCCCCCCCCCTTGCTATTCTTCCATGCTTTTGGCATATTTTCTGTAATATTATTACTAAAATTTCTTGGGAGTTTTAGCTGGGTAACAGAATGAATTCTGTTCTTTTCCCCATGTTTACGTCCTCACCCATGGGTGTTTAGGCGTAGTGTTCTGCATCTACCATCTGATGTTCTGCAGTTTCTTCCCTGGAAGTCTCTGTTTTGCATCAGATAGTGTGTTATTGGTAACTGATTTCGGGCCATGGTTATCAGTGCCTGGAGTCATGTTTCTGGTGTTTATACACTTCTTGTTTACATTGACAACAGTCTCTGTGGAGGGGGATTTCTTGTCTTTGTATTAGCTTAATCATAACAAGATACATTATTATTATATGTAAGTGTTGCATTAATTTTTTAAAATATTTTTAAAATTTTTGTCCACACTTAGGCTTCTTGGGATCCATTGGGGCTAAATGTTACTTTTCAGAAACTTGGGCTTTTCTGAAAAAATATTTTTTCAAAAATTTTTTTTGATTTCAATTATTTTTTCTATGTTAATGGATCATGTTATTATGTATCTTTGTTTTCAGAGGTTGGTGCGAGTATTAGGACTTCTTGTATTCTTTTCACAATGAAAGGATATTGTTCAAATTGTAATAAGAGGAAATCTTCCTCTGACTTTCATAATCATTGTATTAATTGTAGTCAGTGTACTCGCACTAACTCCTGTTCAGTATGTGTCAATTGGGATGACAAACATTGGAAGCGTGTGTCACGGTATGTTGTTAGTGGGGAAAAGGCCATGCCGGTCCTTTCTCCGCAGGGTCACTCTAATTTATCAATCTCTATTTCAGAGGAACAAGAACAGTGTGATGTTTCCGTGATGTCTTCCAAAAGTGTGCCTCCGTCGACACAGTTAAATGAAGAGCTAGCGGCAAAAGTGCTCATGGAAATACGTCAATTGCCTAAGAGGTCCCTAGTAGGATCGACGGCATTGACATCCGCTAGCTCGCCCGGTGTAGCATCCATTCATCGAATGGTTCGGCAGCCGGGTTCGTCCGTTGCGGTCCAGGAAGGAGATTTGGGTGATGCGAGCACTATAAATAGACAAAGTGCACACCCAGTGAAGACGGATCAGAGGAGAGAACGGAGGAAGCCTATTAGTCCGGTTCCTAGCTCGTCCAGGTCCATCCGGGCTGCGAGCGAGAGAGGTCCCTCTCTCGTACAACAACATCTGGGACCAGATGTTGTGGTACAAAACGCTTCACATTCGGAGCTTGGGATGCTCCGTTATATAGACAGTCCGGAGAGACTGTCGATAAGGCTTCGTCATCCTCATGGCAGCGCACACGACCGCACCTTAGCTACGTGACCATGGATATCCAGCCCGCTTCGCCAATCAGGGATTCCATGGCGACCAGGTCACGCCATCCAGTAGCCAGGGACACGAGGCCTGTAGACTCCGGACGTTCACATAAGAGAAGTATGCAGGAGTCAACGTACACGGAGCTTCCAGCGGCAAAGCAACGTAAGACCGCTACTCCACAGGCTTCAGTGACGGACGTGCTATCCCAAATAGCACAACTTATTGCAGCATCCCAGCAAATGACAGAATCTCTGTCGGATCGGGAATTATCCGACGACGCTGGGTCGGTACGCTCCGCTGAAGCATCAGGTACAGACGACCAAGAACTTCATAGGGTCCGCCAGGATGGCGAAAGGGATTCGGAGGATTTGGAGCTATCCCTTTCAGAACAACATAAAGCTGCTGTAGATTTCATCCAGCATTATCTGCCACAAGTTGTTCCGTCGGACCAGAATGCTGCGATGCCGGATAAGAGACTGATAGCGTCATTGGACACAGAATTTTTTGATCGGTTCAGGGACATCGTCCCTGAGTTTCCGACACAGTCCAATAATGTCACAAGAACATTCGAATTATTGAACGACGCTATTTATAAGCTTGTTACCAAAACAGGCAAGTCTGGTTTCTTGTCCGCAAATGCTCTAAATCTGCCTTTCATCAATTCAAGGAATAAATTCGAAACGGCAGGACAGGGCATACCGAAAGTTCCTCTGCCTCTAGACGACGAGGCTGCAGACTTGGAATTGTCTATACCGTCGTCTATGTCAATTCCAACCACGACGTTGGAAACGACAATAATGTCTAACAGAGTTAGCTTAGACGCTTTATCATACGCAGACCACCTTACTAAGGCGTTATCATTACGTCTTCAAGGGAAAGAATTCCAGGATATACAATCCTCATTAAGACTTCTTTCAAGGGCAGTAGCTTATTCCATGTATAACTCTGCCCTTTCAGTGGCAAACCTGGAGTTGGTTAGACGTGACGCAGCCCTAGCCACATCCACACTCATGGATAGTAAGGTGAAGAACTCTCTCAGAGTCGCTTCGGTCTCCGGAGAGCTTCTCTTCGACGGCAAGCTTTCAGCAATCTATGATAAGATAACTAAGAAAGCTTTGGATTCTCTGTTATTCAAATCCGCTTCCAAAAAGTCGGATACAGCAGAAAAGAGTAAGACAGGCACTTCTGGGACAAGTACGCCCAAGAGAAGTTCCTATAGAGGTTCTTATACGTCCTCTAGGTCTTATTCTAGAGACCGTCAAGGCAGCGACTCACGTACGGGACGTTATTCTGGCCGAGACAACCGGTCAGACGTCCCTAGGTCGACGGGATGAGGTGCGGGTCGTGGAGGACGTAGTTTCTCCTTCCGCAAGCCTCGCAGGTCCAGGAGGTGATGGTTTGAACCTCTATCGTGTTCCGGTAGGCGGAAGATTATCGAGTTTTATAAACGAGTGGGCGTCAATTACGGATGACCCCTGGGTTCGAGGGGTAATTTCGGAAGGACTAGGAATATCCTTCAAACGAAAGCCTCCATTAACTCGAAGTCCAAAATGGACTCAGCTTCCGTCAAACCCGCAGAAAAGAGATGCTCTTTTATCAGAAGTGAACGCAGTAGAGGTCGTAGAAGACCAGGAATCACCGGGTTTCTACAGCCATCTGTTTCTGGTTTCGAAACCAGACGGCTCGTTCTGTCCAGTCATAGATCTGAGCTGGATAAACAAGCTGATCATTGCTCTGAAGTTCTATATGGAATCAATTCGATCAGTCAGAGCGAGTATTTGAGTGAACGACTATGCTACAAGCATAGATCTCAAAGATGCGTACTTTCACGTCATGGTACATCCGACATTCAGAAAGTATCTATGCTTCGCAGTCCTAGGAGTTGTATATCAGTTCCGAGCGATGTGCTTCGGCTTGAACCTAGAACCCTGGAGTTTCACTCGAATAATGAACTCGGTAATGATACATTTCCGAGCTCATTCGTCTGCGGTAACGTTGGCCTACCTGGACGACATTCTTCAGAGGTACGGCAACGAGTTAACGCTTCAGAACAATGTGCAGAATCTGCTTCTATTACTCCGACGTCTCGGTTTTATAATAAACGAGAAGTCGGATCTGGTGCCGTCCAAGTCATTCACTCATCTGGGAATGAGCTTCGAGACGCACAACAATCTTGTTCGTCTGCCGTTAACCAGAGCGAAATTAATCAGTTGTTATGCTCGCTATTGTCTTTACTCAGACAAAGTCACAGCGAGAGAGTTCATGAGACTGATAGGTCTGTGCGGAGCCACTGCGGATCTCATTCTGATGGTGCGGTTACGCACTCGTCCTCTCCAAATTTTCTTGACTCAGAATTGGAGGGTAAAGATTCATTCGCTCGATATAGACGTTCTCTTGTCAAATCAAGTGAAACAAGAGATTCAGACTTGGGCAAACATTCAGTGGTTGACTCAGGGAGTCCCACTGCAGTTGCCGGATCCGAGTTTTACGATTATGATGGATGCCTGTCAAACAGGTTGGGGTGCAACATTGATCCCAATGGATTCGAAGTGCCAGGGTCTTTGGGATCCGCAGTTTCTAGGCAAGCACATAAACATCAAGGAAATGATGTCAATTTGGCTTGCACTACGTCATTGGATGAACATTATTCAGAAAGCACATGTCCAAATCCTGTCCGACAATACGACAGTAGTAGCCTATATCCGGAACCAGGGAGGCACTCATTCCGTTCCGTTATTCAATTTAATGGAAAGAATCCTTCTGTTTGTTCTAGAACACCAAGTTCTGCTTTCGGTCTGTCATATTCCGGGTCGTCTGAATGTATTAGCAGACTCCCTTTCACGGAAGGGTCGCTTGTTGCCGTCAGAATGGACTCTCAACAAACAGGTATTCAATCAGATTTGCTACCAATGGGAGCGGCCAATGATAGACTTATTTGTGACACAACTCAAGAATCAGTTGCAGACGTATGTGTCGCCATGTCCGGATCCCCGAGCATATGCAGTAGACGCTCTATCGATCTCGTGGGACGGAATGATAGGATATGCGTATCCTCCAGCGCCGTTGATTCAGCAAATATTGCTAAAGATAAAACAATCACAATGCAAAATTCTGTTGGTAGCATCTCTGTCTCCACAGAGACCGTGGATAAATCTACTCAGGTGTCTGCTGTGGGACTTACCGCGAAAACTTCCTCCACGAGAGGATCTTCTTTCGCAGGGGAAATCGCGTCAACTTCATCACAACCCGCAAGGTCTCAACCTTCATGTATTTCCATTGTGCAGTCCTTCTTGCATGGCAAGCATTTTACAGGACGAGCAGTGGACGCGATTTCTAACTGTAGGAGGACCTCCTCTTCGCTAAACTATGCGGCTAAGTGGAAGGTCTTTCGTCATTGGTGTTGGGATCATTCTGTTGATATTTTTTATCCCTCCATACCAGACATTGCAAACTTTCTAGTATACTTGTTTGACGAGATCAAACTGCAGCCTGTTACTATTAAAGGTTATAGGTCTATGTTATCTGATACCTATGCACACCATGATAGTTTACAAATTGGATCTAATGTCTCTTTATCTAAATTAGTTAAAAACTTCTCGATAAATAGACCTAGAAGCCTTAGATTAATTCCTAAATGGAATTTAGCTTGGGTTCTTCTTAAACTAAAAGAAAAGCCATTTGAGCCTCTTGAGACAGTAGATTTCAAATTCTTGTCTTATAAGACAGCATTTCTCTTAGCTTTCTCTTCTGCTAGAAGAGTCAGTGAGCTTCATGCTCTATCGGTGGACGATTCTCACTATCATAGTGTCGGGAACACTATTACCTTTACTACTAATGTTAGATTTTTGGCTAAGAATCAGGCTCCTAATAAATATCCGGAACTTATTGTCATTAAAGCCCTTCCGTCTTCAGATGGGCATAGGCCTTTACTCTGTCCGGTTAGAGCTTTACGTATTTATAAACAAAGATCTCAGTTTATCAGAAAGGGACGAAAACACTTCTTTCTGTCTCTGATGCCTGATAGAAAGGACATTACGGTCCATTCTATTGCTAGATGGATTCAATTAACTATCCGTACTGCTTATGATAATCTATCTTCAACTCAGCAGTCTGTGCTTAAGATTTCGGCTCATGAAGTAAGAGCTCTTTCTACATCTTGGGCTTACGCAAATAGTGTTGCTATTACAGATTTAATGAAGGCTGCATATTGGTCTCAGCCATCCACATTCACAAATTTTTATCTCAGAAATATTGAGTCCATTTCTGGAGACCTGCATTGTTTAGGTCCGTTATCTGTTGCTCAGAATGTCGTCCACTAAACAGTTGCAACTATAGTTATGCAGGCTTTCTGTTCCGGCAGTGACTCCGTCCTGCTGCCCTCTTCGCTCTGGGCTATTTGACCCAGGGCAAGGGGAAGGGGGGAGGGTGTTCCCTTAGGTCACCTGCTTTATAGTGAAAAGCAAGGGGATACCTCCTCCGGAGTCAGTAATTCTGAGTCGTTACCGGGATGGTTTTAAAGTGTAATATTAATGTTAAAATTCATTCATGTCATATTTTTAAAGTGTAGCTCGGTGTGAAGCATTTGTATATGTCACGTGTCAAACGGGCGTTAATATACAATCCTCGGATACTTTTAAAAGAGTATAAAGAGTCTCAATTCTCTGGACTAACTTTATTCATTGGCTTACTTTAAAAAATAATTAGTATAAGGGTTATACTGGATGTTAATAGAGAACATGAATGTTATTATGCTCAATTATGGAGGGTATTGTGTTTTTCTAATTTATCATAAAATAAGAAAGATACATGTAAAGCCTAATACTCCTTTTCTCCTCGAGGGGATGACTCTATTTTATATAGTTGAGCTTATTGGATTTTCCTCCATGTCCTAGGCCCTCCAGCCTTTTTACTATTCAGCTATGTCTGGGTCATTGGTACAGTATAAAAATGTTAAAAAATTTATAGTAATTTATATATTTTTTATACTTACCAATGACCCAGACGGGGATGGCCCACCCAGGAGTTGGGAACTCATACCTCCCCACTGAGTACATAGCGCTGACCAGGCACTGCTTGTAAGAATGATAATTGGCGCCAATTTCGGGACCTCCTTGACACTGCGCATGCGCAATAGAGGCAAAGTATGGAGGGCCATTCAGGACATGGGGATTGGGGGGCAAAATTTGTGTTTAGCCCTAGATTTTTAAGAGTTAGCACCAGCTATGTCTGGGTCATTGGTAAGTATAAAAAATATATAAATTACTATAAATTTTTTAACATTTGTTTGATAATGACTTTGTGAACAAGATAACTTGACCAAATATAATTAGGTGTTCACAAAACTTAGTAAACATTTGCAGAAGATCACAAGTCAAGTTCGATATTTACCAAGTTTTGGAGGCTTTTGTAAGTGTTTGTCTGATAATGACTTTGTGAATGTATGAACTTGAAAAAATGTAATCAGATTTTCATGAAACTTGCTGTGGCAAACATTGTGAGATGATCTTGCAGGCATGTGATTTTGCCATGTCGTGTCATGTGCTTGTTACTATAGAGTATGAACTGGTTGCTCTCAAAAGATTATATCAGTACTCTAAAATACTAAATTTGTTTGTTTACTTGGATTTAAGCTAATGATATATAGTAATGTGACATTTTGTTGGTTGTCAGAGAGCTCTTGTCATCAGTATAATAAATAACAGCCGACAAAAGCCATCCCATTTTTTTAACCCACAGAACTTACCGTTATGTTATGTGCCGGACATCTGAAGGAGGAATTGGGGGTATCTAGTGAAGCCCAATTCGGACTCCTCCATTGTGTCCTTGGGCAAGGCCCTTAACCCCGATTGCCCACATGGGGGCATGATGACACCATGAAGGCGTTCTGCATGTCGATGGTACGCATGTGTTCAACCAATCTAACCCTGCCTGTGCTGCAGTGTGGAGTTATGATGTTGTGGAGCTGGCAGCTGTGCGCCGTTGCTTCTCTCTGGGTTCTCCACCTTCTTCCACCCATAAAACTGTCACGGTCATGATTATTCATTGTGCATAAATATATGACCTTAAACACCAATAAATAAATAAATAGTGAAGCCCTCTGCCCATCTGTCTGTCCATTTCTCCGTATAAACATTTTGCATTGTGATTTCAAAGCCATGAGGTGGATTTGGATCACCTTTGGTATGCTGATAGACCCGCATGGAGGAACGGAGATATAAGGAACGGGTTCCATACAATAATTTTTGCCAGAGTTATTCCCCTTTTTCATTTTTTCGACTTAGAAAATTTGTCTGTTTTCAGACTTTTTCTGTCCCACAATACCTTAATACCTTTAAGATTACTTCGAACATGCCTACGGTTCAGGGCGGTGGCCCATGCTTAGTGTAGCATTTGTTATAAGGAGTTCAGATTTCCATGGCTCATTGGTTGGAACAGCTCATTGGATGTGAGATCGAAAAGATTGATGGTTTGATCCCTACCTTGGGCAAGACACTTCATCCTGATTGCCATGTCGGCACATGGGGATGGTGCATACTAAGGTGTGGCAGATGACAACTTTATACTTGTCTTCTTTTGATGCTAACCCAGCTTGTGCTGGATTAATAAGTTGGGGTGTTACTTGCTATTACTTAATGGTTCTCCTCTAGTACTCTGGCTTCCTCCACTTGAAAAGCTGTCTGACATGTTATGCCTCTGGCCATTGAAAGTGTTGTTAAATCCAAGTAAACAAACAGATGATGGTCCACTGTGGACATAACTTTATGTTTTTGTGAAAAAAATTAGATAAAAATTGAGTTCCTTTTTTGTTTTAAATTACTGACTAAATTTAGCTTTTCAGTTAAAGGATGAAATGAATAAGATCCAGTTCAGTTTTATGTTATACTTTCCTTGTCGTTGATACAAGAATTATCAGCTTGACAAAAGTAATATTCACAGAGACTGTAGGTCTAGGTGGATATTATTTTTCAAGGGTTCATTTAAGGAATGATCATTTCTTTTTGTCTATTTCTTGAGTTATGAACCCCAAAAAACAAAGTCCAAACTGTGTAAATGGGCGTACATTTACGTGATGTTTGGACTTTGTTTTTTGGGGTTCATAACTCAAGAAATAGACAAAAAGAAACAATCATTCCTTATAATTAAACGTTTGTGAACCAAATAAATAAATAGTGTTAGTCATCCTCTACTTCAGCGAACAAAGACTTAAAAAC
This sequence comes from Pictodentalium vernedei, assembly GCA_031216915.1. Taxonomy (NCBI): domain Eukaryota; kingdom Metazoa; phylum Mollusca; class Scaphopoda; order Dentaliida; family Dentaliidae; genus Pictodentalium; species Pictodentalium vernedei. The sequence continues at coordinate 95,852,645 of CM062288.1, forward strand.
TAAAACTGGTAGACATATTATTTTTCTGGCCTTAATAGCCTCATAGCCTTAATATCAGCCTACCTGCACTTTTTGTAGACAACAATGACTGAGTGGTGAACTCAATTTTGATAAAAATAGAATAGATCAGCAATACTGGAGTTTATCAACTCTTCCGATGAGTGTTTTAGCCAATTAGGCCTAAAATAATAAAAAATCTGTTTCTCAGGCCCTCCCACATGGTCCTTTTGGCTCCCGCATGCTCTCTTTTTATAACCAATTTAAGCTTTAAAAAAATAAAAATTAAATGGTTTATGTCTGATATTTTACCCAAGTTAAAAAAATTTATGAATTTGTCCCTTGAGTGCAAGAAGGCTTTGCAATGCTTTAGCATTGCAAAGCCTTCTTGCACTCAAGGGATGAAATACACCACCACCCTTGCTATTCTGTAGATTATGAGGCCTAAAACTTGAACCAAGAACATGAAGTTTTGATGGCAAAGAAGTAATTACTGAAATAAAAAATAAAATAAAAAAACGCTCGCCCGCATGCAATTTTACAAATAATGGCCTGAGAAACAGAAGATCTACTTTGTGTAGCCTTAAATTACCATATTTTTTTGTCATATAATAATATATTTTATTCTGTTGCAGGTTAAATAGCATATTATTTACTGAGAAGAATATCAGCAGCAAGTCTTATTTAGCAAAACACAAAAGCTTCGCATGGAATTGTTATAAAAGAACCAAAAGATTTTCCAGCCATGTTCATAGCAGTCATCATTGTTTTAAACTCATAACTGTATTTATATGTCTGATTTTTTTATTTCAAATATGTTAGACAAATCTTATGTTTAGAAAAAATAACTCAGTTTCATGGGATTATACATATTTCTAACAAGGAATAGCAGATAAATTCATTCATCACCACATAAAGATTTGCTGATAATTTATTGACATCTGATACCTAATGTTTTGGACTATCGGTGATTGTGAATACCGGTATGTATGTTATTGGTAGTGAGAATATCAGCTATCTATTTTTAATTTAGGGTTTGATTTTATAGAGTGGGTTTAACTGACCTTATAAAAATTCATTTTCTGAAATAATATTTAATCGCATCTGCTGCACCTTCTAAACAGCCATTTTTCTCTTCTATGCTTCAGACCTGCCCAACTTAAAAATTAAATTGATCCAAAAAGGTGACCACTTGTTTTAGGCAGCATTTTTTCTGCTTTGACTCTCCCCACTGTTGTCAAAATTTCAAGCTGTGAATTTTTTCCATAATTTGATCAGGAAATTTAACCAATTCAGTCTTGTTTGACAGAGCTCATCGAGCTCTGTCAAACAAGATTGGATTGATTAAATTCCTTGTTGTATTACGAGAAAATCTGCTGCTTAAAATTTCTGTATTTTGACATCGGTGTGAAGAGGGTTAACCAAGGGACATATGGTAATTCTGATGTGCTTACCATTATGAGATGCAACTGAAAAACTTGAGAAACCCAGAATTTAGCAGCTTATTTTATGAGTTTCTTTAAGCTGATATACTGCCTTGTAATACACTGTAAAAAAGGCTTGATGATCCATTTCCAATGGTGCTTTTCATCACAGCATTCAGTCACTATCAAAATGTACTGAAAAAGAAGAGAATTTAAATCGTGTTGACCACAAATGACAGACTCACACATGACAGAAAATTTGAGAGACAAAAATTAATCATGAGAGATTGTAAAATTAACCACTAAAAAGTTGAAACTCTAGGATTGATGAAAAAAATACCAGTTCAATAAATATTGCATGTTATTAATTTTGACAGAGAAGCAGGCACAATATTTCCATGACCTGGCCGATAAGATTTGTGAACACTTAGAAAATTAGGAAAATGTAGAATTTGATAATGACTTCGCGATGGTCTACAATTTATCCGAGAGACGTGAAAGAAATGAGAATGAAAATTTGATCCATGCCAGGAACATAGAGACCCAGTTATTGCCTGATGATATAAAAGATCAAGGATAACATGCAAACAGGATAAAGTTATCTCCCCTTTGGATGTCATATGCAAGTTGTGTATATACAATGCACGCACTGTAATCTGAACTCCATACATGGCAAATAGGATAAAGTTATCTCCCCTTTGAAGGGTTACCAGTCTCTCTATGTTTTGGTGATGTTCAACAGATTTCTTAAGTGTAACTTTGTAAGTTACAGTGTTATGTAATCATGTAGGCCTATATCTTAAATCCTATAAATTTTCAGAATTTCATTGGATTCAGGATGTCACATGCAAGTTGAAAATAAACAATACACTGTAATCTGAACTCCATACATGACAAACAGGATAAAGTTATCACCCCTTTGATGAAATTGAAATGAACAAGTAAGAACTTTATTATTTAGAAATTATTGCAAATACTACTTCAGTATATAGAATAAAATAGTCAGATGAACAAGTAAATATTTTATATTTAATAAACATTGCAATTACTACTAATTCAGTACAGAGAAAAAAGTAGTAAGTAAGATATATTTGTTAGACAGTTTGTTAGTAACCTGATATAGTCTATCTGATTTTAGGAAATTCCATATCAGACTTAATATTATGTAACTGTTTAGCAGGCTGAATGAAATGACCATCCCCAATGTTCAAAGCATAACACTTTGTTCGAAGTATAAAGCTTTGAACATTGGAGAGATTATCCACACACTGGAGAGATTATCTGCATGGCATATCTGAAAACAGTCAAGTGAAAAATCAGGCAGTTTTGTTGCCAATTCTGTGCTGCTCACATATGATACAGTTCTTCAGTTTTGGAGAACACAAATAAATTTTTGGAAGCCTTACTGTATTACCAGTTTTTTTTACATCTGTGCTATTGTGATCAATACCTCATCGTCTTTGTATATGTTTAATGTTCACTAAAAGCTAGTGATCTTTTGTATTTATGAATTTGCTTTGGTTTTTTTAAGAGTTTCCCTTCTCACACTCCAATAAATTACAGCAAGACAATTATTGAGATGAAATTCAGATTCTGAAAAATGATCTTGCACTCTACCAGTTTAAACTAGGGCCATGTGAATCTCAAATATTGAGTAGAATCGATCTCAAATCAAATCAGACAGAGGATTTAGAATCAAATTGAATCTTGAATCAAATCTCACCGCTTTTCAAGTTGCAGATATTGAACCTTCTTAGAGCCATGAAATTTTGATATTGTCAGTCCACTCAAGTACTTTATTACACATCCATTAAACTTTAAACCCTTGCATTTAAATCTTTACCCAACGAAGACGATATCAAAATTTATTATTTTAAATATCATTTTTTAAAATTTAAAAAAAAATGTCAACAAAGCCATATCATGTGACCCCTCGTTGGAACGAGCTCTATGAGCTCGTTCCAACGAGGGGTCATATGATATGGTTTTGTTGAAATTTTTTGAAAAATATTATTTTTTCAACTGCTGAATTTGCATATTACGTGGGCGGATGCAGGCGATTTGTTGGGTAAAGGGTTAATGGAATCGCCACTATGACATGAAATGTTAAGTATTTAACTTGTGATGTACAAGCCAGAACTTTTTTCCCCCACACCATTTAGACTAGTTCTGTTGAGTTAATAGGCTTCGAAAAGTTTCCAAATTTCATTATACATTTAGCAATCGTCTGTCGCGTTGTGTGAAAATGAAAACGTCAAAAGAAAAATAAAGTCAGGCAAATCTTTTTTCAACTTTCACTTACATTATTCTGTCATGACATTTCCCACACCATTTATATAAACAACTAATGGCAACATCTTTTCTAACAATCTGAGATATCATTTTGGTTATTTTAGCAATTTATTTGTCAAATTTTTCAGACATCCTGACATACTTCGAACTAATTTTTAAAAAAAGTTTGACGACATGCCAAAGATGCTCCATTGCAGAATTAGGTTTTGCAAATCCGCCCAAATTTGTATTTATATTTTTACTATTAGTAATAGCCACCATATGGTTAGGCATGAATGGACATCAGCTGAAGAGAAACAGTGATATGAATATCAACAAACTCACCCAATAGAAAAGATAACTAATGTTATTTAGACTGGTTCCCTAAAGGTTGTTTTGATTTTTAGCTCAACTTTGGCGAAGCCAAATTTGAACTTATGCCATGGCCCGTCGTCAGTCTGGCCATCTGTCCGTCTGTCTGTCCGTCAACAATTGGATACAGCTCGGGCTAGAGGCCGTATTTACGAACCGATCTTTACGAAACTTCTTGGGTACCTTTGTTATGACCATGGGACGAGAACGAGTGTTTTTGGGTGCAGTCCAAAATTCAAGATGGCTGCCAGCTTCCATTTTGTACCGACGATGCAGAAATCTGTTTTTTGTACAGAACTTCCATATGAAAGCTCTGATTTGAATAATTTTTTGTATGAATGTTTAGTACCATGGGATACAACACATATAAAACGGGTTTTCTTCTCATGCATAAATTATGCAAATTAGACTAACTTTGATGTTTTTTGGTGTTACTTTCAGCACTGTAAGTGCAAATGCCAATACGGCTCGAGCTAGAGGCCGTATTTATGAACCGATCTTTACGAAACTCCTTGGGTACCTTTGTTATCAACGTGGGACGAGAACGAGTGTTTTTGGGTCCGGTCTGAAATTCAAGATGGCCGATGGCAGCCATTTTGTATAAAATTTGGTGCAATCAGATTTTTGCACAGAACTTCCATATGAAAGCGCTGATTTGAATAATTTTTTGTGTGAATGTTTAGTACCATGGGATACATCGCATATAATACACGTTTTTTTCTTGTGCAGAAATTATGCAAATTAGATGAACTTTGATTTTTTCAGTGCTACTTACACACAGTAAGTACACATGTCAATACGGCTCAGGCTAGAGTCTGTATTTATGAACTGATCTTCATGAAACGTCTTGGGTACCTTTGTTATCACCTTGGGATGAAAACGAGTGTTTCTGGGTGCGGTCCAAAATTCAAGATGGCTGCCAGTGGCCATTTTGTACCGAAATTAGGTCTAATCAGTTTTTTGTACACAACTTCTATACGGCTCAGGCTAGAGGCCGTATTTATGAACCGATTTTTACGAAACTTCTTGGGTACCTTTGTTATCACCGTGGGATGAGAACGATTGTTTTTGGGTGTGGTCCGAAATTCAAGATGGCCACCAGCAGCCATTTTGTACCAAAATTAGTGCAATCAGTCTTTTGTATAGAACTTCTGTATGAAAGTTCTGATTTGAATAAATTTTTGTATGAATGTTTAGTAACATGGAATACATCACATATAGTACGGGTTTTTTTCTTGTGCAGAAATTATGCAAATTAGATGAACTTTGATTTATTCAGTGCTACTTATACACTGTAAGTGCACATGTCAATACGGCTCGGGCTAGAGGCTGTATTTATGAACCGATCTTCACAAAACTTCTTGGGTACCTTTGTTATCACCTTGGGACGAGAACGAGTGTTTCTGGGTGCGGTCCAAAATTCAAGATGGCTGCCAGTGGCCATTTTGTACCGAAATTAGGTCCAATCATTTTTTTGTCACAACTTCTATACAGCTCATATTTGTGAACTGATCTTCACGAAACTTCTTGGGTACCTTTGTTTTCACCTTGGAACAGGAATGAGTGTGTTTTGGGGTGCCTTTGTTATCACTGTGCTATGAGAACAAATATTTTGGGGTTCAGTCAGACCCACTCTGGGACTCAAAGATTTCTTTTCTAGTTTAGCATCTGACTGTCACCCACCTTTACAATACTTTACCTATACATTTGTTACAGGCAATGGTCAGTATTTATGTACAGACCGTTCGTTACAATACTTTATATGTACCTTTGTTATCAGGTCATTACCTAGATGTTTGTCATTGCTGTGTCACTTACTATACATGTACATGTCTTTGTCTTGACAAGTTGAGCTACAGTGTCATTGACACTTTCATTTATCAATCTATTTGATCAGTATAGCTTCAAACAAAAATGCGGACTTTCCACTTTCAGACTTAAAATTGGTTTATTTAAATGAATTCTAATGCATGTGGATGTGTAATAAACACGGAACCTAATGTGTGTTACAGCTCTCGCAAAATATGACCATTCCAACTCGTTATGTGAAACACCCACCGATTCAAACACATATCGTGTTCTATCTATGTATTCAATGATGACTTGTCTGTTTATGCAAGTCTATCAAAAATGCAAAATAACTCCGAAATGGAATCAGATTAGTTTCAGAAGCGGAACCTCCTTGAACTCTTCTTCTATCATCAGGTCACCTGAACAGGACAACCCCCCCTCCCTCCCCCTCTTCAACAGGAGACCTGATGATGGAAGAAGTGTTCAAGAGGAGACACTTGGAAGAGTTTTGAGAACATCTCGACATTTCGAAAATTTCTAAATCACCTTGAATTGAATTGAATAATTGAGATTATTTCGAATTAAATTGAATTCCAAAGCTTTCAGGGCTGTAGTTTAAACTGAGAAATAAAAACAAAATATGTTTCACGGGGGTTCGAACCCACGCCGAGAGAGTTTCCTTCGGCACCAACCACCTAGCGAAACTATACTGAACCACGCACACCACTCGGCCACCGACAGGGGTCTGTCGGTGGCCGAGTGGTGTGCGTGGTTCAGTATAGTTTCGCTAGGCGGTTGGTGCCGAAGGAAACTCTCTCGGCGTGGTTCGAACCCCCGCCATGCCAACGGAAACAAAACCAGCGTCCTTTCTTAATTCTATGGCATCCGAGAAATTTGAAAAAGACAAGTGTCGCTTATTTCTTCTGAGGTGCAGTTCGTAGAATTAAGTACTTAGATGCAACTATCTGATGAATAATTAAAATATGTTTCAGTCAAAGAAAAATTTTGATTTTGTTCCCAGATGTTAAGGTTTTGAAAAAATACTGGTTAATTTTCTTCCACTGTTAGTCAAGAAGTGTATGATTTATCTAAAGGAATAGCATTTTATCATTTCCTTCTAAAGATATTTTTATATTGATATATCTTATTGTTTTTAATGGTCCAAATGTTTTTTAAGAAGCATAATTTATTCCCTCAATCAATATTTTCAACCAAAGATGATGGCCAAATTAGACAGCATTATTATCCACATGTTAGGCCCTCCCCCCAAAATGTCTATGTTCTCAGGCAATTGTGCCTCAAATTTATGATAAGGGCGGGAGGCTTTTTATTTTTATTTTTTATTCTGAAATCTGAAAAAGATACCCTAAAAAATTATATGAAGAAATCTTTTACAAACTCTGGACTGGTGTTATCTTATCGCATATATTGTGAAATGTTTCAATCAAGTTGGCTGTTGACGACATGCCAAAGATGCTGCATTGCAGGATTATGTTCAGTCCGGCACTAATTTGAAAAGATAATAATGGCATTTTCCTCAAAAGTTGTTATATGTATGAACATAGAAGACATTTATATAATAGTCAGAAATTTGAAGCATGAAAATACGGAGGAAAACATTAACAGAAAGTTGAAATAGTATAGAAAAATGTGTACCGGTGTTGGTGCTCAAAATTCCGATCAAAAAATACTGATCAGGGAAATTTTTTTTGACCGGGTGGAATCTTTTTTTTTTTTTGACTTGGTATTAAAAAGTTTTGATGCAGTGGAAATTTAATGGTGCAGGTGGTACCTGAGAACATAGACTTTTTTCCTAATGGCCTTATTTGGGTTTTTTTCTTTCTGATCACTCAAAACTTGAATAAATGAAAAAATCACAGTTTGTTTTTGAATGTATGCATAATATGTATAAAAAAATCTACAAAGTTAGAGAAGTGTCATAAATGTGTTTTAAGAGCTTTTTAGCTGATGTAACTTTTTTAAGGGGATCATCATTCTTTTGTTTGGCCTGGTGTAAACAAGTTCTAAGCTCTCTTAAATTTCTGTGTTTTCCTGGCTACAAACATTGGATCAAGGAGAAGGATTATATCACGTCCTTTCTCCATATCAATCAGAAGGAGATGTTAGCAATTCTCATTTGTTTTTTCACTGGGAAAATCACCTTGTAAACTCTCAGGTTCAGTTTCTTGCAGACAACTTATCAGTTGTAGCTTATCAAGGTGGGACCCACTCCTTTCCAATGTTAATCTAACGGAAAAGATTCTTTAGTTCACTGAGGATCAAAACTTCTCTTTCAATCTGCCACATTCCAGGTCGGCCCAATGTGATGGATTCTCTGTCCCGGCACATACGTATTCTTCCAACAGAATGGACTCTCAACAGGAAAGTCTTTTTAGCTATTAAAAACCTGTGGGAATGTCCCTTGATAGACCTTTTTGCAACAAAATGGAACAAACAGCTTCAGATCTTCGTCTCTCCATGCCTGGATCCATTAGCCTTTGCGTTAGATGCTCAGTCAATCTCATGGAATGGAGTCATCAGCTATGCTTTTCCTCCGAATTCGATAATACTTCAGATTCTTCTGAAAATCAGACAAACAACTTGCAAAATCATTCTGGTAGCCCCTATAACCTACAGGTCAACCTACTCTGACCTCTGTTATTAGATAAGGAAGGATCTTCTGTTTCAAGGCAAAACTTACAAACTTCACAGCAATCCAGTAGTTCTCAACTTTCACATCTTTCTGTTGTCAGGTCTTCCGCAGATGTAAACATTTTTCCAGAAGAGCCACGGACTGCATTTCTGCTTCCAGGAGGACCTCCTCTCCTCTAAACTATACAGCAAAGTGGAGAGTTTTCTTTGCTTGTAGACAAGACAAAGGTGTAAATCATCTGCATCCTTCAACTCCTAACACTACAGATTTTCTGTTGTTTCTTTTTGATGTTAAGAAACTTCAACCTCCTACAATTAAAGGATACCATTCTATGTTGTTGGATACTTACGCTCATGAAGGCCATATAAATATAGGTTTGCATCAGTCCTTATCAAAATGACTAAATAATTTTCACACTAAAAGGCCAGAAACCTTAAGGCTAATTCCTAAGTGGAATCTAGCCTGGGTCTTGTTAAAATACCAAGAAGCTCCATTTGGACCTTTGGATTCTGTGAAGTTTAAATTTTTGACATTTAAAATGGTATTGTTGCTTGCTTTTTTGCTTCAGCTAGTGGGCTCCATGCTCTGTCTATTGAGGATTCACATCAACATAGTATGGGTAATTTGATTCCCCTTAGTACTTAAGTAGGCTTTTTAGCTAACAGTCAGGTACCAGGTAAACTACCTGCTCCAATTATTCATGCTTTACCACCTGTTAATAATTCCAGACCCTCACTATGTTCAGTGAGGGCTCTAAGAATTTATGTGAAGTGGTCTAGTTTCAAAAAGAAAGGAAGATATCAACTCTTTCTTTCTCTCATCCCAGGCAGAAAAGATATTTCAGTTCATTCCATTTTGAGATGGATTCAGTCTACTATCCAGGGACCAGCCTAGGGGGAAATTTTAGGGAGACTCCATGTCTCCCTCCAGAAAAAGTAGGGAGACCGCAGAGTCATGTAGGGAGACTTAAAAGGCAAGTGGGGAAAATTAAGAATATTCATGTACCACCCCCGCCGCCCTTTCATATTTTCAATTTGTGGTCCTCCATTAATGTCCCAATAATCCAGGTCCAGTTGTCTATGCGGCATCTGTGCCAGGTTAAAAAATCACAAAGTAATTATTGACTGAAAATCCCCCACTGCTACCCTCTCCTTCATGACCCCCTCCCCTCTTCTTCATGCCAATCCCCCAGCACCCTCCTGTGGTTGCCTTTCACCAAAGTCTACTAAGCTAATAATTTCCTAAGTCTGAAAGTGTGAACAGGACCAGATGTAAGAAGGTTGCTTGGGAGGTACTTTGTTAGTTAATAAACAAAATACATTCTGGGGTTGAGTATTTTGTAAAAGAAATGTCATTCCGCATCATTTTTATGGCATTCTGGTGTCATTCTGCGTCATTTCGTGTCATTCCGTTGTTTAGGAGGACCCTTTTTCAAGATCGTCCACATGCACTCTTGTGTCCTGTACAAAGCTCATATTTCCGTAGTCCATTCCAGAATACATGGTTTATTCCGGGCATGTGCAGACAACTCGGATTATCAATCTGGTTGTTTTCTTTGCAAACAGTCATTCTGGAATAGCATTCCGAATCATTCTGAGTAAACCACCTCGCGAGCAGATTTAGATGGTTTACCTTTTATTCCTGACATGCGCAATTATCAACAAATAGTGGAAAATATTTCCCTGTTCGTTGTATTCACCAAAAACGTTTGAATCAAGACATTAACAAATATGTTAGGTTCATGGAATTCAGCAAAATATTTAAACATAGCATACCCACAAATAATTGATGAAAATAAAGAGAAAGAACTATGGAGTCAATTAAACAACAGGCCTGGTGACCCACCCCCAAATTGAATAAATGAATTTTTTGGACCCTGGAATTCATTTTTATGTGTACCCATACTATGTATGGTACACATAATGCCGGCATCCGGGGTGACCATCCGTCGTTCGTCCATCCTTTGTCCGTCCGTCTGGCCATCTGTCCGTCCATCTGTCTGTCCGGCATCCGTATCCATTTTCTTTGGCATTCGATAACTTGAAAAATATTGCTTGGATTGTCAAGTTACTTTATATTTGTGTTCAGCTGTATAGTTTTTAGTGTAAATCGGATAATTTGATCCTGAGATCTTAACCCTTTATCCTTCAAATTGAAAATTCCTCCAATCCCTTTGGCATTCGATAACTTGAAAAATATTGCTTGGATTGTCAAGTTACTTTATATTTGTGTTCAGGTTACTGATGTGCCGAGCTGTATAGTTTTTGGTGTAAATCTGTTATTTTGATCCCGAGATATTAACCCTTTATCCTTCAAATTGAAAATTTCTCCAATCCCTTTGGCATTCGATAACTTGAAAAATATTGCTTGGATTCTCTAGTTACTTTATATTTGTGTTCAGGTTAATGATGTGCCGAGCTGTATAGTTTTTGGTGTAAATCTGTTATTTTGATCCTGAGATATTAACCCTTTATCCTTCAAATTGAAAATTTCTCCAATCCCTTTGGCATTCGATAACTTGAAAAATATTTCTTGAATTGTCAAGTTACTTTATATTTGTGTTCAGGTTACTGATGTGCCGAGCTGTATAGTTTTTGGTCTAAATCTGATAATTTAATCCTGAAATATTAACCCTTTATCCTTCAAATTGAAAGTTCCTCCAATCCCTTTGGCATTTGATAACTTGAAAAATATTGCTTGGATTGTCAAGTTACTTTATATTTGTGTTCAGGTTACTGATGTGACGAGCTGTATAGTTTTTGGTGTAAATCGGATAATTTGATCCTGAGATATTAACCCTTTATCCTTCAAATAGAAATTTCCTCCAATCCCTTTGGCATTTGATAACTTAAAAAATATTGCTTGTATTGTCAAGTTACTTTATATTTGTGTTCAGGTTACTGATGTGCCGAGCTGTACAGTTTTTGGTGTAAATCTGATAATTTAATCTTGAGATATTAACCCTTTATCCTTCAAATTGAAAATTTCTCCAATCCCTTTGGCATTCGATAACTTGAAAAATATTGCTTAGATTGTGAAATTACTTTATATTTGTGTTCAGGTTACTGATGTACCGAGCTGTATAGTTTTTGGTGTAAATCTGTTATTTTAATCTTGAGATATTAACCCTTTATCCTTCAAATTGAAAATTCCTCCAATCCCTTTGGCATTTGATAACTTGAAAAATATTACTTGGATTGTCAAGTTACTTTATAATTATGTTCAGATTACTGATGTGCTGAGCTGTATAGTTTTTGGTGTTAATCTGATAATTTGATCCGGAGATATTAACCCTTTATCCTTCAAATTGAAATATCCTCCAATCCCTTTGGCAGGAGATAACTCAAAAAATATCAATCCGATTGTCATGTTACTTTATATATTTATTCAGGTTACTGATGTGCTGTGCTGTATAGTTTTTTATATAAATCTGATAATTTGATCCGGAGATATTAACCCTTTATCCATCAAATTAGACACTCCTCCAATCCATTTCTATATGTACCCATACCTTGTATGGTGTACATAATGTCGACATCCGTGGTGGCCCTCCGTCATACAGCTTTCTACTAGTTGCGCGTATGGGTACACATCTGACGATTTCATCGTCTTATTTTTTTTTTTGTGAAGCGATCACCCTTGACCGCCCATAACTGACTCATTTATTTCCCCTTGACCCGAAACCCTGATTATTGTGACAGGACATTACATCTGGATGTGAAATCCTAAAATGATGAACGTCGAGGGGGTGGGGGGTGGGAGGGTGGAGGACAACCAACTTGGTTACAAGGCTCAAATCCTACAGACGCTGAAAACTGAAGATCTGGAAACCTTTCTCCATCCGCACCCCCACCAGTTACAAATTTGAGGGGTGTGACCACACCCCGCCCCATTATAATGCTCTAGCCAAGCTATGTGAGTTTGCCTCCCCCACCTTCCCCCTGGTGAGATCGGATATTGTTACTGAACCTTAACAACGCGGCGGTGCATTCATGACCTTCTTGTTCACGGGAACTCTGTGGTGAGAGTGCACAGACAGGCTTTGCTTGTTCTCAGTGTACTCATAACCAACAAATAGTGGACACCAAATACTGAAATTGTTTTTTAAAATTCTCGCTCAAATAACGTCAACGTGCAGAGTTGTATGGACACAATGGCGAGAACCTGTCCCCAATCTCCCGGATCAGCAGGCATCCTTGCCAGTGGCGTAGCCCGGGGGGAGGGGGGTGGGGAGGGGGGGGGGGGGGAGTGGCAGAGACTCAGGTCAACCTAAAGCTTTAACCCCCACCCCCCCCACCCCCCCCCCCCCCCCAAATAAAAAAGAAATACTGACCCAAATGCTCTCCAACATAGGGCTACACATGGATTCGATCTTAGAGCACTTAACTTTGCAAAATTTTCTCGACAGAGGTCCTATCCTGACTTGGTCGGCCTGGTCGTTACCCCCTCCTCCCACTTCCATGAAGGGAAGTGGGAGGAGGGGGTAACGACGGGAGGGTGCTAGCTTGGACTAGGCAAGGACCCCCCGAAACCCCACAACATTACAAATATCATGGTATGCCCCTCACAAAAAAATGGCTAACCACCCCCCCCCCCCCTCAATTATAGAATCCTGGCTACGCCCCTGAACAAATGGGAGTCGAAATAATAATAAAACTCAAGTGCTCTGTCCAGCGTTTCTTTGTAAATTTTTTGTTTCTTTTTAATCTGGTCATATTGGCCTGCCTATCCATAGGAGAGGTGTGCTGTTTTATACAGATATGGCACTGAGATGAGCAAAAACAGCATCCATGTTGTCATTGACAACATCATCAACAAAAATTGCGAGCGCCACTTCCTCAAATTCCATTCTGGTTTACATTTAAAGTGCAGTTTGCTGTTTCCTTGTGATTACTATTCTGTATCTTCACTGCGCATGTCACACTATTCCATGTAATCCGGAATATACTACGGAAACATAAGCAAAGCTTTTCTTGTCATCACTAAAGCTTTTTTCATGTGTTTCAATTCCATTCGTGTTTTTGTGGGAATAAATGGCCCAACAGTTAACAGTCGTCAGCAAAACGAAATAAAAATACTGTGTTATAAAATACATCCGTTGTGTATACATTTTCGGCATCCTAAGCGACGTAACCAACTTTGAAACTGAGTTATTTTGTTGAGTCGCGTAAGTCACCTATTTTCGTTTCGACATTTGAAGCTCCGACTGAAACGCAACAAAATAGAAATAAAAAAATCCGCCAAAAGAGACAATGGACAATTGATTGTCGTGTGATTTCATTAAATGGATGTTTATTTGACAAATTAAAATGCCCATTTATCACACTCGAGCACATTCGATTTTTGAAAATAATCGTTTTCATGCAAAGCGCGCATCACTCAGTTCAGCCTTTCCTCATTTTGGCCAATTTTTAGAGGGCGACTTGTAATCGCCCCGACTATTTTTCTACGCGACTTTGGGCTTAGAAGGGCGACATAATCGCCCTAGTCGCCCTCACGGCTGGTCCCTGCTACTATCCATATCACTTATAGTTATTTATCCTGCTCCAAGTTATTCATCCTTTACCGCTTTTCAATAATACTCTACCCTTAACCCTTTACCCAACGTAACAGCCAGCGCTATTCTCAAAAATTGTCAATTAATTTTTATTATTTTTTGTCTCAAAAACATAGGTTATGACCCCTCATTGGAACGAGCTTGTTGAGCTTGTTCTAATGAGGGGTCATAACCTATGTTTTTGAGACTGAAAATGAAAAAAAATTAGTTATTCAAGAATTTTTTTTGCAATTGTCATCTGCTTTTCATGTTAGTTAAAGGGTTAATATGTCCAGCGAGGGCTCTAAGAATTTATGTGAAGTGTCTATTTTCATAAGAAAGGAAGAAAAACACTCTCTTTCTCTTATCCCAGGCAGAAAGGATATTTCAGTTCATTCCATTTCTAGATGAATTCAGTCTACTATCCATATTGCTTACAGAAATATATGCAATTCGCATGGTGGAGTGAATAGAATCTCTGCTCATGAGATTAGAGCTTTATCATCCTCCTCGGCATATGCTAATTCCATTGCTCTATCAGATATTATGAAGACAGCTTACTGGACACAGCCTTCTACGTTCACTTCTTTCCACCTGAGAAATCTAGAATCTGTGGCAAATGATCTAAGATATCTAGGTCCCCTGTCTGCTGCTCAGAATGTTAAACAATTTAAATTTCAAGCCTTTACATTGCGATGTTTGACATTTATTGTGGCCTACCTCTTTGTTTTGCAAAATATTTATTGCACAATGGGAAGGGTGAAGGGTAGTCAGGGTACTTTCCCACACATTTTGGCTTTATAGCGAAAAGCCTCTGAGCCTCCCTCTTGGTTGTGGTGGACCACAAATAATGACAAAGTTTGGTGTACAGTAGAACCTGTCTTGAGAGACCGCCCTTTGGGCCACACAAAAGTGGTCTCTCAAGACAGGTGGTCTCTCATAACAGGTTTCAGGTTTTCTCAAGTCAGTGAATAACCAACCACAAAATTCAGAAATGGAGAAGAATGGATTTTTGTAATTACTTTGTAGTTGTTATTTTTTATGAAGTTTTTGTAACAAATTGAAATGGACTGTTATAAAAATTATAAAGATAAATTAGTGTTGAAAATCTTCCTTGAAGATTTTCAACACTAATTTATTTTTTATTATTTTTATAACAGTCCATTTCAATTTGTTACAAAAAGATTTTCAACATAAATTTATTTTTATTCCTATCTGTCACATTTCAGGTATGTATGAAATTGTTTTTCACAGAGGTCTTATAAAAACATCTCAATCTGTAATGAGTTAGCAATTGAAACCCAATTAAGAGCTTTTAATACTTTTAATTATGTTAGTATAACCACAATGGATTTTCCAATTCCAGAACAGGTAAAACATTTTTGTCATGGTTTCAGACTTCAAAGGGGCGGTCTCTCAAGACAGGTCCATTATGGCATAAAAATACAAGTTGGTACCAGGTCGCAGTGGTCTCTCAAGACAGGTGGTCTCCCATAGCAGGTCCATTATAGAGTAAAACCAATCGGTGCCTAGTACATGTGGTCTCTCAAGACAGGTGGTCTCTCAAGACAGTGGTCTCTCAAGACAGGTTTTACTGTATTGTATATCTGTATGTAGTTTTAAAAGTCATGAGATCATTCCATACAATAACTCATGATTCGTAATCTTGATACAAATCATCTCATGTTACCTCTGAATGCATTTATATTTTGGTTCCCTTGATCTAAATTAGAGTATTTAGGTTATGCTATGGTTTTAGAAGAGGTAACCAGTCTTACGCCAGATTGGATTCTTGTATCTTTACAGGTATTGCATCCAGCAAAGATATTTATCTATCACTCCCTGGGTGTAAATAAATCCTATTTTATCCTTAATAAGCTGTTTAAGGATTTCTGCTTTTTGGAGTAAGTAATAGCCTGCTTGTTATTGTTTTTCCTTTTAGTCCTGTTTTAGCCCTTCATCCTTTATCTATTCAGCTTGTCTGGGTCATGGGTAATGGTGGATAAATAATGTAAATTTCATGTAATTTCTGCATTTTTCATATCTTCCACTGGCTCAGACAGGAAGTGCCCTCCCGTGAGTAAATCACTCAAACCTCCCCACATTAGAACTATTACACTCGGCAGGCATCACAAAAGAATGGTTATTGGCTGGGATTGAGGACACTTGCTAGGCTCTGTGCATATACAGAAGCTATCTGTGGATGACTGTACAGGATTTTAGTTTTTTTATATTGGATTGGAGTAATTTTTGGTGCATGTGTGGTTGGGTGGGGGAGGAGGGGGGGGGGGGGGGGTCAGAATTAAGCATTTGATCTGAATATAGAATATTCTGACAAATAGAGTTCCAGCATGTCTGGACCAGTGGTACGTATGATAAATACAGAAATTACTTGAAATTTCCATCTTTGTTTCAACTCCAGTGACAATTGTTGTAAAATACTTGAGCTGTTTGTGCCTTTCATTTCTGTGATAAATATTTTTCTTGATTTTTAACATCACTTTGCTCATTTGTTTAAACTCTTAATATTTTTGTAAAGTTTGTCTGCTTGTATAGTGCTGCATTTTTTAATGTGTAAAAAATATACTTCATGGTCATCATTTGCTTCCCGTATTTTATACTCATATTACATATATGAAATGTATCTCTTCTTGATTGTAGCCCGTTTTACTATCTGTTATGTTATAAAAAAATGAAAAATATCTTAACAAATATTTTTTTATATCTATATATATGTCTCCATAGATTCAATAGATTCTTTAGAATATCTTTCCAGAAGCGATATACTTTAGCTCGAAAATTACTGTACATGTTTTAATTGCAATTATTATCATTTTAGCTGACATTCTTTAGTATATTAACAGAGTTTAGTGGGGCAGTAAAACTCAGTAATGCATGACATCATGCAAGTGGAAGCGAGCAGCGTGCAAAAACAAAATTCATTAACAGCACGCCGCCTGCTTCCGGTCATGGTAATTAATAGTAATAACATGATTTTGTTGGGTGTCACAGTTTATTAACAACCCTTGAGGACTGAATAACAGCCCCCTGGCTTATTAACACCCTCGACTTCATCTCGGGCCAGTAATAAACCTTTAGGTTGTTAATCATTCTTCTCGGTCTGTTAATAAACCATAACACCCTCTAAATTGTAATATTGTAATATTAAACCATGTTTTAATTGTATTTAAAACATCGCAGCACTTATAATAAAAAGAATACCTACTATTTTGTGTAGGGACCAGAATTATCTCATGAGTGACTGCAAGGAAAGCTAAGTTTTCATTCGCATCTTTTAGCCACTCATGAAACCTCAGTTTTCTTTAGTCACTTGTGAGATAATTTTGGTTACCTACTCAAAAACTTAGATATCCTCAGTGTATTTGTTAGTATTGCTTCCATAATATTTATTTGTTACAGTGCAAATTAACAGGTTGAGTGCTAAATAATTTTTTTTTCCAGCGGGAACCCCAGGAAGTGAAGCAGTGCTTGTTTACTGTGATAAACAAGTTCTGTTTCACTGGTAAAATAGGACCCAGTCACTAATGCTTAGGAGTGGAAGTCCTCTAAAATAGGCAACTTGGGGTATAAACTATTGACTGACCATGACTTTATCTCCATGTTGTGGTCATGATTAGCCATTGTGCAGAAGTATATGACCTTAAACACCAATAAATAAATAAATTATTTTTCAATGGTGATTTGAAACATGGGTATTTTTTTCAAAGATACCCTGCTACCAGTTCAAGTAACCTTACTTTAGTAACATTTTATTCATAAATAATAGTTTGGTTACAATTATTGGAGAGTGCCAATAGGCACTCTCCAATAAATTGTAACCAAACAATTTTACATGAAAAATCTATTGCTGAGCAAACATCAAACTTTCAGCACTTTTCAGTAGAGCCATGATAGTGGTTTCGAGCACTCAACCGGGAGAGCAGTGATTCAGTGGTAGACTGTTGGACATTTGTGCTAGAGGTCCTGAGATCGATCCCCGTCTGGGACGACCCACGTTGTGTCCTGGGCAAGGCACTTTATCTTGGTTGCCTACATGGGGGCACGATGACGCCATGTACTAAGGCGTACTGCACGTCAGTGGTGCACATGTCTTCAACTGCTGTAACCCTGCTTGAGTGGAGCTTGAACAGAGTTAGAATGTTGAGGAGCTGACAGTTGCTCGTCGATGCTTGGTGGTTCTCTCTAGGTACTCCGGCTTCCTCCACAAAACTGTCATGGTCATGATTAGCCATTCTGCATAAGTATGTGACCTTAAACACCAATAAATATCTGATAATGCATAAGAATATCAAGCAAAATTTCATCCGATGGACATTCAAGTTAACCTTTAAGGGCTTGGAGATTTTTATACATTTTCGCTATATATTGAAAGACTACCTCCCATGGCTTTGCAGTTGTTTCTATTCAACCAAGACACAGAGGCAGCCAAGACTTGCCTTGAAACAACTGACAAGGTTTTGAGTTTACCCAAGTAATGAATGATGGGGCACCTTTCCTTTTCATTAAAAAGTTACCAATGTTAGAATTAGGCTCTTATGGGTTAAACACAGAGCTCCATTGGATGAAACTTTGCTTGGCATTCTTTTGCTTTTTCACAGACAAGTAGTTATAGTCTGGGTGGAAGTTCCACTCCATAGGTGTTTTAAAGTTAACCCACTCTCCACACACTGTAAGACAAGTATATGTATTAACCCCTCAACCAACACAATGGGGAGACGACAGTTGCAAAAATGCTTCTTGAGTAACAAGAAGTTGTCTCAAAAACATGTCTTATGACCCACTCATTTTGAAGACATGCAACTCAGATTTCCCCCAGGAGGATTTCTGACATTGAAGTAACACATCTCCAATCTTGTATTATTGGCATTCAGTGCCTTGGGGGGGGGGGGGGGAGAGGAGGGGGCAGATTTATTCAGGAAGTGACAGATCACTTACTTCACAGGCAGTCCTGTTTACCTTCATAATAACAAACAAAAACTTGGCTGTTTGCATAATGCTCCATTTACCCCAAACAATAACCTGAAAGTAAATATTGGCAGTCATCTAGTTTTTGAGGTTGAGCTGATTACCAGCAGGATTTTAGTTCTCAATCTCTTTATCATGTGCAGGACCAGGCATTTTGGCTAGTCAAAAACAAACAGAATTTGGATGTCATTTAATTTTTACTTGTTTATTGTTATCAGGTCATTTGAATCTGCCTTGTGCTGAACACAAAGTTCTCTGAACAGGTTTTATAATTTTTTTTTCTTTCAGTGAAGCCACATGTAATTCCCCACAGCACCAGGTCTGTTGAGCTTTTTCCTGAGTTTGTGGGGGAGGGGCAAAACTTCTGTTTTCAGAGAAGAATCAGATTTTTAAGTTTTTTTGAACTCAATGTTGGCAGGGGTTCCTGCAAGGCTTTGGATTCAAGGAACAGCCTTGAGTTTGACAATGGGCCATTCAAGGCCTTGAAATTTGGATCTGGAATCCTTGCAAAGCCTTGAATGCTCTTGAAATAAAAACACCCATAGTGCGTAATCTAAGTATATAGTTTTATATGCCATAGTTTGTGAAGGCATAGTCCTTACAAGGACACTCCAATCATTACCCTCTCATCCCACTTTCCTTCAATGGCCTTGAATTTCATTAGTCCATGCCTGCAGGAACCCTGTTATATGTTAACCCTTTTCCCAAATTAATGGCCAAAACCAGCTAGCGCTATTCATGAAAATTACCATTCAATTTGTTTTGTTTTTTTTCTTAAAAGACATAGTTTATGACTCCTCATTGGAACGATCATTGAGCTCGTTCCTGTGAGGGGTCATAAACTATGTTTTTAACGCAAAAAAATGAAAAAAATTAGTTACTCAAGAATTTGGCATGCAAGTGTTGTCAGCCTTTCATGGTAGGTAAAGGGTTAATTTTATTTCATAAAGAATCAAGAATGACGCACTCTTTTTGTACAGAACATATAGTATTACCAGGTACCACTGGAAGGAAACTGGAGGATAACCACAAGAAAATTTGTATTCCATTTTTTTGTATTTGCCTATTTTGATAACTCAGTTTGCATCATTTCTTGGGAAGCAGTAAAGGAGAGCTTTCCAAGAAATGATGTCAACAGTTGAAATCAAATTTTCTCTAGGACATCAAATATTCTCTTGGACGTCTTATGATTTATTTCTGCAGCTTCTTAACATGAGTACAAATGAAAAATATGTATTTTTATACTGTACCAATGACCCAGACATAGCTGGTGCTAACTCTTAAAATATAGGGCCAAACACAAATTTTGCCCCCCAATCCCCAAAATTTGCATCTAAAACTAAAGAAAACATGTCCAGAGAGGCCCTCCACACCTCGCCCCCACTGCGCATGCGCAGTGTCAAGGACGTTCCGAAATTGGCGCCATTTATCATTCTAAGTTTGGCCCTTCATCAGTTAACATCTGACTGATCTTTGTGCTTTTAAATCTCAGTTTAAATGATGCCAGACAAATAAATATTAGTGAAATGGTGATTCTAAGGAGGATAGAAAAGGAGGAGAGGAAAAGAATGTGTGACAGAATATTATCAGGGCTGTAACTTAAAATTTTTTAATGAAATTATGTTAAGTTACCTATTTTCAAGGCAGCAGCCATTTTGTTGTCATTCTGATTATTTAGTTACACTGTTTTTACAAGTGTTTTTCCTCTCTCCCTGTCCTTTAAGTTCCCCCTTGCTATTCTCCCATGCTTTTGGCATAATTTCTGTAATTATTATTACTAAAATTTCTTGGGAGTTTAGCTGAATAACAGAATGAATTCTGTTCTTTCCCCATGTTTACGTCTTCACCTACGGGTGGTTAGGCGTTGTGTTCTGCATCTACCATCTGATGTTCTGCAGTTTCTTCCCTGGAAGTCTCTGTTTTGCATCAGATGGTGTATTTTTGGTAACTGATTTCGGGCCTGGGTGCCTGGAGTCTTATTTTAGTGTTTTTACACTCATTGTTTACATTTACAACAGCCCTCTGTGTGAGGGGGGGATTTCTAAATAATAATATCTTTATGTTATTTCAATCATAACTAGATACATTATTATTGTTCGTAAGTGTTGAATAAATTGTTTAAAATATTTTTAAAATTTTTGTCCACACTTAGGCTTGGGATCCATTGGGGCTCAACGTTACTTTTCAGAAACTTGGGCTGTTCTGAAAAAATATTTTTTCAAAATATTTTGATTTCAATTATTTTTTCTATATTAATGGATCATATTATTATGTATTTTGATTGCCAGGGGTTAGTGCGAGTACCAGGACTTGTTTTCTTTTCACATTGAAAGGATATTGATCAATTGTTTTAAGAGGAAGTCTTCCTCTGACCTTATTATCATTCTATATGTGGTCAGTGTACTCGCATTAACTCCGGTTCTGTATCGTATGATTTCGATGACAATATGGGAAGCGTATGTCACGGTATGTTGTTGGGGATTTGGACACTCCGGTCCTTTCCCCGCAGGGTCACTCTACTTTATCAATTTCTATTTCAGACGATCAAGATTAGGGTGATGTATCTGTGATGTCTTCCAACAGTGTGCCTCCGTCGTCACAATTAATGAAGGGCTAGCGGAAAAGTGCTCATGTAATACGCCAATTGCCTAAGAGGACCCTAGTAGGTTCGACGGCCTTTGACGTCCGCTAGCTCGCCCGGTGTAGCGTCCATTCACCGAATGGTTCGGCAGCCGGGTTCGTCCGTTGCGGTTTAGAAGGAATTTTGGGGTGATGCGAGCACTATAAAATTAACTTAATGCACACCCAGTGACGGCGGATCGGAGGGAGAACGGAGGAAGCCTTTTAGTCCGGTTCATAGCTCGTTCCGGTCCATCCGGACGGCAAGCGAGAGAGGCCCCTCTCTCGTTCAACAACATCTGGCCCCAGATGTTGTGGTACAAATGTGTCGTTAGCGGAGCATACGTCCGTCGCTCGGGACGCTCCGTTGTATAGGCAGTCCGCTGAGACTGCTAAGGCTTCCTCTTCTCGTCAGCGCACACGACCGCACCTTGGCTGCGTGACCGCCGATATATTACCAGCTTCGCCGATCAAGGATTCTTCGGCGACCAGGTCACACCATCCGGCAGCCAGGGATTCGAGACCGATGGACTCCGGATGTTCGCATAGGAAAAGTATGCGGGAGCCATCTGATGCGGAGCTGCCCTCGGCGAAGCAGCGATAGACTGCGCCTCCGCAGGTCTCGACGCCGGACATTCTTGTGCACATAGCACAGCTTATCGCAGCATCCCAGCAGCCGACAGAAACGGTGTCGGATCGAGAATTATCCGACAGCGCTGGGTCGGTAGCCGGGGACTCGAGGCCTGCAGACTCCGGACGTTCGCATAGGAAGTATGCGGGAGTCAACGTACACGGAGCTTCCAGCGGCAATGCATCGTAAGTCCGCTACTGCACAGGCCTCGGGAACGAACGTGCTTTCCTTAATAGCACAGTTTATCGCAGCATCCCAGCATCAACTGAATCTGTCGCATATATTTTATCCGACGATGCTGGGTCGGGACGCTCCGCGGAAGCGGGTACGGACGTCCGAAAGTTTCATCCGGTCCGACGGGATACCGAAAGGGATTCGGTGGATTTCAAGCTTTCCCTTTCGGAACAACATATGCTGCGATGCCGGATAAGAAACTGATAGCGTCGGTGGACTTAGAAATTTTTGGTTCGGTTCAGGGACATCGTCCCTCAGTTCCGACATAGTCCAATAATGTCACACAAACTTTCGAATTATTGAACGACGCTATATATATTATTATTTTATGCTTGCTATCCAAGCATTTCTGGTTTCTTGTTCGAAGAGTTATGGAGATGTCTTTCAAAAGTGTGCCTCTGTCGTCATAGTTAATGAAGAGTTAGCGGCAATAAGTGCTCATGGAATATGTCTATCGCTTACGGAGTGACATTCGCTAGCTCACCCGGTGTAGCGTACATTCATCGAATGGTTCGGCTGCCGGGTTCGTCCGTTGCGGTCTAGGAAGGAGATTTGGGTGATGCGAGCACTTTAATTACTTTAGTACTCACCCAGTGACGGCAGATTGAGGACAGATCGGAGGAAGCCAACAACATAGGGGACCGCATGTTGTGGTTCAGATATTTTACATTCGGAGCATATGTCCGTTGCTCGGGACGCTCCGTTATATTGACAGTCCGAGAGACTGTCTTTAATGCTTCCTCATCCTCACAGCAGGGCACACGACCGCACATTGGCTACGTGACCTCGAGTATCCGATCAGTTTCGGCATTCAGTGATTCCACAGCGAATAGGTCGTGCCATCCGGTAGCCAAGGGACACGAGGCCTATACACTCCGTTCGCTCGCATATTGGAAGTATGCACGGGGTAACGATCTCGGAGCTTCCTGCGGCAATGCATCGTAAGACCGCTGCTCCTCAGGCCTCAGTGACGGACGTGCTATCCGAGTTAGCACAGTTGTTTCGCAGCATCCCAGCAATTGACGGTTTCTCGGTCGAATCAGGAATTATCCGACGGCGCTGGGTCGGTGCGCTCCGCGGTTGCATCAAGCTACGGACGACCGAACGCTTTATAGGGTCCGACAGGATGGCGAAAGGGATTCGAAAGATTTCGAGTTTTCCCTTTAGTAGTATCGGAAGATGCCTTTCATATCTTCTGGCATTTCTTCCAGTGATTATTTTTCGGACTTCATTGCTGCGATCTTGGATAAGAGACTTATAGCGTCATTGGACTCGGATTTTTCGATCGGTACAGGGACTTTGTCCCTGACTTACCGACGCAGTCCAATATTGTCATTACAACATGTGTTTTATTTTTCGACGCTATATATTTATATATATATACAAGACGGCTACTAAGCATGATAGTTTAGTTTCTTGTCCGCGTGGCTCATTTCTGCCATTTTATCTTTTTTACATATAGTTTATTTTGGCAGAGCAGGGCATACCGAGAGTTCATATGCGTCTAGACGGTGTGATTAAAGACTGCATATATTCTTTTTCACCGTTTATGTCTTTTCCAATTTCAATGTTGGGAACGACATTATGTATATTAGACTTAACTTAGACGCTTTATTATACGTAATCCGCCTTACTGAGGCGTTATCATTACGTCTTCAAGAAAAGATTTACGGGATATTATTCTCAATGTAATTTCTTTTGAGGGCAGTAGTTTGTTCACGTATAACTCCGCCCTTCAGTGGCTGATTGGAGTTGGTTAGACGTGAGGCAGCCCTAGCTACATCCACGCGTGGATAGTAGGTTAAGAACTCTCTCAGAGTCGCTTCGTTCTCGGAGGAGCTTCTCTTCGACGGCAACTTTCCGGCAATCCATGAATTGCTTGATTTTTACATTCTCTTGTCTATCTAGTGTTACAAGAGATTCAGACTGGGGCAAACATTCGGTGGTTGACTCAGAGAGTGCCGCCGCAGTTGCCGGACCCGAGTGTGGCTGTTATGACGGTTGCCAGTCAAACAGATTGGGATATATACTGATCCCTACGGATTCGAAGTGCCAGGGTCTTTGGGTTCCGCAGTCTTTTAGCTATCAGTTAACTTCCGCGGAATAATGTTTTTTAGGCTTGCTTTATGTCATTGCATGAACATTATTCAGAAACGCATGCCCAAATTCCTGTCCTTTAATTCGACAGTAGTGGCGTATCTCCGGAACCAGGGAGGCACTCTTTCGTTTCCGTTATTCAATTTAATGGAAAGAATCCGTCTGTTGGTTATAGTACACCAAGTTCAGTTTTGGTCCGTCATATTCTGGGTCGTCTGATTGTTTTATCGCACTCCCGTTCTCTTACGGGTCGCTTGTTGCTGTCAGAATGGACTCTCAACAAACAAGTATTCAATCAGATTTGCTATCTATGGGAGCGCCCAATGATGTTTTATTTATGACACAGTTGGCTAATCAATTGCAGACGTATGTGTTGGCTTGTCCAGATCTCTGAGCTAATACTGTTAACGCTCTATTGATCTATAGGACAGAATGATAGGATACGCGTATCCTCCGGCGCTGTTGTTTTTAGCAGGTATTGCTAAGATAAACAACCACAATATATTTCTGTTGATAGCATCTCTATCTTCACAGAGATCATGAGTAATTTACTCTCTTGTCTACTGTGGATCTTAACGTGAAATCTTCCTCTATGTGAGGATCTTTTTTCACTGGGTAAATCGTGTCATTTTTATCACAACCAGCAAGGTCGCAACCTTCATGTTTTCCGTTGTGTGGTCCATATTGCATTGTAAGCACTGTACTGGACGAGCTTTGGACGCGATTTCTTACTATAGGAGATCCTCTTCTTCGCTATTCTATGCGACTAAAGTGGAGGCTCTTCCGTCGTGGTGTAGGGATCATTATGTTCATATGGTTGATCCCTCCATACTACTCATTGCTATTTTTTAGTATACTTGTTTCACAAGATCTACTGCAGCCTGTTGTTATTTAGGTTATAGGTTTATGTTACCTCATACCTATGCACTCTACGATAGTTTACAATTGAGTCTTTTGTCTCTTTATCTAAGTCAGTTAGTAACTTTTTGATAAATAGACTTAGAATCTTTAGATTAAATTCCTATACGGATTTTAACTTCAGGTTCTTATTTAGCTAAGTAATCATTTGAGCCTCTGGAAACAGTAGTTTTCAAATTCTGACCTTTTAGACAGTAATTCTGTTGGTTTCTCTTTTACTGTAGAGTCAGTGAGTTTCATGCACTATCGATGGATGATTTTCACTTTCATAGTTTCGGAATCAATACTTCCGTTACTATTTAGGTTGGATTGTTGCATAAGAGTTAGGCTCCTATTATCCGGAACCTATTATTTTAAGGTCCTTCCGTCTTCGTATGGGCATAGGCCTTTACTCTTTCCGGGTACAGTTTATGTATTTATAAACAGATATCTGTTTATTACAAGGGCGTAAGCTTCTTCTGTCTTTGATGTCTAGTAGAAGGACGTTACGCTCCATTTTATTGTTAATGGATTCTATTAACTAGCGTACTGCTTATGGTATATCATTGGCTTAGCAGTTGTGCTTAAGATTTCGGCTCATGAAGTAAGAGTTCTTCTACTTCTTGGGCTTACATTAATAGTGTTCTATTATAGATTTTTGAAGGCTGCTCATTGCGCTCAGCCATCCATTCATGAATTTTATCTCAGAAATATCGAGTCCATTTCTGGAGGCCTCTATTGTTAGGTCTATTATCTACTGCTCAGAATGTCATTCACTTAACAGTTGCTACTATAGCTAGGTAGGCTGTCTGTTTCGGCAGTGTCTCCGTTCGGCTGCCCTCTTCGCTCTGGGCTATTTGACCCAGGGCAAGAAAAAGGGGGGGGGAGGGTGTTCCCTTGGGTCACCTGTTTTTACTATGAAAACAAGGGGATACCTCCTCCGGAGTTAGTAATTCTGAGCTGTTTTTAGGATGGTTGTTTAGTGAGAAGTTTAAGTTTATAAAATTCATTCAAGTCTTAGTTTTTAAAGTATAGCTTTTGAATATTGCATATGTCAACGGACATGATTATGCAATTCTCACACACTTTTAGGAGTATAAGAGTCTCTATTCTCTAGACTTACTTTATTATTGGCTTACTTTAAAAATTATTAGTATAAGGATTATTGGATATTAATAGAGTACATGGATGTATGAAGCTCAATTTTTGGAAGGTGTTGTATCTTTCTAATTTATCATAAATAAGAAAGATACATGTAAGGCCTATTACTTCTTTTCCCTACAGGGGATGACTCTATTTTTTTTTATTGAGCGTATTCCATTTTGCTCTATGTCCTTGGCCCTCCAGCCTTTTTACTATTCAGCTATGTCTGGGTCATTGGTACAGTATAAAAATGTTAAAAAATTTATAGTAATTTATATATTTTTTATACTTACCAATGACCCAGACGGGGATGGCCCTCCCAGGAGTTGGGAACTCTTGCCTCCCCGCTGAGTACATAGCGCTTACCAGGCACTGGTTATTAGAATGATAAATGGCGCCAATTTCGGAACGTCCTTGACACTGCGCATGCGCAGTGGGGGCGAGGTGTGGAGGGCCTCTCTGGACATGTTTTCTTTAGTTTTAGATGCAAATTTTGGGGATTGGGGGGCAAAATTTGTGTTTGGCCCTATATTTTAAGAGTTAGCACCAGCTATGTCTGGGTCATTGGTAAGTATAAAAAATATATAAATTACTATAAATTTTTTAACTTTCACTTCTTAACATGAGTACAAATGAAAAATATGTTTTCAGACAAAATGAAATAGCCATTTCTATCAAGAAGCAAAAACAACAGCTTACCAGGAAAAGTAAAGAATACCTGGGAACATAAAACAACTGCTTTAACTACTAGTTAAAAGGACAATAAGCAACGATTTTGAAAGCACTAAGTTGACCATTTAACCCTTTACCTAACATGAAAAGCAGACGACACTTGCAAACAAAATTCTTGAATAGCTAATTTTTTTCATTTTTTGTCTCAAAAACATAGGTTATGACCCATCTTTGGATTGAGCCCAACGAGCTCACTCCAAAGAAGGGTCATTACCTATGTTTTTGAGACAAAAAGTGAAAAAAAAAATAATGAAAATTAATTGGCAATTTTTGTGAATATGGCAGGCTGGTTTTGGCCATTATGTTGGGTAAAGGGGTAACAAAACCACAATGTCTATTATGCAGAGGTACCTTTATGTTTCATATATCATTCACGTGAAAGCATCCTATTCGATTAAATAAATTAACTTTCCCCTTGGGAACCCCAGGAAGTGAAGCAGTGCTTGATTACTGTGGTAAACAAACTCTGCTTCACTTGTAATACGACATGGGGTGGAAGACCGCTGAAATGGGCAACTTGGGTATCAATGATTGTCTAAACTTGACGTCATCTCTATGTTGTGGTCACAATTAGCCATTGTACAGAAATATGTGACCTTGAAAAAATAAATAATTAAATTGAAGGCGCGAATTTATCGGACATTTGAAAAAACGGCAGCTTCAACCCAAACTGATTAGCCGACTACTCACAGAAACTTTTGCACAATGTCCTATTCCATATTCGGCAAAATTAGCTTTCTTAGAATGTCAAAGGTGAAGGTAGTGTTCATGTGGGTCTATTAATGGCATACACATCAGTGAAATCTCTCAGATTGCCATTGTCAATGATACACAGTTGTTCTTCATGGCAGTCATTTATTTGAACAGCAGAAAGTTAAAATTTGAAAACTTGTGTTTTCAGAAATGATTCAACAGGGAATTGTTTACTTCTGAAATATTTCCGGTAACTTCATTCATATCTTTGCAGTGTCCAATTTTGTCTGCATCAAATCTTTTCAATTACAGTTTTTTTAAATTTTGTGTTGCTTCAGTTGTCTTTCTCATTGTATACAATGGGTTTTTTTTTTTACTTGCTCTTTCACATACAGTACAGTCGCCATGGACTGGTCATAATCCATGCATGGGCAGTGATGTCCATAGATGCATTTACCAGGTAATAAAAATCTTCATCAGCAAAATTTTAATTATCATGGAAAAATTGCCCATCCGTGAAAAGTGACCAGTTCACGGTGGCTGTACTGTACAAGCAAAATCTGAGAGTCAATATTTTTTCAAATTAGTGGGTTATAGTCCCTTTAAAGTTGCTGTTGAGTTCCAGACAGTTATTCTCCATATTGGCTGCAGCAAGAGGCCAGGTAGAAGCATAAGATACTGTTCCAGCTGGAAAAAAAATTCAGAATAACTACATAAAAACATTTATCCTATTTCACCTCCAATGATAATTAACGACGCTTTCCAGTATTTGGGTGTGAAGTTGCTCTGTGGTTATTGCATTGGATGGATAAGTTGTGAGTTAGAATTTATTCAGAGTCACAGCCTTTGTGGAAGATACTGAACCCCACTTGCTTGTAAGAGAGCATAAGGTGCACATGGCATCTTGATGGTATATGTGCCTTTAACAAGTGTAAACTGTTACATGTTGCTTGTTTCCAAGTCATTTGACTTCCACCAGCCATAAAAACAGTATGACCCTGGCTGTCAAAAAGTGTAATTAATCCCAAATAAATAATTAAAGTTAAAATAGGGTTATTTTTTGTGGTTATCTTACAAATTACTGCAGTAGGTACAGCAACTTGCTCATCCTTTCTTGTAAAATTAATTCAATTAGAAGTAATATATATTTTTGCACTCATGTACTTATTTGCTTTATAAAATATATTTATTGCATTATACCTTTATAATCAAAATGAATAGCACTACCTAGTCAATTTCCATTACAGTAGCCCAGTCTCTGAATGTTTTATACTTTAAGGCCCTTGTGTACTGTATGTGAGTGATGTAAATGACGAGATTAGATCTAAATCAACATTTTGTGATATCTGTAGTTCTTCCTTGCTGTAGGACAAAGACTTAATCAATGACACTGCACCCACTACCCAATGTCATACATATGTATCTTTAATCCCTTAACCCCTAGCTTCATTTTAGCAGACAATACTGCCAAGCCAGAAAATAAGCAGACTGTCATCTACAAAATGAGGTCCCCAGAGGGTGAATTTAGTGATGCTACCCTGCATAGCAGGGTAGCATCACTAAATTTACCCTCTGTGAACCTCAATCTGAATCAGGTCTCAAAACTAAACTGAAAGAGGTACCCAGAGGATAAATTGGCCCACTGTATGAGATAGTATCATCCAGTTCACCCTCTGGGGACCCCATTCTGCAAATGTCAAACTGCTTATTTTTTCAGGCCTGCCCAGAACAGCAAAACTCTTGCTACTATATTTTGTATAATTTGTGTTGATTTTCAGTGTTCTCACATGAATCATTTTCGAGAATGGATTCAGAGTGGATTCTGATTCTTGCATGAACTTTAACCTTCGTGGCTGCTTGTTTTGGAAGCCAAGACTTGATTATCAGCCACTCATATGGTAATTGAACTGTTCTCTGTAAGTCATCACTGTGATTAACCCCATAGCTGTTTGTTTTGGCAGCCAAACTTTGACTCTGAGCCCCTGAGATGGTAATTCATCTGTTCTATTAAGACGTCCTTGTGATTGCACTTTTTGACACCGTCCTGGGGCCAGTAAAATTGTCAGATGTAGGTGTTTAAGGAATAATTATAATATTGCTGCAATGAATCAGTGTCTCAAAATTATAATCAGTGATTTCAATGTGTCACCTTCAATGTTGAAATTGGTATCATCAAATGTTTGTCTTTGTTTTATAGCATGGCCCAAATTTCTGATATCTTAGTGTCCAAGTTGGTAGCTGAGATGCAAAATATTGATTTATTTTTATCACAATTTTTGCATTTGTTATGATGCATGCCGTGTGCAAGAGCCTTCACACTTTTCCTATGTATTTTATGATGTATGATTGTTGTATTATTTAACTGCTGAAAACTGACTTTCATTATGGGTTGTAAAATGTTACCCATGATCTTATTGAACAATTTATAACCTGTTTCAGACTATTACCAAAGTGATGTACAGGAAAGGCCTGCACCTAGATGCCTACAAAATGTGACTACAATGGAACCCTCTTAATTGAATAGCCACTTTCCAGTAAAAAGTATTCAGTTAACAGGAGTATTCAGTAATGGGGATTTGTCATTTTTTTGTATTCTAAATAAAAAAAAAGAGCATTTATTCTATTATATCTTGTTTGACAGAGTTCTGTGAAACAAAATGCCATAGATTAAATGCTTGTATCAGATGTACTGAGGCTAATAGGTCAAGAAAAACTGTCCTTCCAAAAACGAAGTACTTCCTTGTATCGCTTCTTATAAATGTTACCTTTTCAGGTCTGCTTTAAACATTTGAGTTGATCTCTCCAGTGCATACTTGGAAAACATAGTTGGCCTAATTCAAAAGTTTCATATCGCAAAAAGAGTGTGTTTCACCGAAACATGGGCTGTTATGCATGTTTTTAGAGGTCATCAAAATTTTTATTTTCCTTTTGTCTGTAATTTTGTTGTATCATATTAAGCTCTCAGATCACTAGTCAAATTCTGTAAGGAATTTCACACTGTTATGGGCTATTTGTTTACCCAGTTTGTGTGCTGTTAATGTAATGTGATGTCTCTTTATTCACAAAGATATACAGATATTCTTTCACACTCCAGTTATATATACTCCAACCAACAAGAATTTAACTGGTTGAATGCTAGAAGCCACTAAAAAAATGAGGGTACCAGAGCAAAAGCCAACATTTCCCTTGCTGATGTTTCATATTCAGTCAAACACCAATAATATTCTGTAAGTTTGTTCTATTAAAAATTATTGGAGAGTGCCTATGGGCACTCTCCAATAATTTGTAATAAAACAAATTTTGATGAACAAATTCAGAACACTAGAAATATTATAGCCCTCAACCAGTTAACTATACCCTACTCTCAAAGAGAATAGGTGGTATACTGGATTACCTATGCCCGTCTGTCTGTCTCTGTTATCTCAGCAGTGAGTGGATGGATTTCAATGAAATTTGGTATGTGGTTTCTTTGGGATGACCCGCTTCCATCACATGTTAAACAAAGATGCTCACACTATTTTCACCTGAGTTATGGCCCTTACTTTTGTCAATGTTTCAGTGGGTTTTTTTTAATTCATTTATACTTCATTGGTCCAGCCTTGCAGTGGGGGTATGAATTGCCTTCAGCAATAGTTCTTGTTCACCTTGAAAACATCAAGATATGAATTTGAAAACAATTGGTGGAACTACAAAGTGTAATCATAAAAAAAACTATAGCTGTGATGTGTCTTCATTCATAATATTTAGTAAACAAACATGTCTAAGAGTAATGGTAAATGTCGCCAAAGATTCAACCAAATTGATTAATATTTCTTTTTTTGATTAAAAAAAAATGAATGTTTATGATATTTTTATTTATATTCAATTGGAGGGAATATTTCAGTTCATCAAAAAAACAAATCTTTGAGGTTCACCTTTCCAACAAATTGAAATATATCATCTGATTGAATCTAAAAATAGGTGAGGGCTATATTTATTAAGAGCTAGACTGGTTCCAGGCCATAACAGAATCAGATCCATTTAACTAGTTGAGGGCTATATTATTTTTGGTGGTTCTGATTTGTTCATCAAAATTTGTTTCATTACAAATTATTGGAGAGTACCCACAGGCACTCTCCAATAACTTGTAATAGAACAAATTTATATAAACAGCAAATTAGTTGTGTTTGAATATGAAACATGAGCAAGGAAAATGTTGGTATTTGCTGGGGTACCATCCTCTTTTGAAAGCCCTGATAGTGGCTTCTAGCACTCTAACCAGCTAAGAATTTGGGTAGTGGCTTGAGACCTTGGTATAGTATATGAGAACAAACATTGGAAGTAAGCCCATGAGAGTCCCAAAAAGGATAAACAGTAGATCTTTCAACATTCATGAACTGGTCACAGGTAGCGTGATTGGGCACAAATTTAGTATTGTCAGTGTCAAGCAGACAGTAAGGGAAATATGGTGTTTAGTATGTGGGGTTCAGATAAAATCCCCCCCCCCCTCTAGAATGCCCACCCCCTAGAATCCCCCATAATAAAATCATTGAAGGCATGTCTTGATGATGCAGTTACAAGATTTGTCAGCAGTGACTTGGGTCTTCAGAGTCAGGACAAATCACAAGTATGACATGCATTTATTCACCAAATAATTTCCAGGAACTATTATACTAGTATTAAACTGTAATCTCAATTGACTAACATTGCAACTATATCAATGCTACATGCCTTCATTGAAGGCATAGATTGGTGTTCTTACAAATAATAGTCAGCTGGGACTTCATACTTGAGACAAACAACAAGTAGCTAATCAGTCATTTATTTTTGGGAAGATGATTTTGCGTGAGCGAATTTTATTCATGGGGATTTTGTCTTTTGTTGAGGGCTTTTGTCAGGCATTCAAGTTACATGAAGTACTTAGTATGATATTTCCATCACTATCACTTTGTCTCCAGCATTGTCAGTAAACATTAACTCCTTGCATGCTGCTGGTGGATATTCCCGCCCAGGACAGGATTTCACCTTACACTGAAATAAGTGGAATTTAGGCACATTTAATCAAATTTTCCCCTGTAAATTGCGTCGATTTTTTCACCACTGATTTCTTAGTTAAATTTCGATGAATTTTTCATCAGATCTAGTCATGGCTGCTACACAGCAGCCATGATTATATTTGATGCAAAAATATCATGAAGATACTCAGCGCGATAAGAGTTAAACAAAGAAAAAAACATTTTGTTTTGAAAATTACTCTCTTAAAAAATTACCCAAAAATGAATATGAAGAGAATGAAAATTTGAGAGCGGAGTTGCCTCCTTACTCATTATAAATGTTCTACCTCAAATATTGTGCATGTGACTTATGTATACAAATTGGATATATTGTCTTAGTGATCTCTGATCAAAGAACAGTTTAACTGGAGTTGTATTGCCCTTTGTGACACAGTTCAGCAATATATTTTATCTATACTGATCGCAATTTTTTTCATGTTATTCCTATTGATTATGAATGTAATTGCTACTGATAGCTTCCTCAGGGTTGTCGTGGGGCCTTGGCTTCAAGGAATGGCCTTGAAATCCTAGAAAATGTGCCAGGAATATTCACGAAATAAAAAAATGCAAACAAAGCACCTAATCATAACTATATAGTTTTATATGCCAGAGTTTGTGAAGGCGTAGTCCAAACTGGGACCCTCCAGTCATTACCTCCTCCTCACACTTCTGTTATTTATTTATTGATGTTTAAGGTCACATATTTATGCACAATGGCTAATCATGACCGTGACAGTTTTACGGGTGGAGGAAGCTGGAGTAACCGGAGAGAACCACCGAGCAACTGCCAGCTCCCCAACATCGTAACTCTGCAAAGCAGCACAGGCAGGGTTCGATTGGTTGAAGACATGTGTACCATCGACGTGCAGTATGCCTTAGTACACTGTGTCATCGTGCCCCCACGCGGGCAATGGAGATGAAGTGTCTTGCCCAAGGACACAACGCAGTTGCCGCAGGTGGGATTCGAACCGAGGACCTCTTGGCTTGCCGCCTGCACCTCTACCTACTGAGCTCCCACTTCTGTTAACTGAGTTCTTAATATTTTTGGTCATCGTAATTTGTGCATATCCTTTGTATTGTTAAAATTTATGGGAGAGTGCCTTTAGGTGCGTTGTGACTAGATTGCCATCATAGCACTGTAAGTATTCAAATCCCATGACCTTGGCTGAAAATTATTTTTTTCTTTCCCTCAATGTTTAGTTATAATTTAGAGGCAAGGTGGTCAGGGCATTATTATGTTCAGTACTTAGTGACATACAATACTCATGAACAAAAATTGTCTTGAAGTTAACCCTCTTCCCAATGACCCTTCATTGGAATGAGCTTCTAAAGCTTGTTCCATTTAGGATTCATGTGATGTGGGTTTGTTGAAAAAAAATTTTTTTTCTTCTTCAAATGCTGAATTTTAATTTATATGGTAGATGCAGCTGATTTGTTAGGCAAAGGGTTAACCCTTTACCTAACATGAAAAGCAGACAACACTTGCAAACAAAATTCTTGAATAACTAATTTTTTTCATTTTTTGTCTCAAAAACATAAGTTATGACCCCTCATTGGAATGAGCCTGATGAGCTCATTCCAATGAGGGGTCATAACTTATGTTTTAGAGACAAAAAATGAAAAAATAATGAAAATTAATTGGTGATTTTTTATTAGAATAGTGCTGGCCGGTTTTGGCCGTTACGTTGGGTAAAAGGTTAATGGTATTATTTTACGCTAGATAAAATTCTCCAAAATTATTCGCTTCTTGAAAAACTTAACACAAATATAGCCCAGTTATACCAAATTTGAAAGAGCTCTCTATGTAATGTGAAACTTGGTATACTGATTTATCTCTTCATTTCAGTGTGAACCTTGATAAGTATAAAATTTTGAGGGCACAATATGAAAACTCACCCACAAAAATATTAAATATCTTGTTTCTTGTAGTAATATAAACTCAAGTTAGTCAACATAAACTAAAGATTAAACAAATTGTTTTTCACTTTGTGTTGAATTCTTTTAAATAAATTAATTAATTCAAAATAAGGCTATAAACAAAATTATATTGTTTCTCAGGCAATTTTCATAAAAATTTTTTTATCTGGGAGGGAGAGTTTTCTATCAATTATTTTTCCGTTCAATCCCTGAAAAAGATTAATATATCTCCAAAATTTGAATAGTTGACACTCCAAAGAATGACTGATCATTCAACAGGTTTTTGTGCAATTGCTGAGGATTGGTGCGACAGATTGGTCTGTTTTCCTTCTCTAACATCTATCAGTATTAATGTAATGTGATGGCAGTATATGTTATAAAATTGTGATCTTATGTACATTCTATTGCTTACAGTTTTGAGTAGTAAGAAATAATAAGAGCTCAACCCTTTACCTAATGAATCTTTCACATCTGCACACGCAGGCCTGAAAATAAGCAGTCTGACATTTGCAGAATGAGGTCCCCAGAGGGTGAATTGGATGATACTATCCCATTCAGTCAGCCAATTTATCCTCTGGGTACCTCTTTCTGTTAGTTTTGAGACCCTGATTCAGATTGAGGTTCACAGAGGGTAAATTTAATGATGCTACCCTGCTGTGTAAGTTCACCCTCTGGGGACCTCATTTTGCAGATGACAGTCTGCTTATTTTCTGGCATGCACACATAATATACAAATTGAACAGTTGAATAAAAACTGTTTATCAAAAAATTTCAATAAAATCATATGACCCCCTCATTGGAACGAGCTCGACGATATAGTTTTGTAGAATTTTTTTTTTAAATTGAAAAAATAATTTTTAAAATAATAAATTTGGATATTGTGTGTGTTGGGTAAAGGGTTAAAGAACAAAAGTGTTTGAAGATGATCTTTTATCTTTTTTCATATCTTGCCATTGGCTAGTTGTATTAGTTGTGTATGTAACTTGATTTTTCAAATGATCTGACCCTGTTTCAGTCCACAAAACGTTTTCCTCAAAAGCAGTAAAGCATGGTCATACAATAACATTCAAGAAGTAGTTCCAGGTGTGCACAGTTGTATTCTTGCATCACCAGATAATCAGTTACAGTGATAGGGGAGATGGAAATGAAAAAAACGTCCACTGACATCATATCATCGTGGGAACTCCGGGAAGTGAAGCATTGCTTGTTTACTGTGGTAAAGCTCTGTTTTACTGGTTAAATAGAACCCACTCACCAATGCCTGAGGTGGAAGTCCTCTAACATGGGCAACATGGGTATAAACAATTGGCTGGACTTGACTTTATCTTCATGTTCGTGTCACGATTAGCCATTGTGCAGAAATAAATAAATAAATAAATAATTGACATCATATAATGAGTTTTGAACTGTTGTTTCAATAAAATAAAATTTGTTTATTGATTGCGTTACAATATAATGTGTCACTGGGGACTAGTTTGAGGAACTGACACTCTGAATTATGTTTAACCCTCCACATACTGAGGTTAAAATATCAAAATTTCGATCCACATATTTTTCCCATAATACAAGAAATTTAACCAATTCAATCTTGTTTGACAGAGAAACACTGAAATTAGGGGGCACGGTGGCATTGCTGTAACCGGTTCTCGTCAAATCACCAAAGTTAAGCAACATCAAGCCTGGTTAGTCCTTGGATGGGTGACCATTTGAGTGATAAATTCGGAGCATGATAACGCTGTCTTCTAAGGCGTACTGCACATCGATGGTGCGCATACCTTCACCCAATCTAACCCTGCCTGTGCTGCAGTGCAGAGTTACGATGTTGGGGAGCTGACAGCTGCTCGTTGTTGCTCGGTGGTTCTCTCCATGTACTCCGGCTTCCTCCACCTGTAAAACTGTCACCGACATGATATGACCTTGGCTGGTAAAGTGTCTTTAAACCGTAATAAATAAATAACACTAAAATTTCATGTCTTGCAGGAAGCACTGTGCCTCAAGTTCTATCCTTCTGTGATGGCATGAATGACGTATTGACGAATGCATTCACACATTGCATTCTGTGTTTATTACATGCCTCTATGACATAGAAGCCATTAATTTTAAAAATTTGGTCTTATTTGTAGAACTTGACAGTTCTGATATCTGCTTGAAGTAAAAACAAAAACATAACTCGGGTGTGAATGGAAACACATGTGGCAGATCGATCCGTAAACAGAAAAGAGATATTCACTTCCAAAGTCAGAACTTGGTGTTCTAAAATTATTCCTCATTAAAAGAACAAGTTTAATTTCGTCAATGTTGATGGATTTGAACAAAAAGGTTTTCCAATTTACATTTGATTTATTGGCTGTAACATCAGCTTCCGAATTGATCATTTGGCCGATTACGAAAAGGGGCGAGTGTAGTTCTCCTGATGGATCCATGATGTCAGCTGGAAAAACAGTCTGGCGATGGAAATCTGGATGGAACACATGTTCCAGACAGATTTCTAAATACGAAACAGGAGGAAAAGTAATGGGTGTGTAATAAAATAGATTATTGCATTTTTTCGGCAGATTGAAAATAATGACATCCTACTTTGTCTAAATTGTAAACGAAATAGAAATACAGTAGAATCCTCTTAATTGAATATCCATTTTGCCAGTGAAAATTATTCAATTAACAGGAGTATACAATTAACAGGGATTTGGTCAGTTTTCTGTGTTCTGGAGGTAAAATGAGCATTTATTCTATTGTATCTTGTTTGACAGAGCTCATAGAGCTCTGTCAAACAAGATATAATAGAATAAATGTCTGTATTGAATGTAGTGAGGCCAAAAAGGTTGATAAATAAGGGGAATTTGGTGCATGCCACAGTAATTTTTTCGACATATTACAAAAATTTATATACAATTAACAGGAGTTTACTCTACAACCCATATGCAATTAACAGATAAAATTTGTACTGAAGGTATGGTAAATGGTTTTGTGTTTGAAAATTATATTCAGTTAACAGGGATATACAATTAAGAGATATCCAATTAAGTGGGCTCCACTGTATTGTTAACACTTTACTTCCAACACAAAGAACACTGGACAGTAGTAGAGCAGTACTTCTTTACTGTGGTAAACAAGTTCTGCTTTACTGGTTCCTAAAAGCTCATTGGTTAGAGCATTGGACTTAAGATTGAACAAAATGTTGTAATTTGATGAGAAATTACCCTGACAGTTACCAAATTAATCTTATTTATAGACCTCTTTGACACAGTTCCATGAGCTCTGTTAACTCTTTGAACATGTAAGATCGATTTTTTCGGTCCAAGGCATAATTTCGTCGCATTTTTGTCTTATAAAACAAGATTTTTTTCACAGGGCAGTGATAAAATAAAAACTGCAGTCTGCAGCAGACTGCAGTTATTATTTTATTCACCCTGAAAATTGATATTGGACTGACCCAACTCACTGTAAGTGTACACAAAGGCGATACCATACCTGGAAATGAGGATTCAAACTGTTAAACAAGATATAGTAGAATAAATACTAAGTTTATCTCTAGAAAGTGATGAAATCCCTGCAAATTGAATACTTCTATCAATAGACTATTTTTCACTGGCAAAGTAGCTATTCAATTAACAGGGTATAACTGTAGTAGCATTCAGAGCCTTTTGTGACAGGTCAAGGCCACCAAATTAGAAGTGTCCCTGCTTTGCATTGGAAATTATATCTCTACAAATTTTGTGGGTTTGAGGTAGCAATGTTTTATATAGCAAATTATGTTGGGTTGCACCCCACCACCACCATCAATGAGATTTGTTCACCCTCTTAACAAAGAAAGTAGTTGAAAAACATACTAGTACAGGGTATCCCCACAATTGGACAG
The DNA here is from genome assembly GCA_031216915.1 of Pictodentalium vernedei. Lineage (NCBI taxonomy): Eukaryota > Metazoa > Mollusca > Scaphopoda > Dentaliida > Dentaliidae > Pictodentalium > Pictodentalium vernedei. The sequence continues at coordinate 95,891,530 of CM062288.1, forward strand.
ATGAAATTCAAGGAGGTTCAAGGAGGTTTTAGGCCCCAGATCAAGGAGATTCTTGGATGGAAATCACTGTTATGTGCTTATGTCTAAATTTTAGAATCAAGTGTCTGTCTGCTTAGCTGAGCATTAAGTTGACAATTTGTCAACAAAAACAGACACAAATATTGCTATAATTCGAACCGGCTCATTGGGCCAGTTCCAATTATATCCATATCTGTATGTTTTTGTTGGACAAAGTACCAAAATATATGGTAATAACAAAAAATACTCACAAAATAATGCTCATTCCTTCACTCAGGAATGTATCCAAAGTTCATAAAGTATGAAATTTTATTCCTGCCACAAGTGAATTTTCCGGCGATGGCACTGTCAGGAAACATCCTGGCAAATAATTTGTCCGTGTTTTCAGAACTATTCAGGCTGTAGTGCGATTGGACGCACTTTAGTGTCCATATTTCAGCAGAGTGGACGTCGTGCTGCAGGCGTCTTTCACCAACGCGCTTTGGGAGCTGACCGTTGTCGTTGTTGCTAATGTAGGCTGAACACTGGTGCACTCCGATGACGTCGAAATTTTAGGATGAAAAAAGTCTTTAACTGTAATTTCTGGCTGAGTGAGTAATGTATTTTGTGTATGTAACTTGCCAGTTAAATGTGACCGGAGAGCCGATTCGCCCATGGTACAAATATTTATGTTCCATTTACACAGTTTACAACGCGCAGAATTTCTATCATTTGGGACTGCAGTTATCCATGTTTTGTACTTTTCATCGCTATACCACCTGTCCTGGAATTTACATTTCCCTCCAGGCATTTTTATTTCAAACACGAGAGAAAACAATTCAATTCACGCCAACCGAAGCGTACAGAAAACTTTTAAAAACATACGAGGTGGTTCTGTTCATTTTGTATGCGACACGCTGATTGGACGAATAGTTGTGTTGTTCAATGGAAGAGAGAAAGCAAATAGCCAATGAGAATGGAACTTATTAATGCACTAGGCGCCTTTGAAGTTTCGGTTGCATAAAAAAGTCGAATCTGGTAACGGACACGGGAAGGAACCCGGAGACGGAATCAAGGAGTTTCCAGGGTTTTAGACCTTTTTTCAAGGAGATTCAAGGTCCTTGAACAAATTTTTTAAAATTCAAGGACTTTCAAGGATTTCAAGGAGCCGCGGCTACCCTGTAGTATATGCAGATAAGGCCCAGATCTGGGGAGGAGGGAGGTGGGGTAAATATGCTTAAACACTACCACGATATGGGTTTCTAGCACTGAACTTCTTTGGACAAAACAATTTTAACCGTGACTTTTCGGGAAAAATTGACTTTCCATTTCCTCTTCAGTTATTTTAAATTTCAACGTTAACCAAGTTCTTTCTTATTTAAATTGTCATTACAAACAGACTTAATATGTACAAAATTTTATCTGTTATGTATTTATTGTTGAAAATGTTTTTATTTTGAAATAGTTCAAATGGAATAAAGTTTAGTAATGTTACATTCATACTTGGATTGTTATTTGTTTTACCCCTTTCAAGTCTGCAAAAGAAAAGGCTATCATGGTCAGTGACAGGAACAATTTCTTGAAACTCAATTTAATTTTTCATCTACATTTCAAAAACAGTGAAACCCACTTAATTGGATATCTCTTAACTGAATAACCCTGTTAATTGAATATAATTTCCCAACACAAAACCGTTTATCATACCTCCAATACAAATTCGACCTGTTAATTGAATATAGGTTGTAGAGTGAACTCCTGTTAATTGAATAAAAAATCTTGCAAACTGTCGAGAAATTACCCTGTCTCTTCCCAGTTTGCTTTGTTTATAGACCTATTTGGCCTCAGTACATCCAATACTGGGATTTATTCTATCAAGATATAATAGAATAAATGCGAAGTGTATCTCTAGAATACAGGAAAGTGACACAATCCCTGTTAATTGAATACTCCAGTTAATTGAATAATTTTAATTGGCAAAGTGGGTATTCAATTAACAGGATTCCACTGTATTACATTCAACCTTTTTAGCAAGCTTCACCAAATTCTTGACTTCTTATTTATTGGAAAGCTCTTTTCTAGAAAGTCAGGGTGAGCTAAAGTGATCACTCATCGTCTGTCATCCATGAACATGGTATTGATGATCAACTTCTCTTCCCAAACTGCTGAACTGATTTCAGTACAATCTGAGTTGCTTGTTTGTTATGACATCGTATTTTGATTTTGTTCAAATCAGTTCAAACCCATCGTGAGGGGGTGGGGGAAAATAAATCTAAATTTTTTTAAAATCTTCTCATGAACCGATTGGTACAATGACTTGATATATGGTACGGAGCTTCCTTTTGAGGAGTAGAATTAAGTTTTTTTTTCGACAACATTTGGCTTTATAATGAGAGAGAAAGATTTTTGGGGCCACCAAAACTTGGTTTGCTTAACAGATGGGCCAATCTGAACCAAATTTGGTCAGTGATATTATTGAGTCATAAGTACTAGTGCAATAAGAGGAATAATCTTCAAAAATCTTCTTCAGATCCACTGGTCATAATAATTTGATGTTTGGTTAACCCTTTACCCAACGAATTGCCCACAACCGCCCACGTAATATGCAGATTCAGCAGTTGAAAAAATGTTATTTTTCGAAAAATTTCAACAAAACCATATCATGTGACCCCTCTTTGGAACGAGCTCATTCCAATGAGGGGTCACGTGATATGGTTTTGGCGACATTTTTCGAAAAAAATTAAAAAACGATATTTAAATTAATAAATTTTGATATTGTCTGCGTTGGGTAAAGGGTAAAGGACCTGCAAATTGCCGATTTCGATCAAATCAAATATCAAATAGAATTGGTGAAAACAAATCAAATTTTGAATTGAATTACTGTTAATGAATACGTCATGAAATGTTTTTTTTTTTTAAAATAATACCTCCGATTATTACAAGACACAGTTATGTAGAGTGCACTTCCCACACTATAAATAAAAGATATAAACCAATATACTAGCTATTGATTGAAACTATTTGAATTGTTGACTTCGTAGCTTCGAAACTGCAGAAAAACAAATTTTTAAACAAATCTGGCTGATACCTCACTGTTATCACCTTGTTTCAAATCAGATCGACTCCATTCAGTCATGAAGCCATTTCTTTTAAATAAAAATGCGGAATGACTAAAAGGAAATGATAATTCAACGCTGAATGGAGTCAGTCCACTTGTAAATTAAAGCCTGTTCTACTTCTGTTTATATAATAATCAGGGGTATTCTTTTAGAAAACCATTGCTTTTGATGATACATCCAGTACTGTGATCGAACAGAACAATACCCAGTACAAAATAATGTGATCATGCTGTGGAACAAATCATTTATTGAATAACTTCTCAAAGTTCAAAACTTCAAATTTTTATAAATGGTCACTGGTCATGACGCACAATAAGTTGAAATGAACAGTTGTAACGGTAACAGTGTTTGTAGCGATGTAGCTACAACTGTTGTACAGTTGTAACTACATCACTACAAATACTGTTACCACTACAAGTAAGTTACGTTTCTACTCAGAACAATACGCAATATTAAATAAGGCCATACAAAGTAGATCTTCTGTTTCTCAGGCCATTATTTGTAAAATTGCATGCGAGCGTTTTTTTATTTTATTTTTTATTTCTGTAATTATTTCTTTGCCATTAAAAGTTCATGTTCTTGGTTTATGTTTTTGGCCTCATAATCTATGGAATAGCATGGGTGGTGGTGTATTTCATCCCTTGAGAGCAAGAAGGCTTTGCAATGCTAAGGCATTGCAAAGCCTTCTTGCACTCAAGGGACAAATTTATCAATTTTTTTAACTTGGGTAAAATATCAGACATAAACTATTCAATTTTTTTTTTTAAAGATTACATTGGTTATAAAAAGAGAGCATGCGGCAGCCAAAATGACCATGCAGGAGGGCCTGAGAAACAAATTTTTAATTTTTTTAGGCCTAATGTGATCAATTATATCTGTAAACATTCACGGTTATGGCCAAAGTATATTCGACAATATTCGAATTTCTGATTTCGAATTGAATCGAATATTGACTTACAAATCAAATTTCAAATTTTTGCGGGAGGCTATGTTTGGTATACAGCATCCTGATAGAAGTCAGATTCATGTTTGTACAAATCAAGTCCATGGGTTTGGGTTCCTTATTAGAGCCTTATCACTTCGTCCAATGGAAAAGTCTTTCAAAATCTTCGTCTCCATATATATGTTTGGCATGTAGCATCCTTTGGGTGATCAAATTTTAGTTTCAGAAATTTCTATTTTCTGAACCAATGAGCCGATTTGAACCAGATTTTGTGTGCAGTCCTTAGTACTATTGGAGTCATAAGTATTTGATTCAATCCCCCAAAATTTCCTGCATCAGGATGGGAATGCTAGGAGCTAAAAATAGAAATATTTGTAAATGCCCATATTTCCCAAACCACATAGAACAGAGAACTGTTATTTGGTATGACGCACCCTTAGGACCAGTAGAATTGAATGGTAAGAATTTGCTATCGGTTGTGTCATAGTGTACCATAAGGGGAAGCGAAACAATGCAGAGTCAGAATATTTGCAAAAATGATGTGATGGTGTGATGTCTTTTCTGTATTAACTTGAGTGAGTGACATGGCATAACTGAATCTTTCTATTTAGTTCAGTCACTTCTTGAACAAGAGGCCCCAGGGGGCCTGAGGGCGCTCACCTGACATGGTAGCCTAAATATCAACCCAGAGAATTGATTTCCACAAGTTGCATCTGCTCCTCCTAAGAAAAGCTGAAACCAAATATCCAAATATTCTGACCAGTGGATCTAAAAAAAGATTTTTAAAGAATATTCCTCATACTGAACTAAGTCATAATTCGGGCTCCCACAGGGAGCCCATATATGAACCCCGGGACTTGGATTTAACAAACCTGAATCTCACACCCCTAAGGATTCTGCACACCAAATATCAAAACATTCCGACTGCTGGATCTGAAGAAGATTTTTAAAGAAAATTCCTCATTTTGAACCAAGTTACAATTCGAGCTCCCACAATCAGTCCAAATATGGACCTAGGGACATGGCTTGAACAAACTTGAATCTTACCCCCCTAAGGATGCTGCATAAAAAATATCAAAAGCATTCATCTGCTGGATCTGAAGATTTTTAAAGAAAATTCCTCATTTTGAACTAAGTTGTCATTCAGGCTCCCATAGTGAGCCCAAATATGAACCAAGGGACTTGGCTTGAACAAACTTGAATCTCAGCCCCCTAAGGTTGCTCCATGCCAAATATCAAAACATTCCAACTGCTGAATCTGAAGAAGATTTTTAAAGAAAAATTCCTCATATTGACTAAGTTATAATTTGGGCTCCCACAGGGAGCCCAAATATGGACCAATGGACTTGGCTTTAACACACTTGAATCCCCCCTCACCCCCAAGGATGCTACTCACCACATATCAAACCATTCCGACAGCTGGATCTGAAGAAGAAGATTTTTTAAGAAAATTCCTCATTTTGAACAAAGTTACAATTCAAGCTCCCACAGTGAGCCCAAATATGGACCTAGGGACATGGCTTGAACAAACTTGAATCTCACCCCCCTAAGGATGCTGCATGCCAAATATCACAAGATTCTGCCTGCTGGATCTTGAGAAGAAGATTTTCAAAGAAATTTGCCTGAAATGCACTAAGTTCGAATTTGGGCTTCTATAGTGAGCCCAAATATGAATCCAAGTGGCCGATTTGAACAAACTGGAATCAGATCCACCCCACAATGTTGCCTACCAAATATCAAAAGATTCTGCCTGCAGGATCTGGAGAAGAAGATTTTTGAAGAAATTTGCCTGAAATGCACGAAGTTCAAATTCAAGCTTCTATAGTGAGCCCAAATATGAATCTAGGGAGCCGATTTGAACAAAATAGAATCAGATCCAGCCCACAATGTTGCATATCAAATATCAAAAGATTCTGCCTGCTGGATCTGGAGAAGAAGATTTTTTAAGAAATTTGCCTGAAAAGCACTAAGTTCAAATTTGGGCTCCTATACTGAGCCCAAATATAAACCCAGGGAGCCGATTTGAACAAACTTGAATCAGATCCACCCCACAATGTTGCATACCCAATATCAAAAGATTCTGCCTGCTGGATCTTGAGAAGATTTTCAAAGAAATTTGCCTGAAATGCACTAAGTTCAAATTTGGGCTCCTATACTGAGCCCAAATATAAACCCAAGGGGCCGATTTGAACAAACTTGAATCAGATCCACCCCACAATGTTGCATACCAAATATCAAAAGATTCTGCCTGCTGGATCTGGAGAAGAATATTTTCAAAGAAATTTGCCCGAAATGCAGTAATTTGGGCTCCTATACTGAGCCCAAATATAAACCCAGGGGGCCGATTTGAACAAACTTGAATCAGATCCACCCCACAATGTTGCATACCAAATATCAAAAGATTCTGCCTGCAGGATCTGGAGAAGATTTTTTTTGAAGAAATTTGCCTGAAATGCACTAAGTTCAAATTCGAGCTTCTATAGTGAGCCCAAATATGAATCTAGGGAGCCAATTTGAACAAAATAGAATCAGATCCAGCCCACAATGTTGCATACCAAATATCAAAAGATTCTGCCTGCTGGATCTGGAGAAGAAGATTTTTTAAGAAATTTGCCTGAAAAGCACTAAGTTCAAATTTGGGCTCCTATACTGAGCCCAAATATAAACCCAGGGAGCCGATTTGAACAAACTTGAATCAGAGCTCAAATATGGACCTAGGGACATGGCTTGAACAAACTTGAATCTCACCCCCCTAAGGATGCTGCATACCAAATATCACAAGATTCTGCCTGCTGGATCTTGAGAAGAAGATTTTCGAAGAAATTTGCCTGAAATGCACTAAGTTCGAATTTGGGCTTCTATAGTGAGCCCAAATATAAACCAAGGGAGCCGATTTGAACAAACTTGAATCAGATCCACCCCACAATGTTGCATACCCAATATCAAAAGATTCTGCCTGCTGGATCTTGAGAAGATTTTCAAAGAAATTTGCCTGAAATGCACTAAGTTCAAATTTGGGCTCCTATACTGAGCCCAAATATAAACCCAGGGGGCCGATTTGAACAAACTTGAATCAGATCCACCCCACAATGTTGCATACCAAATATCAAAAGATTCTGCCTGCCGGATCTGGAGAAGATTTTTTAATGTTTTTCCCATTGCCTACAGTGTTAAAAAGTGCTGACTCAGCACTTTTTCAATGTCCCGAAACTGTCCCCTATGATAAAACCGATGGCAATTTTTTTTTACCAATTCTTTCTGTTGGTCCTAAGGAAGCTTCACACCAAATAAAAATTCTCGGTGCCGTGGAGTTTTGGAGATATGGGCGTTTTAATTTTTTTCTATTTTTAGCTCCTGCAGTTCCCATGGGGCTACGGGGAAAAAAAAATCAGCATAAATTAGGTAATTATGACCCAATAAGCCCTCACATAAAATTTGGTTCAAATCAGCCTCTCGGTTTGGAAAATAGAAATTTTGGGCAGGGCCAAAAATTTTGCCTCTCCCATGACGACGCCAAGTATAGCCCCACAAACTTCTCTTGAACAAATCTGAGTCTACACCTCAAAAGGAAGCTGCACACCAAATATCAAGTCTCTGCTACTGCTGGTTCATGAGAAGAAGATTTTTTAAGATTTCAGCACACTTTTTGGGTGTGGCCCTACACACGGGCGGGGCAACTTGATTTGAACAAAATCAAATTGCGATGTCATAAACTATTATCTCAAATATCAATTAAATTGTTTCAGCGGTTTGGGAGGAGAAGACGCAAACACCATGTTCACGGACGGCGGACGACGGACGGTGAGTGATCACTATAGCTCTCCTGACTGAAAGTCAGGTGAGCTAATAAATACCACAAGTTGCCTGGGGTGCCATGTTTATCAAAATTAGCCTCGACAATCGGCAATATCGTGGTAGAACCCATGCTAGATTGCCGCATGTTTAACAACTACATTGCCTATTGCCGTGCCTAATTCCTGGGGAAGCCATGTTTACCAAAATTAGGTGTGAGGATCCGGGTCTTTTGGGTCTTTTAAAAAGTCATTTGACCACATGTTTTTGAACATAAGAGAAGTCGTCCCAAACAAAGTCGATCCCCGAGAGAAGTCAGCACAAAACAAATTGGCCCACAAGACGCATGTATGAGGTTTCCAGGCTGGTTGAGCATATACTGCAATCGAAACTGGCGAGCAGGAGTTAGCGTGAAAAGATCACTGCAGGGGTTACAATATAAAGAACTTTGAAAAGTACCTAGATGGCACCTTTGGGGGTCACTACTGTTCAAACTGAGATCAAGATCACTGGAGCTTAGGGGGGAAATTGGGAGAGATGGGGAAAAGGGATGCCAAATGTGGCACTCTGGAGTAGTGAAGACCCTGGGACATTTTCTCTTGGAATGCCCATAGTATATACCTCATAGATTAAAATTTACTGGAAGAATAATAAAGAAATGGGGTGGAGAAACAAAGGATAGATGGCTGAGGGGGGGGGGGGACACGAGGGACAGGGTAGGAGTGCTGATCTGATTGAAGAAGTTGAAAAAGGGGAAGTGAGGGACACTATTAAACACTTTATATCTGAATGCTGGGAGGAGAGGAGGGGGTGAGGGGCAGAGGGAATGATGGCCTTCTCTTATGAGAACAGCCACAAATCAGTGGATGGCCAAAGAGTTATTATTATTAAGAGAAGTCGGCCCCATACAAAGTCATCCCACGAGAGAAGTCGGCCCAAAACAAAGACAACCCGAAAAAGAAGTTGGCCCAAGGGAGAGGTTGGCCCCAAACAAAGTTGGCCCATGGGAGGAGTCGAAAAATGACATGGGTGGGTCCCGAAAGCATGCAATGTTGCGTAGACTTTTAAAAGTGCAGTTTCTACATGGCTTTTTATTATGCTATAGTCTCACCATTTATGGATTGATCAGTATACAATTTGACATCCAGGCGTAATTTGACAAGGATATTGACATGGCTTGGGTCCCAACTGCATTCAATGTTGTGTTAATCCCTTTACCAGTGCAGTTTCGAAAGTGTCAATGACACTGTAGCTTATCTTGATCTTATGGTATATTTCTAAGAGTAATGTTATAATTACTTAACTTACGTAACATTTAAGTAAATTGCGCCATAATTATTGACTTTTTTTTGGTAATTCCATTAAAATTGGAGTGAAAAATATATGTCTGAAGCAGCAATGCTACATTGGTTGACTCTTAGTTTTCGACCCCATTCAAGGCTAATCTACCAGTGAAACTACCCATCTCAGACCAAGTTGGTCAAAATTGGAAGAAAAATGACACAGCTGCAGCAGCCATGCTACCATTGGCTGATTTGAAGCCAACCATTATGAAAAGTACTGATAAAACTAAACCTGCATATGAAATTTCGTTGAAATTGGGAGAAAAAAAATCATGGCTGAAGCAGCCATGCTACCATTGGCGGATTTGAAGTCAAACTTTAGGAAAAGTAGTCATGGTTGAAACAAAAAAAAAAACAACTTGCATATCAAATTTCATCAAGTGGGCAAAATATATACACATTTAAAATGTACTTGCTGATCTAAACACTCGCAGTCATAACAGTGTCCTACATGCCTGAAATATCATATTACATTCACCACACAAAGACAATTTCTTTCAGCGTATTATTGTCTTTTTCATCCAAATGTGGTATAACAAAAATAAGATAAAACAACTTCACCCCTCAATTCACCCACCCTGGGGGCAGCCACGATCAAAATAGGAAGGTCTCATCTACTCATCAATCTAAGACAACCTGCCAAATTTCAAGAAATTTGCGTAAGATAACAATTTTTAAAATCAACCCACACTGCGGCTGCTGCAGCAGCCACTGTGTGCAGCCAACTGAGACCAAAATAGGACGTTCTCATCTGGACATCAACCCGAATATGCAGATGAAATTTCGTGATGATCAGATGAGAACTACGGCCTGTAGGCTGCGCCATACAAAATTCACGATGGCTGCTGCAGCAGCCAATGTAAGCAGCCAGTCATAACCAAAATGTGACGATCTCATCTAGACACCAACGCGAACATGCATCTCAAATTTGGTGATGATAGATAAGAACTATGGCCTATAGCCTGTGCCGAACAAATTGTGGACAGACAGACTCACAGACTTCCGCATGCCCCATGACAATAGCATAGCTTGACTTTGTCAAGAAAAGCTAAAAATTGAACTAATAAAAAACAACACAAAGTCTTTTCAAGATACTGTACTTTTAGATTGTCATTACCGCAAAGTAGTCATGTATAATTTAAACAAGGGATTCTGCCTTGTTATCAGTTTTTCAACATAAAATTGTTTACCCTACTTAGTAACCCAAAGTGTTCATATGTTAGATACCCATATTGGGTACTCAATAATTTATCTATTTATTTATTGGAATTTAAGGTCACTTTCAGCATCTAAGGCTACATCTTACAGAGGCGTAATTATAATATCAAGTTTGGTCAATCGTTTATGCCTATCACTGCCCACTTTACAGGGCTTTCAATGCAGGAATTGGTTACTACTGGGCCCAATTTTATCAATAAAGCAGAACTTGAACAAACTTCAATTTGCCACTTCTAAGAAAATCAAAAATCAAATATCAAAAGATTCTGACAGGAGTAACAGAAAAAAAAGATTTTTTAAGAATATTTCTCATACTGAACTAAGTTATACATGGGCTCCCATAGGGAGCCCAAAAATAAAAGCTTCTGAAGCAGTGTTTTGGGAGAAGAAGATTCTTCAACGTTATTCCCATTAGCTACACTGTTAAAAAATGATGACTCGGCACTTTTAGTCCTAGAAAAGAACCTTATGATAAAATTTTTACCATTTTTTTCTTCCGGTCCTAAGGAAGCTTCACACCATATAAAAATTCTCAGTGCCATGTAGTTCTGGAGATATGGGCATTTAAAAAGAAAAAAATTTTTTAGCTCCTGCAGTTCCCGTGGGGGACAGGAAAACAATTTTCGGCATAAATTAGGTACTTATGACCCAATAAGCCCTCATATCAAATTTGGTTCAAATCGACTTTTTGGTTTGGAAAATAAAAATTTTGGTATAATTTGGGCTCCCACAGTGAGCCCAAATATGAACCCAGGTACTTGGCTTTACCAAACTTCACTCTCAGCCCCTAAGAATGCTGTACATCAAATATCAAAACATTTTGACTGGTGGATCTGAAAAAAAAATTTTTTTTAAAGAATATTCCTCATATTGAACTAAGTTATAATTTGGGCTCCCACAGGGAGACCAAATATGAGCCGAAGGACTTGACTTGAACAAACTTGAATCTCACCTCCCTAAGCATACTGTATACCAAATATCAAAAGATTCTGACCGGTGGATGCGAAGAAGAAGATTTTAAAAGAATATACCTCGTATTGCACTAAGTTACAATTTGGGTTCCCAAAGGGAGTCCAAATATGAACTCAGGGACTTGGCTTGAACAAACATCAATCTCACCCCCCTAAGGATGATGCATAGCAAATATCAAAAGATTCTGATTTGTGGATCCGAAGAAGAAGATTTTTAAAATATATCCCTCATATTGCACTAATTTGAACATTTGGGTTCCCATAGGGAACCCAAATATGGACCGAGGAATTTGATTTCTACAAATATGTGAATCAATGTTCCAAAGATGTTATATGTAAAATATGAAAGCTTTTAGAGCAGTGGTTTGGAAGAAAACAATTCTTTATTTTTTTCCCATTGCCTACTGTGTTAAAAAATACTGACTCAGCACTTTTTCAGAGTCCCGAAAAAGTACCCTATGATAAAACCGATAGCAATTTTTTTTTACCAATCCTTTCTGTTGGTCCCAAGAAAGCTTCACACCAAATAAAAATTCTCACTGCCGTGCAGTTTTTGAGATATAGGCGTTTTAATTTTTTTCTATTTTTAGCTCCTGTGGTTCCCACGGGGCTACAGGAAAAAAAAATTCTGCATAAATTAGGTACTTATGACCCAATAAGCCCTCACATAAAATTTGGTTCAAATTGGCCTCTCGGTTTAAAAAATAGAAATTTGGGGTGGGGCCAAAATTTTTGCTCCTCCCATAACATTGCCAAGTATAGACCTACAAACTTCTCTTGAACAAACTTGAGTCTACACCTCAAAAGGAAGCTGCATACCAAATATCAAGTCTCTGCTATTGCTGGTTCTTGAGAAGAAGATTTTTTAAGAATTGGAGCATTTTTGCCCCACCCCTCTGCTCAATATGAGCCGAAACCTAATTTGCCCAAAAATCAAAATGCCGCTATATAACCCCTACTCACATGAAATTTCATTAACATGCGGCCAGTGGTTTGGAAGAAAAAGACCCAAACACCACCTTCACGCCGGACGACGGACGCCGGACGACGGACGAAAAGTGATCAGAAAAGCTCACCCTGACTTTCAGTCAGGTGAGCTAACAAGTTGAGCTGCAGAGTCATTGACACTTTCATTCTCTTATGAAATAGTGTATGATAATTCTGTTATGTTTCTTAAGGGAATTGTCTGGTAGACGGTGGGAGACATTTCGTTCATATCTGTACAACTGGAACTTAAGCACCCCTGAAATGTTTCATGACAGTGAAGTTGCTGTTACTGATTATTATGCCCCCCGACTTAAGTTGGGTGGCATACAGTGATTGAAGTGTGCGTGTGTCCATCCGTCCATGTGTCCGTGTGGGTTTGTGACCGAGCCAATAACTTGAAAATGGTTAGGGCCACAGTCATCAAACTTCACACAATTATAAAGGACCATGGGAGGATATGTCACACATCATAGCCGGGTTCATACTTTCAAGGTCAAGGTCACATTTCAAGGTCACACTAAAAATTGGTCAATATTCGTGTCTCAGCTATAACTCAGAAACAAATCATAGTACAATTGTTAACTTTTTACAAATGTTAAGGACAGTCAGAAGGTGTGTCGTGTATAATAGTTTCCGCCGCATCTGCAAGGTGGAGATCACAGTTGACCTTCATATGTTCAGGGTAACAAATCGTGTCTCAAGCATAACTCCAAAACTATTAGGGCTACAATCATCTAACATCGCTCAATTATAAAGAACAATGGGTGGATGTGTCACACACCATAGCCAGGTCCATAAGGTCAAGGTCACATTTCAAGGTCACACTGAACACGGTTAGGGCCACAGTCATCAAACTTCACACAATTATAAAGGACCATGGGAGGATGTGTCACATACCATAGCTGGGTTCGTACCTTCAAGGTCAAGGTCACATTTCAAGGTCACACTAAAAATCAGTCAATATTTGTGTCTCAGCCATAACTCAGAAACGAATCATAGTACAATTGTTAAACATTTTACAAATGTTAAGGACACTCAGAAGGTGTGTCGCGTATAATAGTTTCTGCTGCATCTGCAAGGTGAAGGTCACAAGCGGGGGTGGGGGGGGGATGTGTTACCTTAGTAACATTTTTCTTGTTATATTTTAAAGATTGCAATGTCTTGCAGTACATTTTATCTTGTGAAACATGTTTCTGGTTGATAACGCACCCCAAACACATCCCCTCGTCCACGTGAAGCATGCTACTCATGAATGTCACAAAAAACATGATCATCCACATGCAATATCTGGATATAAAACAAGAAAATTTGTCACTTCTTTTATCAGTTTGTTGTTTTGTTGACATGGCAAGGTCAGGAGACTGTCAGAGGCACTAAGATGGCAAATCATTTGCATGCATGCAACAGGCATGTCATTCAAAGCTATTGGAAGGCAACTTGGCTATAGTCATTCTGTCATCAGCAGACTTGTCCAAAAAAAACAACAAACCGACGTTGTTAAGGACCGACCAAGTCCTGGACAACCCAAAAGACATTTCCTCTTGAAGAACAGAGTCTGGCATGCCTCATTAGGTGTTTTGAAACACCTTTGGTTCCCCAACAGGCATCTGTGCAACAGAACTGTCCGAAACCATCTCAAAACACTGGGTATGAGGTCCAGAAGGATCATCAAGCATCTGTCGTATCAGCATCAAAGATTACGTTTGGAGTGATGTTTGGCCCAACAACATTGAAATCTCAGGACATGGAGGAGAGTCCATTGGCCAGACTAGTGTAGGTTCCTGCTTCACGTCACAGATGGTCGTATGAGAGTGTGGAGGCATAGAAAAACTGCTTACGTGCCCAGGAATATCAGACCTATTTTTCTTTATGGTGGAGGATCAGTAATGATGTGGGGATGCCTCTCTCATGATTGTAAACTTGATATGGTGACTGTATGTGGGAATCTCAATGGTCATCAGTACATCCGGGACATTCTCAATCCGGTTGTCATGCCTCATTTTGACAGCCACCCATTTGCTACTCACCCTGTATTCATGGACATCGTTTCCATGCTGTGAGAGCATTCCTTCAGAACAATGCTATTACAACACTACCTTGGTCTGCAATGAACCCCGATTTGAATTCCTTAGAACACATCTGGGACTTCCTTGGACGTCGTGTGCAAGCAAGGGATGTGCAGAATTTGGCCAATTTGGAAGCTGCATTGCATGAGGAGTGGCAGCAGCTGCCTCTGGACCGTATCAGAAGACTCACTGGTAGCATTAGGAGGAGGGTTCAGGCTGTTATCTGGGCAAGTGTCAGACACTGCTATTTGTGTTCACGAGATCACAGGTTACATTTTTTATCAGTAATTACTGGCATTGTTTCATCATGGACCTTTCCAGCACCATACTTGTTGAGAGAACATTTTTCCATCAAAAACATTATAGACAGATATGTGTAATTAGCGCCATTAAAATACTGCATATTTTCATCCTTGTGTTGTCTTTCATTTGTCAATAGACAATTCTTTCTGCAAACAATCACTTTTGGCCATCTTAAAGATAGCATGAAAGTAATGACAGTTTCTATTAACACCACTGCAAAAAACAGGGTGCTTAATTAAATTCCAGGTGTATATTATACATGTGTTTATTCATTGTAATGTGTTTGTATTGTTTATCGCTAAATAAAGTAAGTAAGAAAGCAAGCATCCATCGGATGGAAGCATACCTATTTAACCCAGTGGAACTAGGGTAACTGCATGCCTACTTTTCCAGTGAAAAGTATTCAATTAACAGAAGTACAGTGGAGCCCACTTAACTGGATATCTCTTAATTGTATATCCCTGTTAACTGAATATAATTTTCAAACACAAAACCATTTACCATACATTCAGTACAAATTTGATCTGTTAATTGCATATGGGTTGTAGAGTAAACTCCTGTTAATTGTTTCTAAATTTTTGTAATATGTCGAAAAAATTACTGTGACACACACCAAATTCCCCTTATTTATCAACCTTTTTGGCCTCACTACATCCAATATAGGCATTTATTCTATCATATAATAGAATAAATGCTCAGTTTACCTCCAGAACACAGGAAACTGACCAAATCTCTGTTAATTGTAAACTCCTGTTAACTGAATAATTTCCACTGGCAAAATGGATATTCAATTAAGAGGATTCTACTGTATTCAGTTAACAGGAAATTGATTATTTTTCTGGATTGTAATGATTAACTGAGCATTTATTGCATTATATCTCATGGAGCTCTGTCAAACAAGATATAATAGATTAAACATTTGATGCAGTAAGGCCAGGCAGGTCTCTAAACATAAGGTATAGTTAGTGGTTGTTGACATTAATTCTTCAACAGAGTACACTTGATTTTAACAAACTTGTATCTGACTCCCCTAAGTATGGTGTATACCATATATCAAGAGATTCTAACTGCTTGGGGTTTCATGAGAAGATTTCCATCCTAAGGATGCTTCATATCAAATAACAGTTCTCTGTTCTGTGCAGTTTGTTAAAAATGGGCATTTGAAAATATTTCTATTTTAAGCCCCTGGAGTTCCCACAGGGAAGAGAGAATATTTGTTTTTCCATGAATCAAGTACTTATGACCTCATTAATGCTACATACTGAATATGCTTCAAATTGGCTCATCAGTTCAGAAAATAAAAATTTCAGGCAGGGTCAAAGATCTTACCCCTCCCATTATAAAATCAAATATTGTCATATGAACTTAGTTAGAACTATTCTTCCCTTCGAGGGGAAGCTCAGTAACAAATATCAAGTCATTATACACTTGGTTCATGAGAACATTTTTTTTAAATTTGGGAGTATTTTCTCTCACCCCATCCTTATGGGGCATGGCATGTTGATTTGAACAGAAATCAAAATGCGACATCAGAACAAACAATCACCTCAAATTTAAATGAAATTGGTCCAGTGGTTTTGGAGAAGTTGTGAACACCATGTTCACGGATGATGGACAGTGAGTGATCACCATAGCTCACCCTGACTTTCAGTCAGGTGAGCTAAAAACATGTACAAGTATGTGTTTCAGAGGTGGCGGAAGTTCAATGATGTGGAGCGGCCCATATTTCAAAGACAGGCTGTGAAAATTTTAACAGTATATGTGCAAATGTGCAATTACCCAGATGAGCATGCCACAGTGTAATTACTGTCCAGTCTGTTTCTTCGATTTCAATCATTTTCCAACCCGAAGGCTAGTCCTCTGGCTGGAAGATGGTTGAAGCAGAAGAGACAGACCACAGCAGCTGAAGGTGGGATTATTTGGCCAAATGTGACTACATTTCTACTTATGACTCAATAATACCATATACAAAATTTGGTTCAAATCAGCTTGTGGGTTCAGAAAATAGAAATTTTGGGCACGGTGAAAATCTTGACCCTCCCATTAGCAAGGCAAATATTACCGTAAACCGGGGTGTATAGGGACTGCGGTGTGAATAGGGACAGTAAACTGAAAAGTTGTTTCATGTTTTGTAAACATGCCTAGATATATATTTTTTATTCTTTATGTATTATTTACGGATGGGTCTATGACTGAAGACAACTCATCAAGATAGAATAATAGTTTTGACACATATCAAGTGTAGTGATAGAGCCAAGAACAAGGGACGTAATTTCTGAAAAATTTTGGAAGGGGCGAAAACTTTGTATGTCCAGAGCTAAGTATAGCAGATATGGGCTCCTGCAACATTTGATACCTCAACCCCAGGTGTCACAAAGGTAAATTTCCGATATCAATGAATTCCTGCATTACGTTGTTCTGAGTTTTTTCTATTTTTCATGTGTTTGTTAAAGTTTTCGAGGGGTGAATAGGGACAGACATGCCGCGAAACTATAAACCAAAGCTGGGTGGAATAATCTATCGTAAGCACGACAAAGATGCTTTGAATGCTGCATTACCTGCTGTGAAGGGGGGTATGTCATTTCGAAAGGCCGAGAAAAAGTTTAATATCCCCAAAACTGTTCTATACAGACATAAAAAATGTCCAGAGACTCGATAACAGGGTGGGCTGACTGAACTGGATAAAGCTACTGAAGATCACTTAGTCAAGAGGTTGAAGACTTCAGCAGAGTGGGGCTATCCTATGGATCAGTATGACATCAGAATAATTGTGAAAGGCTATCTGGATCGCCGTGGCATAACATCAAAAAAAATTTAAAAACAATATGCCGAGTGGGGATTGGGTGCGTTCATTCCTAAAAAGGAATAAAGATGAAATAGCACAAAGAATGTGCCAGAACATAAAACGGTCAAGGGGCGGGGTTTCACCAGAGACAGTTAATGACTATTTTGACAATTTTCTGAAACACCCCTTCGTGCCCCCCTCCTTGCTCAATGTTGACTTATTGTGAATCTAGTCTGCCAAAATATCAGTTCATTTTGCCTCATCATTGTTCAATTTGTTTTTTAAAAACTTGTAAAAAGTCCCTATTATCCCCAAGCAAGGGAAGAAAAGAGACAGCTATATGAATGGCAGACTGTCCCTATTCACCCCACAATGAGGGGTGAATAGGGACAGCTGTTTATTAAAAAAAATATATACTTAAATAATCAACAGAAACTAAAACTATTGATGGATCTCAAGTATCACATAGGGGTCATAGTTCAGTATTAGGAGAACCCCAAATTTTGTATCCTAACATAGTTTAAAAATATATAAATGTTCAAAAGTGACCCTATACACCCCGGTTTATGGTACCCTATGAACGTCATTTGAACAAACTTCATTCTATACCTGAAAAGGAAGCTCAGTACCAAATATCAAGTCATTGTACCCATTCATAAAAAGAAGATTCTTTTAAAATTTGGGAGCATTTTCCCCTACCCTTTTCCTGTGAAGTGGAGCAAATTGATTTGAACAAAAGGAAAATGCAATTTCAGAACAATCACCTCAAATCTAACTGAAATTGGTCCTGTGGTTTTAAAAAAAGACAAATTTGGGGTCTGGTTTGGACTTGAAATTTTTGGGAGGATTTTTTATGCATTTTGTTCAATTTTGAGACAAAAAAAGAAAAATTTCAGTCTGAAAATTTTGGGTTCGGTTCCGACTTGTTTTAAAAAAAATCTTCTCCTTTAGACCCTGTAGTCAGAATGCTTTCATATTTGGTATACAACATCTCTAGGAGGGTTAGATTCAAGTTTGTTCAATCCTAGTTCCTGGGTTGATATTTGGGCCCCTTATGGAAGCTTGAATTTTAACTTGGTGCAATATAAGGAAATTTCTTAAAAAATCTTCTTCTTAAGATCCACCAGTCAGAATCCTTTCATATTTGGTATGCAACATCTCTTGGAGGGTAAGACTCAAGTTTGTTTAAATCTGGTCCCTGGGTTATTAATTCGGGCTACCTATAGGAGCCTTAATTTTAGGTTCAGGTTTGTTAAAATCCATTCCTTAGCGTTTTTCCATAAAATTTGCCTTTCATGACTTCATTCCTCTGTAGTGTTGGTGAACCATGTCTAACTGAATGTGACCCCAAATACTTCTTTGAACCACTTTGGCAGGTGAGCAATTAAGGCCCCTTGGGGCCTCTTGTTATATTTCATAGGGTGTTGTTTCTTACATGAAAGGCTTGGCTGTTACCTTTCATAAAATGTATGCATTGTAAGGATTTGTGAGTAGTGGAAGATAGATAGATAGAAAGATAGATATATCTTTATTCTGCAGTATACTAGTACATTAACAACATAACACTACAAACTACAAGAACATAACCTAGTATATAGCATGGAAATGGCATAGCCTAAAAGGCTGTCTTCCTACCATTCCCGTAAAATATGTATCAACTAGGTTTGGCATCAGTGTAACAAAAAATTTTTTCAAAGACAGTAATATCTGATAGTTTGTCTATGAATCATGTGGCGACATGGGATCAATAGGTCAAATGCTGGGAGGAAGATGAGATACCAAAGGCTTTTGGTAGCTGATACAACCGGGACAGTCTGGGTTGTCGCACTTGAAGTTTGGGTGGGAATAAGTGCTTAAAGCTTTATGGGTTAATGATTTTTTTAGCTCAACTTTGGCAAAGCCAAATTTGAGGTATTGTCATGGCCCATCGTCTGTCTGTCCGTCCGTCATGCCGTACACACGGCTCGGGCTAGAGGCTGTATTTATGAACCGATCTTTACGAAACTTCTTGGGTACCTTTGTGATCACCGTGGGACGAGAATGAGTGTTTTTGGGTCTGGTCTGAAATTCAAGATGGCCACTGGCAGCCATTTTGTACAAAATTAGGTGCAATCAGATTTTTGTGCAGAACTTCCGTATGAAAGCGCTGATTTGAATAATTTTGTGTGTGAGTGTTTAGTACCAAGGGATACATCACATATAATACGGGGTTTTTTCTCGTGCATAAATTATGCCAATTAGACTAACGTTGATCTGTTTAATGTACTTTCAGCACTGTAACTGCAAATGCCAATATGGCTCGGGCTACAGGCTGTATTTATGAACCGATCTTTCAAAAACTTCTTGGGTACCTTTGTTATCACCATGGGACGAGAACGGGTGTTTTTGGGTGCGGTCCAAAATTCAAGATGGCTGTTGGCAGCCATTTTGTACCAAAATTAGAGCAATCAGTTTTTTGTACAGAACTTCTGTATGAAAGTTCTGATTTGAATAAATTTCTGTATGAATGTTTAGTAACATGGAATACATCACATATAATACAGGTTTTTCTCTCGAGCAGAAATTATGCAAATTAAATGAACTTTGATTTTTTCAGTGCTACTTATACACAGTAAGTGCATGTGTCAATATGGCTTGGGCTACAGGCTGTATTTATGAACTGATCTTCACAAAACGTCTTGGGTACATTTGTTATCACCTTGGGATGAGAAAAAGTGTTTCTGGGTGCGGTCCAAAATTCAAGATGGCTGCCAGTGGCCATTTTGTACCGAAATTAGGTCCAATCAGTTTTTGTACACAACTTCTATACGGCTCAGGCTAGAGGCCGTATTTATGAACTGATCTTTACGAAACTTCTTGGGTACCTTTGTTATCACTGTGGAATGAGAACGGGTGTTTTTGGGTGTAGTCCAAAATTCAAGATGGCCACCAGCAGCCTTTTTGTACCAAAATTAGTGCAATCAGTTTTTTGTACAGAACTTCTGTATGGAAGTTCTGATTTGAATAAATTTTCGTAGGAATGTTTAGTAACATGGAATACATCACATATAATATGGGTTTTTTTCTCGTGCAGAAATTATGCAAATTAGATGAACTTTGATTTGTTCAGTGCTTCTTATACACAGTAAGTGCACATGCCAATACGGCTCAGGCTAGAGTCTGTATTTATGAACTGATCTTCACGAAACTTCTTGAGGTACCTTTGTTATCACCTTGTGACAGGAACGAGTGTTTTTGGGTGCCTTTGTTATCACTGTACTTTGAGAACAAATATTTTTGGGTTCAGTCAGACCCACTCTGGGACTCAAAGATTTCTTTTCTGGTTTAGCATCTAACTGTCACCCCACTTTTACAATACTTTACCTATATATTTGATACAGGCTACAGTCAGCATTTATGTACAGACCGTTACAATACTTTACATGTACCTTTGTTATCAGGTCATTACCTAGATATCTGTCATTGCTGTGTCACACACTATACATGTACATGTCTTAAACAAGTTGAGCTACAGTGTCATTGACACTTTCATTTAACTTGGGTGTACTATATTGCTGAGTTAGCTATTCCAAATTCTTGGGAAGGAATGGAAGGGGAATTCTGCAGAAAATTGAGTTCTTGGTTTGTGTTTCTATTTTACTGGTCTGCCTTGTATTAATCCCCAAAGGGTTTCTGTAGACCAAAAAGGTGTTATTGAATGACATAAGAAGTTTTTTGTTCATCCAGTCATGCATAAAGTGAGAGACGTGAATGCTGTAGAGATCTTTAAATTTCAGAATGCCACAATCGCTGAAAAGTGGGTCTGCATGCGAGTTATGTGCTTTCCTAGTTATGATTCGGACGGCTCTTTTTTGCAGCTTGAGAATTCTGTTGGTGTAGGTCGAATGACCCCAAACCTGAATACCATATACGAGATGATAATGAATCAATGAAAAGTACAGTTTTCATTGCCTTTGTGGGTAGAAAGTTCTTTGCCCTATTTAGGGCAAAAATGCACTTGCTATTCTTGAGCATACTGCAGAAACATGGTGTGTAAATTTCATATTTTCGTCTATATACACACCAAGGAATTTTAAAGCGACTTGATCTTGTTCATTCCCAACAGCCTCAATATTTGTATTATTCAGAGATAATTTAATGTTGTTTACACCCTATACAAATCATTTTGTGGGTGAAGAAGCATATATTTAGATTCAGTGGGGTCAAGGGCTAATTTGTTGGCAGAACACCAGTGGTTTATTTTGGCTAATCCAGAATTTACACTATCTGTTGTTGCCTGATCTATATGCCGTTGTATCATTGGCAAAGGAAAGCAGATTGAGCACAGTGGAGTTGCTAATATCATTGATGTACAATAAGAATAGAATGGGACCAAGAATAGACTCTTGAGGTACTCCAGTATTTATGGTTAAGATTTCTGAAATAGTATTCGAGAACGAGGTGAATTGGCTTCGGTCGGTTAAATAATTTTGAAACCACTGGTGGGTTATACCTCTAATACCATAGTATTCAAGTTTCTGGAGTAAGATTGAGGGGTCTGGTGGTTCATGACAAAATTTACATACACGGGGCCTGACTTTTTCAGAGTGGGTGGTCCAGACCCTCAAAAACGCATTTAATCCATGAAAATGTAAAATTTGTCCTGAAGGCTTTTGAAAAGATATTGACATGCAATGAGTCTGCTATAGTGTACACAAGTCTAATTAGCACCATTTTGGTTAGTATGGGTCTATATATAGGTATAGCTATAGGTGCTTTCGTTGCCTGAAATAGATTGCTTCGATGTCGGGAGGTGGAGGCTGTTGGCCATCACATGCCTAAAACAGTTTTGGGGGAAAAACTCATGATTAACTCATCAGAACATGAAATATATCATATCATTACATGAACTAATTATAAAAACAACCTGTTGATAAAATGAAAGAAAATATGACTATATATGACCCACTGAATGATGGTAAGATATGTATTTAGTTAAATAAGATTTTGTGAAAAACATTGTCTTACATCATAACTTGTCTAAAAACAATTATTTGGCCAGTTAAAAACCGTGAGGCTCAAGCTGGGATACCAAAATCTCTATATGGTCCAGTGTTATTTTATGATCCCCACCGGGCATCCCAAATATCATTCAAGGATCATGCCTTAAACAAATTAAGATAAGGGCTACCAATGCTAAGTAGCAAATATCAGTTGATTTCATTGGATAATAGTTCTGAAGAAGAAAATGTTATCAGAATTCTTTGCACTCTTTGACCCCTACCCTTGTGAGCCCCTGCAAATCAGGTTAAACATTTTTTGTACTCTTTTGCCACCTACCCTTGTGAACCCCTGCAAAATGG
This sequence comes from Pictodentalium vernedei, assembly GCA_031216915.1. NCBI lineage: Eukaryota > Metazoa > Mollusca > Scaphopoda > Dentaliida > Dentaliidae > Pictodentalium > Pictodentalium vernedei. The sequence goes on from CM062288.1 coordinate 95,914,393, forward strand.
GTTAAATAAGATTTTGTGGAAACAATTATTTTCTTAACTCATAAGTTGTCTAAAAATCATTATTTGGCAAGTTAAAAACCATTAAGATCAATCTGGGGTGTCAAGTTTTTGAAATCTCCATAGGCCCCAATGTTTTTTTATGATCCCCTATGTGTGCCCCAAATATCATTCAAGCAGGCAAATTAAGATATAGGGATCGAACCAATGATAGTAAGCAAATATCAAAAGATTTCTTTTGATGGTTTTGTGGATCTTACTGTTCATTTAGTGGATATAATTATTAGGCTTTCCCAAACCCAGTTTGGGAAAGACTCTTGTTATTCTTCTTTTTCAAAATTGTTCTTCTCTTTTTATTTATCTTCTTTTTTTTCCGCCATCAATTTTGTCTGTTGCACTGCTCAAAAAACAAGCTGTACAATTTTAACCAAATTTGGTATACTTATGTAATGCCATAAAATCTAGTGAAATGAGGTATCGGCATGTCTGTGAAAATGCTTATTTTCAAAATATTCTGCTAAAACTGTCAAAATTTCACCATTTTTCAAAAGTCGTAAAAGTGTTTACAGTTATTTAGCTCAAATTTCCCACACATTTAGAGCATAACATGATACACCAAAATCACTACAAAAATATTTCAAAATTAACCCCCATTGGCCAAAAATAACACGAATATAGCTTTTTTCTTCAAAATTTACCAACTTCAAGGGCAAATGTCTCTAATTTCAAGGTTGTTGTAACAATTGTTTTGGTATTGATAGTTGCAACAATGATTGAGGAAGAAAGTTGCTGTTTACACTTTAATCTCAGATTTAACCCTCAAGCACGAGGGCGAGAATAAGTGTACCATTTGAAAATGCCAAAATTAGCCAACTTTGGTTGCTTTTTATATCATTTTGGAAACGATTAATTTCAAACACTTTGCATGTCCGTATTCACAATTGACTACCGAGCATATTTGCTGTGTAAGTTTGGTTGTAAAGTTGAATCCTATGCCCATTCTGGTTGCATAAACGTATGTCTTGTCCAAAAAACGTCTCATTTTTTCAAAATTTGGTAATTTCAAGGGACAATTTACTCCATTTCTAATTGATTGAGAGCTGATTTTTTTCTATGGTTGCATGCAGCAGTCCAGGTATGACAACTCTTGTTTTATATGTTATATGTTATTATTAAAAGTTTAACCCTTGGCAGACTTGAGACTTCCTATAAGGGTACCATTGGAATAATTGGTACTTTTTCGTGCGATTTATCAGCACGGGAGCCATATTTTCTCAAAACACTTCCCATATGAGAAGATAGGACATTATTCTTAGAACAATTTTGCTGTTACATGTTTATTCCAAGTTTTAATCCTCACCCAGTTGTCGGGCCTTGATTGAATTGGAGTACCCTCAAATTGTACATGTTAATTCAAATACCAAGATTCAAGATTCCTCCTTGTCTCTTATCAGAAGCTCAAGCTGTGATTGATGACAGGTCTCTGGAAAGTGAAATTAGGTATCGTCATATTCGTGAAACATTTAGAGCATAATACGATACACTAAAATCACCACACAAATATTTCAATTTTAACCCCTAATGGCTAAAAATGACATGAATATAGCATTTTTTCTACAAAATTGACCAACTTTAAGATCGCATGCCAGTGTGAAAGAATACAGTCGGTAGAGTTGTTATAAGGTCTGTCTGTCTCCCTGCCTGCCTGCCCGACATTAACCATACACCATTCAAGTCATTGTTGTAAGAAAAATAGTCTCCCTGCCTGCTTGATTTGGTCATTTCTGGCAACTGAATTGCACAAAATTTTCAACTTCTTCCCGACTCAGGGGTGGGGGGGAGGGGGGCACAGTCCTCCCAGACACCCTGGCCCATATGCCCATGATTTATCTGTACTTATTTTTACCAAAGCAAAAAAGACATGGCTCGTTTTGCTTTCCATGAAAATATTCAGTAATTATTGAAGAGCAAATTTTGTGTTAAATGTTTTGATGTCCTGCTTTATCTCAAATATCTGTTTTGGCTGCATAAAACCTAGTAGCATCACAAAAAACTTTGTTTCAACTATATTTTTCTATTTTCAAAACTCATCGATAGTTTTTTGTACAATACAGTTTGCCTTTTTACATTAAAAAGTTGGGAAAGCCTGTAATTTGTCCAACAAATTACAGTTCTCTAGTTCTATTTGCTGTTGAACTTAACTCATCACTAAGACAATTCATTTACATAAAAACAGGGATTTTCAACAAAAATTGTAGCCATGGCATGAATCAGCCAAACTCTACATGTGAGTAAACCATTATTGTCATGGCAAGTTTACTGTGACCTCTGCTGATTACAAGTACAATCATGGTTTGTAACTATGTCTATTGCCCAATGAGGTATAGTTATGTCATTCAACGATTGTAAGCCTTTTCTTTTTTATTATCTTCCCACCAAATGGGGAATTTCTCCTCATTTCCTAATCATGCCATTTAGTATACTCATTTATTTATTGATTTATTGGGTTTTATGACATTTTCAACAGCCACGGTCACATCGTGTCGAGCAGATTTATGGGTGGAGGAAGCCGGAGTTCCCAGAGAGAACCACCGAGCAAGACTCTTCAAGGTCATATGTGGGTCATGATGTTACATCACACATCGTCTCATGGTGATACACTCACATGCCAAAATCATGAGCCTGGGTGAAGTTTTAAAAAATCAATAATTTGACCTTGAGGTCAAAGGTCAAGGTCATATGTAGGTCATGATGGTACATGACACATCATCTTTTGGTGATACCATCACATGCCAAAAAATCATATGCCCAGGTCAAAAGATTAAAAAAAAAAGTCAATAATGTGACCTTGATGTCAAAGGTCAAGGTCATATCTACATCATGATGGTACATGACACATCGTCTCATGATGATACACCCACATGCCTAATATCATAAACCGAGGTGAAAAAATAAAAAAGTTTTGGCTCGGACAAGCTTACTTTCCAAAAAAATCAGTAATTTGATCTTGCGGTCAAAGGTCAATGTCATATATGTACACGACAGTCGACACATAGTCTCATGGTGATACACCCACATGCCAAATATCATAAGCCGAGGTGAACAGGTAAATAAGTTCTGGCCTGGACAAGCTTACTTGCCAAAAAATCAGTAATTTGATCTGGAAGTCAAAGGTCAAGGTCATACAACAACAACAACAACAACGAGAAGAATTCAGGGTAAAACAATATGTCGCCCTTTGGTGAAGGGGAGACATAATAATGAGTTTCTGTTACTTTGCTTCATGTTATGTGAAAAATGGCTGTTTGAATCGGGCACTTGTTCACCTACTGATTTTCCAATGTTTGCGAAGAATAAAATTGAATTTATCGGCAATGATAATGTTCCTTTACAGGGACATTATCATCAAAAAAAGTATTAGGTGATTCAATTTTTCGGTATGATTTATTAATGGCAGGCATTAGTTCCATATGTTTGTGGTAATAAACAAACCCAGGGAAAGCATTAGTATCACAAACGTATATGGAAATAAGCAAACCACAGGGAAAGCATTAGTACCACATACCTTTTATATCCAGGAGTGGCTGTTTTAATTGATATTTATCTAGATAAATTGTGTTATGATTCTTTATCTACTTAATTATATTTATTTATATACAGGTGTGACTGTTTTCATTGGTATTTATCTAAATAAATTTTGTTTTGATTCTTTATTTTTCTGCTTAATATTTATTTATATCTATTTATTTATTTACATAATTATATTTATTCATTTTATTTTATTTATATCTATTTTTTTATTTATATTTATATTTTTATTTATTTACTTTTGTTTATGTAAATATTTTTTCAAAAAAGATTTAGAAAGCCTTTGTACATAATTATCTATTGTGTTACAATTTATCAGAGAATGTCTGTGGCACTTTCCAATAGATTGTAACAGAACGATTTGATTTTCTCAATTCAATTCAATTCAATCTTTATTCACAGCATACAAATACAAATGAGAAAGAGAGTAAAGTTAAAAAATTATTGAATGATGTATAAATGTATACTGTGGGGAATGACATAGCCTTGTGACTGTCTTCCTGTCATCCCCTAGACAATCAAAATAATAAATAAAATAGAATGGCAAATGGCAAATGGCAAGTGTTAAATTCAAGTTAAATGTAGTCAATTCAGACAGCAGGTAGTTGTTGTGTTTATATTAACATCCTTTACATTAGAATTGAGTATTGTTTCCACATCATGGATCAAATTCCCAACAGTTCTGTCTTGGATTGTTTTAACCTGTCAATCAACTGTGTTTCCGAATCCTAATCGAATCAACAGTGTTTCCGAATAAAAAAAAAAAAAAAATTATACGCATTCCTTAGTAGGCCAGTACAACTATCGTAGGCTAATGGGGTGATGTAAAAACTGGAAAACTGCAGGACAACCTTTTCATCTGCTTGTGGGAAGAGAAGAGATGAAGGTAATAATGACCTCTAAGAGTTCCAACTAGGCGAAGCAGTCAGGGCATCTTGGGTTGGAACATCTAACATTGACTTTGTGTGCATTTAAAAACTGATTATTCTGAATAAAGTTTTGTTAAATGCCTTTCGGGTGAGGGTTTTTATCGTTGTGTCTAAGTCATTCCACAGTTTGGGAAAATGAAAATATGGAAGAGCGGCTGAGAACTGAGTGCGGGGTTTGTGTGTGATTCGGTTTCCACATTGCCTGGTATTCATACCAGATGGGTTAGAGTACACTTGGAATGTATTATCAACACTAACAGGGAGGGTGTTTATAGACCAGTCGTACATGAATAGAAGTGAATGTAACTTGTACAGATCATTAAATTTCAGGATTTTCAAACGTTTGAAAAGAGGATCGGTGTGTGAGTTGAACTTTTTGTTCACAATGATACGCACAGACTTTTTTTGAAGATTCAGAATTTGTTTAGTGGCTGGTGTATTGCCCCAAATTTGTATCCCGTAAATTAAATGGCTTTGAAATAAAATGAAATAGAGAATACATAGTGTCTCGAGCGGCAAAAAATTCTTGACTCTATTCAGGATATAAATTGCTCTGGATAGTTTCATACAGACTACGGATACATGATGATTAAATCTAAGGTTCTCGTCCAATTCCTAGGAATTTTATGAATTTGTGTTGGCAATTATTACCTGCTATTATTAAGCTTGAGTTATTTAGTGAAATTTGTGTTTGTACATTGTTGAAATTGTAATTGTCATTTTGGGGATGAAGAAGTAGGACCTTAATTTTATTACCATTTAATGACAACTTATTAGCTAGACACCAGTCATTGATTTTACCCTCTCCGCTAGGAGGTTGAGGTCATTACCAGATGCGTAGGATGTTGTGCCATCCGCAAAGGATAAAATACTCATGTCGGTCCACTCACAAATGTCATTGATAAAGAGCACAAACAAAAGAGGACCGAGGAAAGAACCCTGGGGTAAACCCGTAGTAATATTGAGTTGATTCGAGGATTGACTCGTGAATTGCACAAATTGGGATCTCTGAGAGAGATAGTTCTGAAACCAAAAATCAGCTATACCTCTAATTCCATAATGTTCAAGTTTCCTGAGGAGGATTTCATGGTCAATAGTGTCAAATGCTTTGGAAAAATCTAAAAAAATAGATAATGTGCAATCCTTATTTGCATTGTTATTCATAATGGAAGCGTAGTTGATAAGATGCATTATCGGATGAAATGTTGAGTGTCCCGTTCTGAAGCCAAACTGATAGTTATAAATAATGTTTGCATCTAAAAAGTTTGTTAACCTTTTGAGCATTAATTTCTCTAAGATTTTAGAAAATGAGGGAAGAATACTTATTGGACGATAATTGTCGAATGACTGTTTATCATTATCCTGGTGAAGTGATAATAACAGGATGTGTTTGTAGGGGTGGGGGCGGGAAGTACCGAAAAATTTGGTAACCAATTCCTGGAATCCAAGTACTCTACAATGGGTAGCATGGCAATAAATGATGGGCTAAACTTGTCTTCATACCTTTTAACCCTTGTTGTGGTCACAATTGACACTGCTGCAGAAAGTAACCTTAAACATCAATATGCTTGTGAAATTTATTTTGTGGCAATTTATTGGAGAATGACCTAGATCAGAAGAATCAGGCTTTATTGCTCAGTATTTCAATTAATTTTATGACAATCTGCATTGAATTTTTATATTATTTTCTATCATTAGTCAGATTAATTATTATTGAAATTTTCAGGAAACAATACAGAATATCTTATATCAGTAACCAAAGATTATTGAAATAAAGTAATGTATTTGTCAGATAATCTGCAAGAATTCAGTTGTGAAAAATTACTAAAATTCCAATTATTAAAATATAAAAGGACACATGTAATTTATTATTCTAATTGTAAGTTTTCACACATGTAATTCCATAAATATTTCCATTAACCCTTTACCTAACAACGCAGACGATATCAAAATTTATTATTTTTAATACCATTTTTTCGAATTTTTAAAAAAATTTCAACAAAACCATATCATGTGACCCCTCGTTGGAACGAGCTCGACGAGCTCGTTCCAACCAGGGGTCACATGATATGGTTTTGTTGAAATTTTTTGAAAAATCATATTTTTTCAACTGCTGAATTTGCATATTACGCGGACGTATGCGGTCGATTCATTGGGTAAAGGGTTAAAATCGCCCAACATGGTCACACACAAGCAAATTTAACCTGGATAAAAAGGTGTGTTGTACTAATACTTTCCCTGTTGTTTGTTTATTTTCACATATTTATGTTGCTTCCACTGACTGTGGTAATTTCCACATATACGTATGTGGTAATAAGCAAACCCCTGGCATTTGCTTATTACCACATATGTATGTGGAAATAAGCACTCCCTTTATTAATTGCTTTACATTGGATTTCCCATGACTTTTTAAGGTTATTTTTATTTTCCAGTAAAATATTACGATAATAATCTGATTTGCTTGCCCATTTGATCTGGTTGAAGATTTGACAGTAATGCTTGTTAGCTGTAGTATTTTGAGCTATTAGAGATTTCAGCTTTCTGGAGTACAATTTTTGTTTATGTATGGAAGACTGTGATAGTCCAGCTGTCATCCAGGGTGAGCGTTTAATATATTTCGAGGGAACTGATGTTGCTTTTAATGGGAAAGCTTCATTGAATGCTTTACAGGTGTCCAAAAATAGGTCTTATGATAGGGTGGTATTGGAAGAGTTGAAGACACTAGGAAAATCACCGCCTAATGAGTCTTTTAACCCTTTACCCAATGCAGACGATATCAAAATTTATTATTTTAAATTTCATTTTTTCAAATTTTTCAAAAAATTTCAACAAAACCATATCATGTGACCCCTCGTTGGAACGCGCACGATGAGCTCATTCCAACGAGGGGTCACATGATATGGTTTTGTTGAAATTTTTTGAAAAATAATATTTTTTCAACTGCTGAATTTGCATATTACGTGGGTGGATGCGGGCGATTCGTTGGGTAAAGGGTTAAAGCAATCGATGTTCTCTTTCTTGAACGAATGTTTATAAATTTTGGTAGGGTGTGCATGTTGTTCTTCCAAGTTACCGATGCAAAACTTTGCAAAGTGATCGCGAATGTCACAAATAACAATTCCAGAAACATGCTCAGAGGAATTGTTACTAAAGATATGGTCTATAAGAGTTGCTGAAGTATTGGTAACTCTCGTTGGTTTAGTGATGAGGGGCACGAAACCTGAGCTGAACATAGAGTCAATAAAAAGTTCAGTTTTATTATGATTAGTGAAGTTGAGTAGGTCAAGGTTGAAGTCACCCATAAGTTAGGCTCTTTTGTTTTCGAGGTTGATTTTATTCAATAGTTTGGACATTGTAGACAAAAAATGGTCAAGATCAGCTTTTGGTGCAGTGTTGGGCCTGTAGATAATCTTAATTATGCATTTCTTTTTAGAAGTGGTTTCAATAAAATGGGATTCAAATACGTTTGGTATAAAGATTGACAAATCACTTTGATGTTTAAAGCTGATGTTGTCCATGATGAATAATCCTACACCTCCCCTGCCATCATCATTTGCAGGTTGAGTGTGATGGATTAGAGGGCGATAGCCTTTGAGTTCAAAACAGATATCCTGTGTGACAATGAATATTTCATAGTCCCACAACATCAAATAAATCTTTCCCAGGATGCATGTTGTGTAAGAGGTTTTGGATATTCTCAAAGTTAGCAATCAGACTTCGGCAGTTCATGTTGAAAGGAGAAAGGGATTTATTTTTTGCTGGGATTTCCCTACTAAAGTTTTCTGGTGTATAATATTTACAGCTGGGATTTTCGATAGTGTAGGGATGGCCTGTGTCCCTTTTGTCAATTCTCAGTGATGAATTCCACTTAGATATGAAGTCATAAGCATCAGACGTCTGGATCTCTTCAAAAGGGATAGCATTAGCCATAGTCTAAAATACAGTGAATTTTATAGAGGTTGTACATACTCTTGCACTGTGGAAGAGAGTAAGAGAGTGTAACACATCACTCGTATAACATTTTCTGAAGTATAACTATGGAGGACTGAATTCTTTGAACTGTCATTGTATTATCAACCAAGAATTAATTGGATGGTATTTGCTACTTTTTGTTTGAAGTTGTGCGGATGCAGAGAAATTCCCTGGGATTCATGCAACAGCATCATTGGTCCAAATTGTGCCAGTGATTGGTTTGTTACACCAAACTGGACACTGATGGGTGGAGGAAGATAATTAATCGAGTTATAGTGTTTAGGAACAAGCGCTTGACTGAACACAAAAGTGTAATTCAGTTGGAGTTGTATCACATCCCATGTGCCACAAGTTATAATGATCTTTAGAGATATGGGATATGTGTCAAGGTACAGTCCTGATAAACGATAAGTAGGTCTATCGGTGGGGCGGTAAGTTGGTATTGCATGTGGAAAAACGGCTTTGGGTAAAGAGTGTGGAATAAATCCGGAAGATATGGGTTAATTGGTAGAAGGGGCAACAGTCGGCTCGATTATGAGTGTTGGATTGGAAATGGGAAGTGTTATATTCACTTTTACTGTTTCGACGGAGCACATTGGTTACTGTCACCCATTATGTTTGGAACTGACTGGGTTTATCTGATGAACTAACAATGTGATAATTAGCTTGGGTGAAATATGGGACAATTAATTGGATGTTAGGATACAAGTGAATAGTGTTCCAAAATTAGACTAGTATTGAATTGTTTATGACTGTCCGGTGAGTTTTTGTGGGTGAGGATACTAATCGAGTATTAGGAGAACGGAGGTGGGGGTTGTCGGCTAGCTTGATAAATCTACTTAATAAATCCTCACATTGAATATGTATGGAGGATAAGCTCGAAGGCCATTTGCATTGGTTTTCTGTCAAGACAATCGTAGTGAATAACGAACTCAGGGTGGGGCACAAGATCAAGACTTACAATTGATAGGACGCTAAGCCGGTTGTTCGGGGAGAGCACTTTGTAATTTTTATCTAATTCACGAATGCTCAGGAGTAATACCATAAATATATATTTCATATTATACATTTGGACCTCGAATATATATATGTATACAAGTTAGTGAATTCAAGTGAAAGTATTGCGGAACAAGCGGGAGTGTTTAATACGAACATGTAATGATATGGATACGTTCAATTAAAAACTGGTTGACAATAATTAATCCAAAAATAGCATTGTGACGAAGTCACGAACAAAAACATGCAAACATATTCACACACATACGGGCATAAATTTACACATTCTCGTTATATACATACCCACAAGTATATGTGTTTAACTGTACATACAAACATATTCACACATAGGGGCATAAGTGCACACATTCTCGTAATGTACATATTCACAAGTATATGTGCTTAACCACACCAATATATATGATTCAAACGAGTGGCGTGTTATGTGTATTGAGATATCGGGGATTAGGGTGGGGCAGATACCGATTCCTTTTTGAATAAAATACCTAGACTGTCCAGCATTTGTGTGTTGGGCTGTATGCACGGTTTGAGCATGATTGGGACTGGGTGTGAATCACTGAAAGCAGGAGTACAAGGGGTTACTTGAATGGATTCATACACATGCAGACTCACTCGCGAGTAGCACCTCCCACCTCTATAGGACATCTCATCCACACAGACCCTGCACAAAATCCACCATCCCACTCTGCGGAGGGAAGTCCCCGAGAGGACCTCCCCACACACTCTACACAAATCCGCCAGCAATGTCACCCATCTAACAAAGGCCCACTGCTCTCCCACTTCATGGGACCCATATGAGGCCCCGATACCACAGGTGTTCAAGGGAGCTCCAACCACCGTCTGAGGATGAAGCCCCCACTGTCCCACTACCCCGCCTCGTCGCTCTAGGCAATTAAACATGCAGGTGCTCAAGATGCTGCAGCACCGGCCCATCGGAACCCTCCATCGAACGAGTCTGGGCACGCCTACGAGGGGTCGCTGAGCCAGCTGCAATTTCCCCATGGGTCCCGTGAAAGGACCCCCACCCCTCTGTATGGACCCATATTCTGTTAATGAGGAGCACGTACACAGGGCTCTCAAGCCGGGCACTACCCTTCTACTGTGCACGTCCCGCAGCATCATCCATTTGAATGCAAAATATTCTTGGGTCATGTTGATGAGAAATTGTAAAATTCCTGAAAAACAGGAATCTCTAGCAGAATAACAGTTACAAGAACTCTGTCAGATGTCACAAAAATATAAAAGGTTCACAAGATGATTTTTTTTTAGTATTTCCCTCATAATGCCTGGTCTTGAAAAGGAAGATTTATTCAAAACTCAAATGTGGCCACAGAAGCTTCATTGACAAAACCTGGAATAACCATTGCAAAAGACTTTTTTATGCTAATTTGGATTTTACACCAGTGGTTAACAAAGAAAAATCTTGCTATTTGCAATGACATTGCCAACCGTAGAGGCTACTTATATGGTAATTGTAGACTTCTGAACTGCCTGAATCGCTCACAAAGAAATCAAAGGTTTGTGTACATAATATCAGGCAAATTCATCTCATGATCAGACAAACATGGGTCAGCCCCTTCTCCCCTCAATATCTAGAGATGGTTTCAGACCTACCAATGCACCAACCAAACCAACTGCACACTCACAGAGGGTAAATCCTGTTAAGGAATGATCGTTTCTTTTTGTCTATTTCTTGAGTTATGAACCCCAAAAAACAAAGTCCAAACTGTGTAAATGGGCATAGCCCATTTACGCGATGTTTGGACTTTGTTTTTTGGGGTTCATAACTCAAGAAATAGACAAAAAGAAATGATCATTCCTTATAATTAAACGTTCGCGACCCAAATAAATAAATAGTGTTAGTCGTCCTCCACTTCAGCGAACAAAGACTTAAAAACTAAAACTGGTAGACATATTATTTTTCTGGCATAAAAGAGGGCGCATATTATTGAAAGGTAGCAATTGACACACTTTCCAAGTCAAATGCACTTATGTCATTAAATTTTTTATTGACCAATGAATTACGTAATGCAAAGAAAATGTCATAAGCCACGCCTCTCTCAAATTTCATTCAACTGTTCACTTCACGTAAAAGTTCCGTTCCGTGGAAAGTGGAACATTGTATTTTGGTTTTGACCGTTTCCCGAGAACTGAAAAACACAGTTTGTAAAAGTGGAGTTTAATATAAAATTGCCGTATTCGTCGTGACCAGCCATTGTTTACAATCGATTTGAGTAAAACGATGAATGCAGACGATCACCCAGTGTGAGTAAAAATTGAAATGTCAAATAAATATAGTTGTGAAGAAAAAGAAAAATTGACCCACCACGGTCATTTGAATATTTTATAATTTCATGGTGATAAATTAGTAATATAAATTTATTTTTCTTTTTCAGATTTAGAACGTGCCAGTGTTCTAACTTCTATTGATTTGACACCATGTTGCAACTCCGAAGACTGGTATTTTAGGGGCGTGGCTGGGGGCGGACCTAATTGTGTTTTTTTCGGTTCACTGAGTTATGAAAAGAAAAAACAGAATCGTGTGAGCCAATCGTTTTATCTGAAAACGCATGAACCGAAAAAAAGTTTAATTATTCTTAATTATACATACAGTCACACAGATGGGAGATAAATAAGTAACAATGACTAGTGAAGATGATTTTTTATTTCACATTATAAGACATATGATACTGAAAATAAAGACTATTTGAAGAAGGGAGCCAATGCTTTTATCATATAGGCAGACTGGATTTTTTCCACCTCTCTCTGTGTCTGTTTCTCAACCTGCCATCAGGAGCCCTCTTAACCCTTTACCCAATGTAACAGCCAAAACCAGCCAGTGATATTCCCAAAATTCACCATTCAATTTTCATTACCTTTTCATTTTTTGTCACAAAAATATATATCTTATGACACCTCATTGGAATGAGCTCATTCCAATAAGAGGTCATAAGCTATGTTTTTGATGCAAAAAATGAAACAAAATTAGTTATTCAAGCCTTTTGTTTGCAAGTGTCGTCTGCTTTTCATGTTAGGTAAAGGGTTAATAGGATACTTCTTAACTGACTAACTCTCTTAATTGCATATGACTTCCAAATATCAAATCATCTGCACACTTTCAATACAAATTTGACCTGCAAACTCCTTACCCAACATGAAGAGAAGATGATATTTGCAAAAAACATTTCTCAACAAACTAAAAAGTTTCATTTGTTGCCTCAAAAGCATATCTTATGACCTCTCATTGAAATAAGCTTAACCAGATTGTCCCAATGAGGGGTAATATAACAATAAACTATATTATGGAGGTAAAAATTAAAGAGCAAAATCCCTGACAATGGAATGTCCCTGTTGCGTTAATGTCACTGCCCAACAAAATGGCTTTTCAATTACAGCAGAGCCCACTTAATTGGATATCTGTTAAGTGAATAACCCAGTTAATTGAATATAATTTCCAAACACAAAACCATTTACCATACCTCCAGTACAAATTTGACCTGTTAGTTCAATATAGGTTACTGAGTAAATTCCTGTTAATTGAATAAAAAATATTGTAACCAGTTGAGAAATTACCCTGACTCGCCCCAGTTTTCCTTTGTTTGTAGACCTATTTGGCTTAGAACATCCAATACATGCATTTAATCTATTATATCTTGTTTGACAGAGCTCATGGAGCTCTGTGAATTAAGATATAATAGAATAAATGCTATGTATATCTCTAGAATACAAGAAAGTGACACAATCTCTGTTAATTGTATACTCCTGTTAATTGAATAATTTTCTATGGAAAATGGCTATTCATTTAACAGGGTTTCACTGTATTTGGATTTCCCAGTAGTAATCAAACACCAGACCATATAAATTTTGAAATCTGCACAGAATAACAAAAAACAATAAACCAAAATCATAACTTATCAAAATATACATACAATTCTACAAACTTAATAAAGTAGAAAATGTCAAATAAAATAACTGCAGTTAAGCCCTGTTAATTGAATTCTAATTTTATTCATAAAAAATATTCAATTAACAGGAAAGTTAAAAAATTTATAGTAATTTATATATTTTTTATACTTACCAATGACCCAGACTTAGCTGGTGCTAACTCCACAAAAACCAGGGCCAAACACAAATTTTGCCCCCCAATCCCCAAAATTTGCATCCAAAACAAAAAGAAATCATGTCCTAAAGGACCTCCATAGTACGACTCTACTGCGCATGCGCAGTGACGCAGTCGTCCCGAAATTGGCGCCAAATATCATTCTTACTGGCAGTGCCTGGTCAGCGCTATGTACTCAGCGGGGAGGCAAGAGTTCCCAACTCAGGGAGGGCCATCCCCATCTGGGTCATTGGTAAGTATAAAAAATATATAAATTACTATAAATTTTTTAACATTTTTATACTGTACCAATGACCCAGACTTAGCTGAATAGTAAACAGGCTGGAGGGCCTAGGACATAGAGGAAAATCCAATAAGCTCAATTATATAATAAAGAGGTAACCCCTTAAGGAGAAAAGGAGTATTAGGCTTTACATGTATCTTTCTTATTTAATATTAAATTAGAAAGATACACTACCCTTAATAATTGAGCACAATAACATTCATGTTCTCTATTAACATCCAGTATAACCCTTATACTAATTATTTTTAAAGCAAGCCAATAAATAAAGTAGTCCAGAGAATTGAGACTCTTTATAATCATTTAAAAGTGTCCGAGTATTGTATATTAAAGCCCGTTTGACACTTGACATATACAAATGCTTCACACCGAGCTACACTTTAAAAATAAGACATGAATGAAATTAAACATTAATATTACACTTTAAAACCATCCCGGAAGCGACTCAGAAATACTGTCTTGGAGGAGGCATTCCCTAGCTTTTCACTATAAAGCAGGTGACCTAAGGGAACACCCGCCCCCCACCTTCCCCTTGCCCTGGGTCAAATAGCCCAGAGCGAAGAGGGCAGCCGGACGGAGTCACTGCCGGAACAGAAAGCCTGCATAACTATAGTTGCAACTGTTTAGTGGACGACATTCTGAGCAACAGATAACGGACCTAAACAATGCAGGTCTCCAGAAATGGACTCAATATTTCTGAGATAAAAATTAGTAAATGTGGAAGGCTGAGACCAATAAGCAGCCTTCATTAAATCTGTAATAGCAACACTATTAGCATAAGCCCAGGAAGTAGAAAGAGCTCTTACTTCATGAGCAGAAATCTTAAGCACAGACTGCTGAGAAGAAGATAAATCTTCATACGCAGTACGGATAGTTAACTGAATCCATCTAGCAATAGAATGGACTGAAATGTCCTTTCTATTAGGCATCAAAGACAGAAAGAAACGTTTCCGTCCCTTTCTGATGAACTGAGATCTCTGTTTATAGATACGTAATGCTCTAACAGGACAGAGTAAAGGCCTACGCCCGTCTGAAGACGGAAGAGCCTTAATAACAATAGGTTCCGGATATTTATTAGGAGCCTGATTCTTAGCTAAAAAACCCACATTAGTAGTGAAGGTGATAGTGTTCCCAACACTACGATAATGAGAATCATCCACCGATAGTGCATGAAGCTCACTGACTCTTCTGGCAGAAGAGAAAGCTAAGAGAAAAGCTGTCTTATAAGATAAGAATTTGAAATCTACTGTCCCAAGAGGTTCAAATGGCTTTTCCTTCAATTTAAGGAGAACCCAAGCTAAATTCCACTTAGGAATTAATCTAAGAGTTCTGGGTCTATTTATCGAAAAGTTTCTAACCAATTTCGATAAAGAGACATTAGATCCAATTTGTAAACTATCATGATGTGCATAGGT
This sequence comes from Pictodentalium vernedei, assembly GCA_031216915.1. Lineage (NCBI taxonomy): Eukaryota > Metazoa > Mollusca > Scaphopoda > Dentaliida > Dentaliidae > Pictodentalium > Pictodentalium vernedei. Next base: position 95,929,711 of record CM062288.1, read on the forward strand.
ATCAGATAACATAGATCTATAACCCTTTATAGTAACAGGCTGCAGTTTGATTTCGTCAAACAAGTATACTAGAAAGTTTGCAATGTCTGGTATAGAGGGATCAAATATATCTACAGAATGATCCCTACACCAACGACGGAAAACCTTCCACTTAGCCGCATAGTTTAGCGAAGAGGAGGTCCTCCTACAGTTAGAAATCGCGTCCACTGCTCGTCCTGTAAAGTGCTTGCCATGCAAGAAGGACCGCACAACAGAAAAACGTGAAGGTTGTGATGGAGTTGGCGCGATTTCCCCTGCGAAAGAAGATCCTCTCGTGGAGGAAGCTTCCGCGGTAGGTCCCACAACAGACACCTGAGTAGATTTATCCACGGTCTCTGTGGCGACAGAGATGCTACCAACAGAATCTTGCATTGAGATTGTTTTATCTTTAGCAATACTTGTTGAATTAACGGCGCTGGAGGATACGCATATCCTATCATTCCGTCCCAAGGGATCGACAGAGCGTCTACTGCAAATGCTCTTGGATCCGGACACGGGGACACATACGTCTGCAACTGATTGTTGAGATGTGTCGCAAATAAGTCTATCATTGGCCGTTCCCATTGGTAGCAAATCTGATTGAATACTTGTTTGTTGAGAGTCCACTCCGACGGCAACAAGCGACCCTTTCGTGAAAGGGAGTCTGCTAGCACATTCAGACGACCCGGTATGTGACGGACCGAAAGAAGAACGTGATGTTCCAACGCAAACAGAAGGATTCTTTCCGTTAGACTGAACAACGGAACTGAATGAGTGCCTCCCTGATTCCGTATATACGCCACTACTGTCGTATTGTCGGATAGGATTTGGACATGAGCATCGTGAATAATGTCCATCCAGTGACGTAACGCAAGCCAAATTGACATCATTTCCTTGATGTTTATGTGCTTGCACAGGAATTGCGGATCCCAAAGACCCTGGCATCTCGAATCCGTTGGGATTAATGATGCACCCCAACCTGTTTGACTGGCATCCGTCATAATGGTAAAACTCGGATCCGGCAACTGCAGCGGAACTCCTTGAGTTAACCACTGAATGTTTGCCCAAGTCTGAATCTCTTGTTTCACTTGATCTGACAAGAGAACGTCTACATCGAGCGAATGAATTTTCACACTCCAATTCTGAGTCAGGAAAATTTGAAGAGGCCGTGTGCGTAGCCGTCCCATCGGAATGAGATCCGCGGCGGCTCCGCACAGACCTATCAGTCTCATAAATTCTCTCGCCGTGACTTTGTCTGCATTCAGACAATAGCGAGCGTAACAACTGACTAATTTCGCTCTGGTTAACGGCAGACGAACGAGATTGTTGTGCGTCTCGAAGCTCATTCCCAGATGAGTGAATGACTTGGACGGCACCAGATCCGACTTCTCCTCGTTTACTATGAAACCGAGACGTCGGAGCAATAGAAGAAGATTCTGAACATCGTTCTGAAGCGTTAACTCGTTGCCGTACCTCTGAAGAATGTCGTCCAGGTAGGCCGACGTTACCGCAGACGAATGAGCTCGGAAGTAGATCATTACCGAGTTCATTACCCGAGTGAAAGCCCAGGGTGCTAGATTCAATCCGAAGCACATGGCCCGGAACTGATACACCACTCCTAGGACTGCGAAGCGTAGATACTTTCGGAATGTCGGATGTACCATGACGTGAAAGTACGCATCTTTGAGATCTATGCTCGTTGCATAATCGTTCACCCGAATACTCGCTCTGACCGATCGAATCGTCTCCACATAAAACTTCGGAGCGACGATCAGCTTGTTTATCCAGCTCAAATCTATGACTGGACGGAACGAGCCGTCTGGTTTCGGAACCAGAAACAGATGGCTGTAGAATCCCAGCGATTCCTGGTTTTCTACGACCTCTACCGCGTTCTTCATTAAAAGAGACTGCACCTCTGATACCAGAGCGTCTCTTTTCTGAGGATTTGACGGAAGATGAGTCCACTTTGGACTTCGAGTTAATGGAGGCTTTCGTTTGAAGGATATCTTTAGACCTTCCGAAGTCACTCCTCTCACCCACGGGTCGTCCGTAATCGACGCCCACTCTTGAGAAAAACTCGACAACCTTCCGCCAACCAGAACGCGATAGAGGTTTAAGCCATCACCTCCTGGATCTGCGAGGCCTGCGGTAGGAGAAACCACGTCTTCCACGACCCGCACCTCGCCTCGTCGACCTCGGGGCGTCCGACCGATTGTCCCGGCCTGAAGGACGTCCCGAACGAGAGTCGCTATCCTGACGGTCTCTCGAATAAGAGCCAGAGGACGCACCGGAACCTCTATAGGAACCTCTCTTGGGCGCATAAGACCCAGAAGTGCCCGCCTTATTCGTGTCTGCTGTATCCGACCTTTAGGAGCGGATCTGAACAACAGAGAATCACTAGCTTTCTTTTTAATATTATCATAAATAGCGGAAAGCTTGCCGTCAAAGAGAAGATCTCCTGAGACCGAAGCGACTCTAAGAGAGTTCTTCACCTTAGAATCCACTAGTGTGGATGTAGCCAGGGCTGCGTCACGTCTAACCAACTCCAGATTTGCCACTGAAAGGGCGGAGTTACACGTGGAATAAGCTACTGCACTTGAAAGATGTCTTAAGGAGGATTGTATATCCTGAAACTCTTCCCCTTGAAGGCGCAGTGATAACGCCTTAGTAAGGTGATCTGCGTAAGATAAGGCATCTAAATTGGCTCTGTTAGACGCAATAGCTGTTTCCAACACTGCGGTTGGAATAGAAGCTGACGACGGTAATGATAGCTCTAAGTCTTCCGCCTCGTCGTCCATACGCAGAGGAACTCTCGGTATACCCTGACCTGCCGTGTCGAATTTATTCCTTGCATTAATGAAAGGCAGGTTGAGAGTATTTGCGGACAAGAAACCTGCTTTCCCCGTCCTGGAAGCAAGTTTAAAAATAGCGTCGTTCAATAATTCAAATGTTCTTGCAACATTATTGGACTGCGACGGAAACTCGGGAGCGATGTCCCTGAACCGCTCAAAAAATTCAGAGTCCAATGACGCTATAATTCTCCTGTCCGGAAGCGCAGCAGTCTGGCCCGACGGAACAACTTGAGGAAGAAAGTGCCGGATGAAGTTCACGGCAGCTTTATGTTGTTCCGAAAGGGATAGCTCCAATTCATCCGTATCCCTTTCACCATCCGGTCGGACCTCCCGATGTTCCCGGTCGTCCGCCCCCGATGCTTCGGCGGAGCGTACCGACCCAGCGCCGTCGGATAATTCTCGATCCGACACCGTTTCTGTCGGCTGCTGGGATGCTGCAATAAGCTGTGCTATCTGCACTAGAATGTCCGACGTCGAGACCTGCGGAGGAGCGGTCTTTCGCTGCTTCGCCGAGGGCAGCTCCGCATCAGATGGCTCCCGCATACTTTTCCTATGCGAACGTCCGGAGTCCATCGGTCTCGAATCCCTGGCTGCCGGATGGTGTGACCTGGTCGCCGAAGAATCCTTCATCGGCGAAGCTGGCAAAATATCGGAGGTCACGCAGCCAAGGTGCGGTCGTGTGCGCCGACGAGAAGAGGAAGCCTTAACAGTCTCTGCGGACTGCTTATACAACGGAGCGTCCCGAGCGACGGACGTATGCTCCGCTAAAGACACATTTTGTACCACAACATCTGGTCCCAGATGTTGTTGTACGAGAGAGGGGCCTCTCTCGCTCGCGGCCCGGCTGGACCTGGACGAGCTAGGAACCGGACTAAAAGGCTTCCTCCGTTCTCGTTCACTATCCGCCGTCACTGGGTGTGCATCTATTATTTTTATAGTGCTCGCATCACCCAAAATTTCCTCTTGGACCGCATCGGACGAACCCGGCTGCCGAACCATTCGGTGAATGGACGCTACACCGGGCGAGCTAGCGGGCGACATTTGTCTAATCTCCATGAGCACTTTTGCCGCTAGCTCTGAATTTATTTGTGACGACGGACGCACACTTGAAGAAGATAACATGGAAACATCACCCTGTTCTGGTTCCTCTGAAATAGAAACTGAGAGAGTAGAGTGACCTTGTGGAGAAAGAGCCGGCATCGCTCTTTCTCCAGAAACAACATATCGTGACACACGTTTCCAATGTTTCTCATCCCAATGTTCACATATAGGACAGGGATTAATGCGAGAACACTGACTACAATTAATACAATGATCATGAAAGTCAGAGGAAGATTTCTTCCTATTACAATTTGAACAAAGTCCCTTCATTGTGAAAGAACAACAATAAGTCCTAGTTACTCGCAAAAACCCCTGACACAAAGATACATAATAACATGATCCATTAATAAATGAAAAAACAATTGCAAAACAAAATAATTTTGAAAAAATATTTTTTCAGAGAAGCCCAAGTTGCTGAAAAGTAACGTTGAGCCCCGATGGATCTGATGGCAAAGTGTGGTCAAAAATTTTAAAATTATATAAAATAATTAATGAGACACTTTCGGATAATATAAATGTATCTTATAATGAGATAAACTACCACAAAGGCAAACAGCCCCCCTCAAAAAAGGCTGTTGCCAATGAAAACAAACAGTGTAAACACACTAGAAAACATGACTCCAGGCACTGAAAAAACTGGCCCGGAATCAGTCATCAATTACACTCTATCTGATGCAAAACAGAGACTCCCAGGGGAGAATCTGCAGAACATCAGATGGAAGATGCAGAACACAAACGTTATACACCCATGGGTGAAAACGTAACTATGGGGAAAATAACAGAAAACATTCTGTAACCAAGCAACTCTCCCAGAGAATTTTAGAAATGAAACTTCTCAAAAATATGCCAAAAGCATGGGAGAATTGCAAGGGGGGACTTTAGAAGGCTAGGGGAGAGGAAACACTGAATAAGCAGTGCAACAATTAGCAAGAATGACAACAAGAGGCCCATGCCTCGAAAATAGGCAACTTAACATAATTTCAACAAAAAATTTTAAGTACAGCCCTGATTATTTTTTTTGCCACTTCTTTTTTCCTCTCCTCCTTCTATCCTCCTTAGAATCACATTTTCTCCAAAAATTACGTGTCTGGCATCCTTTAAACTGAGATTTACAAGCACAAAGATCAGTGAGATGTTGACTGATGAAGGGCCAAACAGAGAATGATATTTGGCGCCAATTTCGGGACGACTGCGTCACTGCGCATGCGCAGTAGAGTCGTACTATGGAGGTCCTTTAGGACATGATTTCTTTTTGTTTTGGATGCAAATTTTGGGGATTGGGGGGCAAAATTTGTGTTTGGCCCTGGTTTTTGTGGAGTTAGCACCAGCTAAGTCTGGGTCATTGGTACAGTATAAAAATATTAAATTAACTATAATTACGAAGCAATAAATCTATGATATTTGAAAGAAAGTCATGGGAGCGGTGGCTCAGTGGTAGACTGTTGGACTACTATGCTAGAGGTCCCGAGTTCGATTCCTGTAAGGGATGACCCGCGTTGTGTCCTTGGGCAAGGCACTTTTTCCCGGCTGCCTACATGGGGGCACGATGACGCCATGTACTAAAGCGTACTGCATGTTGATAGTGCACATGTCTTCAACCACTGTAACCCTGCTTGAGCGGAGCTTGAACAGAGTTAGAATGTTGAGGAGTTGACAGTTGCTCGTCGATGCTCAGTGGTTCTCTCCGGGTACTCTGGCCCACTCCACCCGTAAAACTGTCACTGTCCCGATTAGCCATTGTGCGTAAGTATGTGACCTTAAACACCAATAAATAAATAAAGTCATAAAAGAGAGTTGTCATTTGGATAACTTCACAGGACTATCATGCTAGATATGCTACAGAGACTGAACATTCTCCAGCTGTATCAAATGAGGGGTTGATGTTGATGCAATCAAGCCTGGAAATAAGCAAACTGTCATTTGCAGAATGAGATCTCCACAGGGGGTAAATTTGCTGATGCTATCCAATACAGTGGGCTAGAATCCCACAGTTTATCCTCTGGGAACCTCTTTCCTTTTAGGCCTGAGGCCTTGATTCAGATTGACATTCACAGAGAGTAAATTTAGTAATGCTACTCTGCTGCGCAGGGTAGCATCACCAAATTCACCCTCTGTGGACCACAGATGACAATATTCAGAGCTCTGGAAATAGCTTGAATATCGACAGAATCCTTGAAAACTCCAGAAAACTGTGCCAACCATGTATTTCCATAACAATTTTTATTTCATCTGCAATGTTTTTGCTGATTATAACTTTAGCAAACCTAGACAAAACTCGGTATGTGGATTTTCTGTGTTAATCCTTAAAGGACCATTTCTGACTTGTACGACCTCAGAACAGTACCATTAACATGCAATCACGAGGAGATCCTGCTGAAAATAGACATCTTATCTTGGCAGTGGTGCCTAAATGGGCAGCCAAGACTTGACTAGAGGTCACTGCTTAGCTACTGGCAATGCGCAGGTGGTGGTCTTGTGGGGGATTTAAGGCATTTGTCCAAGCCCTTAAGTGTTAACCCTTGGGGGCCAGGAAATTTTTATACATTTTTGCTATGCTTCATTAGTGCACATCTTGTAACTTTGGAGTTGTTTCTAAGCAGGTCTTGATGGCTTATATAGGCAGCCAAGACATGCCTAGAAGCAACTGGATAGAGGCTTACAATGCACCCTGAAAATTTACCAAGAGTCTGCATGTTGGGCCACATGTTCTGTTGCAGTAAAAGTGACCAAAGTCAGAATTTGGCCTTCAAGGGTTAAAAGTTAAAACAAGTTCCTTGTTAATGAGATGTACATTATGTGTGGGACTATTGAATAACAGTCAGCCAGATGATATTCTAATGTGTTACATCATTATTTTATTTAACAAGAGCAACGCGAAGCATGGCATATGCCCCCGATGGTGTCATAAGTCGAAAGTGTGATAAAGTGCCATAACATTGTGCATATCTGTTCCCCCATGCAGGTGCCATAACATTGTGCATATCCGTTCCCCCATGCAGGTCTATCAGCATACCAACAGAGATCCAAATCCGACTGAAGGCTTTAAAATTACAATCGAAAACGTTTGTACGGACGAATAGATGGACAGATGGATAGAGGTCTCCACTAGATACCCCCAAATCCTCCTTCATGGGTTAGGGATATCATGAGCCAAGATTTACCCTATAACCCATACACAATTAACAAACCAAATCTACACTCGGGGCTTATATTTTGAAGAGAATCCAAGAATCGATTCACACAAAGATCCAAGCAACAAAACTAGTGAGGATCCATGTAGATTCGTGCTACACCTCTGCTAGAATTCACGTGAAAAGAATTGAGTCAATTTAACCCTTTACCTAACATAGTGGCAGCAAATTATCCTATACAAGGCTAATATGACCTGAAATGTTAAAAAATTTATAGTAATTTATATATTTTTTATACTTACCAATGACCCAGACATAGCTGGTGCTAACTCTTAAAATATAGGGCCAAACACAAATTTTGCCCCCCAATCCCCAAAATTTGCATCTAAAACTAAAGAAAACATGTCCTGAAAGGCCCTCCACACTTCGCCCCTACTGCGCATGCGCAGTGTCAAGGACGTTCCGAAATTGGCGCCATTTATCATTCTAATAACCAGTGCCTGGTAAGCGCTATGTACTCAGCGGGGAGGCAAGAGTTCCCAACTCCTGGGAGGGCCATCCCCGTCTGGGTCATTGGTAAGTATAAAAAATATATAAATTACTATAAATTTTTTAACATTTTTATACTGTACCAATGACCCAGACATAGCTGAATAGTAAAAAGGCTGGAGGGCCAAGGACATAGAGCAAAATGGAATACGCTCAATAAAATAAAATAGAGTCATCCCCTGTAGGGAAAGAAGTAATAGGCCTTACATGTATCTTTCTTATTTATGATAAATTAGAAAGATACAACACCTTCCAAAATTGAGCTTCATACATCCATGTACTCTATTAATATCCAATATAATCCTTATACTAATAATTTTTAAAGTAAGCCAATAATAAAGTAAGTCTAGAGAATAGAGACTCTTATACTCCTAAAAGTGTCTGAGAATTGCATAATCATGTCCGTTGACATATGCAATATTCAAAAGCTATACTTTAAAAACTAAGACTTGAATGAATTTTATAAACTTAAACTTCTCACTAAACAACCATCCCAATAACAGCTCAGAATTACTAACTCCGGAGGAGGTATCCCCTTGTTTTCATAGTAAAACAGGTGACCCAAGGGAACACCCTCCCCCCCCCCCCTTTTTCTTGCCCTGGGTCAAATAGCCCAGAGCGAAGAGGGCAGCCGAACGGAGACACTGCCGAAACAGACAGCCTACCTAGCTATAGTAGCAACTGTTAAGAGAATGACATTCTGAGCAGTAGATAATAGACCTAACAAAAGAGGCCTCAAGAAATTGACTCGATATTTCTAAGATAAAATTCATGAATGTGGATGGCTGAGCGCAATGAGCGGCCTTCAAAAATCTATAATAGCGACACTATTAAAGTAAGCCCAAGAAGTAGAAGAACTCTTACTTCATGAGCCGAAATCTTAAGCACAACTGCTAAGTCAATGATATACCATAAGCAGTACCGATAGTTAATAGAATCCATTAACAATAAAATGGAGCGTAACGTCCTTCTACTAGACATCAAAGACAGAAGAAGCTTACACCCTTGAAATAAACAGATATCTGTTTATAAATACATAAACTGTACCCGGAAAGAGTAAAGGCCTATGCCCATACGAAGACGGAAGGACCTTAAAATAATAGGTTCCGGATAATAGGAGCCTAACTCTTATGCAACAATCCAACCTAAATAGTAACGGAAGTATTGATTCCGAAACTATGAAAGTGAAAATCATCCATCGATAGTGCATGAAACTCACTGACTCTACAGTAAAAGAGAAACCAACAGAATTACTGTCTAGAAGGTCAGAATTTGAAAACTACTGTTTCCAGAGGCTCAAATGATTACTTAGCTAAATAAGAACCGAAGTTAAAATCCGTATAGGAATTTAATCTAAAGATTCTAAGTCTATTTATCAAAAAGTTACTAACTGACTTAGATAAAGAGACAAAAGACTCAATTGTAAACTATCGTAGAGTGCATAGGTATGAGGTAACATAAACCTATAACCTAAATAATAACAGGCTGCAGTAGATCTTGTGAAACAAGTATACTAAAAAATAGCAATGAGTAGTATGGAGGGATCAACAATATGAACATAATGATCCCTACACCACGACGGAAGAGCCTCCACTTTAGTCGCATAGAATAGCGAAGAAGAGGATCTCCTATAGTAAGAAATCGCGTCCAAAGCTCGTCCAGTACAGTGCTTACAATGCAATACGGACCACACAATGGAATACATGAAGGTTGCGACCTTGCTGGTTGTGATAAAGATGACACGATTTACCCAGTGAAAAAAGATCCTCACACAGAGGAAGATTTCACGTTAAGACCCACAGTAGACAAGAGAGTAAATTACTCATGATCTCTGTGAAGATAGAGATGCTATCAACAGAAATGTATTGTGGTTGTTTATCTTAGCAATACCTGCTAAAACAACAGCGCCGGAGGATACGCGTATCCTATCATTCCGTCCTATAGATCAATAGAGCGTTAACACTATTAGCTCAGAGATCTGGACAAGCCAACACATACGTCTGCAATTGATTAGCAAGCTGTGTCATAAATAAATCATCATTGGGCGCTCCCATAGATAGCAAATCTGATTGAATACTTGTTTGTTGAGAGTCCATTCTGACAGCAACAAGCGACCCGTAAGAGAACGGGAGTCCGATAAAACAATCAGATGACCCGGAATATGACGGACCAAAACTGAACTTGGTGTACTATAACCAACAGACGGATTCTTTCCATTAAATTGAATAACGGAAACGAAAGAGTGCCTCCCTGGTTCCGGAGATACGCCACTACCGTCGAATTAAAGGACAGGAATTTGGGCATGCGTTTCTGAATAATGTTCAAGCAATGACATAAAGCAAGCCTAAAAAACATTATTCCGCGGAAGTTAAACTGATAGCTAAAAGACTGCGGAACCCAAAGACCCTGGCACTACTTCGAATCCGCAGGGATCAGTATATATCCCAATCTGTTTGACTGGCAACCGTCATAACAGCCACACTCGGGTCCGGCAACTGCGGCGGCACTCTCTGAGTCAACCACCGAATGTTTGCCCCAGTCTGAATCTCTTGTAACACTAGATAGACAAGAGAATGTATAAATCGAGCAATTCATGGATTGCCGGAAAGTTGCCGTCGAAGAGAAGCTCCTCCGAGAACGAAGCGACTCTGAGAGAGTTCTTAACCTTACTATCCACGCGTGTGGATGTAGCTAGGGCTGCGTCACGTCTAACCAACTCCAATCAGCCACTGAAGGGTGGAGTTATACGTGAACAAACTACTGCCCTCAAAAGAAATTACATTGAGAATAATATCCCGTAAATCTTTTCTTGAAGACGTAATGATAACGCCTCAGTAAGGCGGATTACGTATAATAAAGCGTCTAAGTTAAGTCTACTATACATAATGTCGTTCCCAACCTTAAAATTGGAAAAGACATAAACGGCGAAAAAGAATATATGCAGTCTTTAATCACACCGTCTAGACGCATATGAACTCTCGGTATGCCCTGCTCTGCCAAAATAAACTATTTGTAAAAATGATAAAATGGCAGAAATGAGCAACGCGGACAAGAAACTAAACTATCATGCTTAGTAGCAGGCCTGTATATATATATAAATATATAGCGTCGAAAAATAAAACACATGTTGTAATGACAATATTGGACTGCGTCGGTAAGTCAGGGACAATGTCCCTGTACCGATCGAAAAATCCGAGTCCAATGACGCTATAAGTCTCTTATCCAAGATCGCAGCAATGAAGTCCGAAAAATAATCACTGGAAGAAATGCCAGAAGATATGAAAGGCATCTTCCGATACTACTAAAGGGAAAACTCGAAATCTTTCGAATCCCTTTCGCCATCCTGTCGGACCCTATAAAGCGTTCGGTCGTCCATAGCTGATGCAACCGCGGACCGCACCGACCCAGCGCCGTCGGATAATTCCTGATTTGACCGAGAAACTGTCAATTGCTGGGATGCTGCGAAACAACTGTGCTAACTCGGATAGCACGTCCGTCACTGAGGCCTGAGGAGAAGCGGTCTTACGATGCTTTGCCGCTGGAAGCTCCGTGATCGTTACCCCGTGCATACTTCCAATATGCGAGCAACCAGAGTGTATAGGCCTCGTGTCCCTTGGCTACCGGATGGCGCGACCTATTCGCCGTGGAATCACTGAATGCCGAAACTGATCGGATACTCGAGGTCACGTAGCCAATGTGCGGTCGTGTGCCCTGCTGTGAGGATGAGGAAGCATTAAAGACAGTCTCTCGGACTGTCAATATAACGGAGCGTCCCGAGCAACGGACATATGCTCCGAATGTAAAATATCTGAACCACAACATGCGGTCCCCTATGTTGTTGGCTTCCTCCGATCTGTCCTCAATCTGCCGTCACTGGGTGAGTACTAAAGTAATTAAAGTGCTCGCATCACCCAAATCTCCTTCCTAGACCGCAACGGACGAACCCGGCAGCCGAACCATTCGATGAATGTACGCTACACCGGGTGAGCTAGCGAATGTCACTCCGTAAGCGATAGACATATTCCATGAGCACTTATTGCTGCTAACTCTTCATTAACTATGACGACAGAGGCACACTTTTGAAAGACATCTCAATAACTCTTCGAACAAGAAACCAGAAATGCTTGGATAGCAAGCATAAAATAATAATATATATAGCGTCGTTCAATAATTCGAAAGTTTGTGTGACATTATTGGACTATGTCGGAACTGAGGGACGATGTCCCTGAACCGAATCAAAAATTTCTAAGTCCACCGACGCTATCAGTTTCTTATCCAGCATCGCAGCATATGTTGTTCCGAAAGGGAAAGCTTGAAATCCTCCGAATCCCTTTCGGTATCCCGTCGGACCGGATGAAACTTTCGGACATCCGTACCCGCTTCCGCGGAGCGTCCCGACCCAGCATCGTCGGATAAAATATATGCGACAGATTCAGTTGATGCTGGGATGCTGCGATAAACTGTGCTATTAAGGAAAGCACGTCCGTTCCCGAGGCCTGTGCAGTAGCGGACTTACGATGCATTGCCGCCGGAAGCTCCGTGTACGTTGACTCCCGCACACTTCCTATGCGAACGTCCGGAGTCTGCAGGCCTCGAGTCCCCGGCTACCGACCCAGCGCTGTCGGATAATTCTCGATCCGACACCGTTTCTGTCGGCTGCTGGGATGCTGCGATAAGCTGTGCTATGTAAACAAGAATGTCCGGCGTCGAGACCTGCGGAGGCGCAGTCTATCGCTGCTTCGCCGAGGGCAGCTCCGCATCAGATGGCTCCCGCATACTTTTCCTATGCGAACGTCCGGAGTCCATCGGTCTCGAATCCCTGGCTGCCGGATGGTGTGACCTGGTCGCCGAAGAATCCTAGATCGGCGAAGCTGGTAATATATCGGCGGTCACGCAGCCAAGGTGCGGTCGTGTGCGCTGACGAGAAGAGGAAGCCTTAGCAGTCTCAGCGGACTGCCTATACAACGGAGCGTCCCGAGCGACGGACGTATGCTCCGCTAGCGACACATTTTGTACCACAACATCTGGGGCCAGATGTTGTTGAACGAGAGAGGGGCCTCTCTCGCTTGCCGTCCGGATGGACCGGAACGAGCTATGAACCGGACTAAAAGGCTTCCTCCGTTCTCCCTCCGATCCGCCGTCACTGGGTGTGCATTAAGTTAATTTTATAGTGCTCGCATCACCCCAAAATTCCTTCTAGACCGCAACGGACGAACCCGGCTGCCGAACCATTCGGTGAATGGACGCTACACCGGGCGAGCTAGCGGACGTCAAAGGCCGTCGAACCTACTAGGGTCCTCTTAGGCAATTGGCGTATAACATGAGCACTTTTCCGCTAGCCCTTCATTAATAGTGACGACGGAGGCACACTGTTGGAAGACATCACAGATACATCACCCTAATCTTGATCGTCTGAAATAGAAATTGATAAAGTAGAGTGACCCTGCGGGGAAAGGACCGGAGTGTCCAAATCCCCAACAACATACCGTGACATACGCTTCCCATATTGTCATCGAAATCATACGATACAGAACAGGAGTTAATGCGAGTACACTGACCACATATAGAATGATAATAAAGTCAGAGGAAGACTTCCTCTTAAAACAATTGATCAATATCCTTTCAATGTGAAAAGAAAACAAGTCCTGGTACTCGCACTAACCCCTGGCAATCAAAATACATAATAATAATATGATCCATTAATATAGAAAAAATAATTGAAATCAAAATATTTTGAAAAAATATTTTTCAGAACAGCCCAAGTTTCTGAAAAGTAACGTTGAGCCCCAATGGATCCCAAGCCTAAGTGTGGACAAAAATTTTAAAAATATTTTAAACAATTTATTCAACACTTACGAACAATAATAATGTATCTAGTTATGATTAAAATAACATAAAGATATTATTTTTTAGAAATCCCCCCCTCACACAGAGGGCTGTTGTAAATGTAAACAATGAGTGTAAAAACACTAAAATAAGACTCCAGGCACCCAGGCCCGAAATCAGTTACCAAAAATACACTATCTGATGCAAAACAGAGACTTCCAGGGAAGAAACTGCAGAACATCAGATGGTAGATGCAGAACACAACGCCTAACCACCCGTAGGTGAAGACGTAAACATGGGGAAAGAACAGAATTCATTCTGTTATTCAGCTAAAACTCCCAAGAAAATTTTAGTAATAATAATTACAGAAACTATGCCAAAAGCATGGGAGAATAGCAAGGGGGAACTTAAAGGACAGGGAGAGAGGAAAACACTTGTAAAAACAGTGTAACTAAATAATCAGAATGACAACAAAATGGCTGCTGCCTTGAAAATAGGTAACTTAACATAATTTCATTAAAAAATTTTAAGTTACAGCCCTGATAATATTCTGTCACACATTCTTTTCCTCTCCTCCTTTTCTATCCTCCTTAGAATCACCATTTCACTAATATTTATGTGTCTGGCATCATTTAAACTGAGATTTAAAAGCACAAAGATCAGTCAGATGTTAACTGATGAAGGGCCAAACTTAGAATGATAAATGGCGCCAATTTCGGAACGTCCTTGACACTGCGCATGCGCAGTAGGGGCGAAGTGTGGAGGGCCTTTCAGGACATGTTTTCTTTAGTTTTAGATGCAAATTTTGGGGATTGGGGGGCAAAATTTGTGTTTGGCCCTATATTTTAAGAGTTAGCACCAGCTATGTCTGGGTCATTGGTACAGTATAAAAATATCCTGACACTTTGTCAATAAAATTGTACAAAAAAAAATGTCTGTCATTGGAACCAGCACAAATTTAGTTTAGGTTTTAAAAATTCAAAAGCTGTGTTGGGTAAAGGGTTAACATATGCTATAAGTATACAACAGGGCTTCAACTATTGTGGACCCATGAGATCCTGGGACACTCATAGGAGGTTTAGATTTTCACAACCATTTTTGCAAGAATCCAAATGGATTCTCACAAATTTAGATGAAATATAAGCACCGACACTAAAGGTATGATGTGTGATTTGGTATTTGACAATTACAGAGAATTTACACGGCTTCATCATTAACCCAACATTTATACCACTATTTACTGTGTGTGTTCAACGTTACAAGACACAATCTAGACCTTCAGAAATATGCTAGGTACACCACACATGGAATCCAGCCTACATATACAGTACATGGAGAGTAGATTGTAACTAAATCACCCAGAGAGTGGAGTTATCACCCAAGCTATAACTTTCAAATTTTGTACACATCTACAAAAAAACACAAGCAATGTTTCAGCCAATGGACCTCCGGGTTTAACCCGGAGGTCCATTGGCTGAAACTTTGCTGGTGCTGGTTATGCTTTGTAATAAATTTGCAATTATTGCTCAGGTGGAATCTCCACTCTGCGGGTGATTTAGTGATAATACACTCTCCATGTACTGTAAGAACATCATGTAAGAGCACATTTGATTGATCATTCTGCATCTCAGTGACATGATTACGTGAGTGAAATAACACAAAATGGTGTGAAACAAAAATGTAAATGGACCGCCAAAGACGATATTTTTCTTCAATCATTAAGGGCCTAATTCTGACTTTGATAACTTTTTAATGCAAAGGAACAGGTGTGCCAACAAGCATTGTTTGGATAAACTTAAAACTTGTTTTCTAAGTACCTTGTCAGTTGTTTCTAGGCAAGTCTTGGATGCTTCTAGGCAGCCAAGACTTGTCTAGAAACAACTGCAAGGCCACAGGAGGTAGACTTTCAAAGTATAGTGAAAATGTATAAAAGTCCCCAAGCTCTAAGGGTTAAAAATATCTGTCTCATTCACTTAATTCAAATTGAATCATGATAAAAATTCATAACATAACTCTGGTAGAGTATGGAAGACCATAATCAATGACCCTTGTTGGAGAGTTTTCTGCATTTTACAGGTACCTTCAGTGTTCCTGAAATACAGGAACACTCCAATTCGGGTATTTGATTCCAGTGCCACATACTCAACCCTCATGTTCTCCCTTAGTAAATATTGAGGTGCACTGAATTTGAACACTCCACTGTTATTTTTTTATCATTCAACGCGAATTATAGCTGGTTGCATGCTGGAGGCTCATTTTTGGGCTTTATCCTGAAGTGCGTTACCACAGCTTAAAGGCTTCATATTCTGGGATGTGCTTCAATTAATTTTTGATGTGATATTATTTAAGTCTAGGTGGATTTGACCTGTTACAATATATAGGAGGGCCTATAGGCACTCACCCATAAATTGTAACAAGGCAGTAACATGTGAACAAACTTTTGGCAACAAAAAAAACGTAGCACTCTACCAGTTAAGTTAGAACAATTTAGCATTTTCGAGAGATTTTCTTGATATTTTATTGAACGCAAGACGTCTCGTAAAAGTCCTACTCCAGTACAATCAAACATCAAAACATACTTGTCACTGTCATTTCAAATGCCTCAGATGTAACTGGTCCAAGAGTATGAATTAGTGATGAACCGATAATCGGAATCGGCCGATCATGACAACTGGCAGTTAAAAACCGGCAATTTCTGGTTATTCTATATTTAACACTGACTATTAAAAAGCCCTTTAATATCTGGCCATTTCAATAAAGTTTCCCATTAATAGCGTGTGTAGTGCATAGCAGAAAATTTAGGGATTTGCAGAGCAGAGATATTACGTAATTTACCAACTGCAATCAGTAGAGGGACCGCCACCATTTCCCAAAGATTGTAGAGTTCATGTAAACATTAGAGAAACACATCAAGGGAGATAACAAGTTGAAAAAAAGAACATTGAATAATACATTGACATTCGTGTAAACCATGCGTCATACGACTTCACAACACACATTAACATTAAAATTATTATTCATTTAAGACACAAAGTATATGTGCTCAGTATATTCCTGGTTAATACAGCCAAGTGCATTGTATCTTTACACAAAACCGTATTTACACTATTTACTGAAATAAAACACAATCTTCACGAGAACAATATCGTGTGATTGTATCGTTAATAACAATCTTTTCCCCACACCCCAAACAAAATGCAAATATTATTTTGGCTAATATTGCCCAGCACTAAATATGCATACTCTGAGAACTTATGCGGTATTAAGCTTTCATAATTGATGATTTATCAATGAAATTCTGTTGTATAACAGGCACCAACAGATCTTCTTCAGTGTCCTACTTCAACCATTGGAATCGGCATTGGAATCGGCATAATTGGCAGAGAAATAACTGGTAAACGGTTGATAGCAAGTTTTGATAATCAGTTCATCACTAGTATGAATGCCTGTGCATAAGCTCTTAGCTTAACCCTTTCCCAAAGCACAGGATTTCAAAATTTATTATTTATGTATTTTTTTTTCAGAAAAAACAAAACCATGTCATGTGACCCCTCATAGGAAAAAGCTTGGTTTTGTTGGATTGTTTTTAATAGTATATTTTTTTCTAATGCTTAATTTATATTATGAGGGCAGATATGGCCAATTTGTCAGGTAAAGGGTTAATGTCGATTTCACAGCACACAAATTTATAGAGATTTAGGTTAAATTATTACTGATTCTAAATGATTTAGGCCCCACAAAGTAAATTTTCTGTTTCTCAGGTCATTTTTTGTTAAATTACATGTAGGCAGGCAATTTTTTATTTTATTTTTTATTTTTGTAATTATTTCTTTTGCCGTCAAAAGTTCATATTCTTGGTTTGTTTTATGTTTTAGGCCTCATAATCTACAGAATAGCATCAGAGGTGGTGTATTTCATCCCTTGAGTGCAAAAAGGCTTCAGAATGCTAAAGCATTGCAAAGCTGTGTTGCAAGCAAGGGTCAAATTTATCAATCTAATTACCTTGGGCAAAATATCAGACAAAAACCATTTAATTTTCATATTTTTAAGTGTACATTGGTTATAAAAAGAGAGTATGCGGCAGCCAAAATGATCATGTGGGAGGGCCTGAGAAAGAAATTTTTTAACTTTTTTAGACCTTAATTAATTGATTTATTGCTCAGTGTGTTGTATGCTCATCAACATGTTTTCTTTTGCAGAAACATATTTTGCCAGCTGGTTTGAAAGGGAAAATACTTTACTTGACACAAATTAAAGTTGCAAAATCTATACCCAATAGCTGAATATTTCATTTTACTTTCAAAAGCTTATTGCCCATTGGAATGGGCTAATTGCAGTGACATACCATATTCTGTTGCATGAAAAAAAATTGTTGGATTTTTCAAGTATATTATACTCCATCAAAATGAATTTGAAGACAGCAATACGAGGGAGAAAAATGCATATCAGAAGATATAATTTGCACATCAAAACAAAATGAGGGTTATTTTCCATATGCATCCTTTGATCCAGGTCCTCTTCTTGCTGTACTGCAAACTGTACACCTCTCCTGCAAACATAAAATAAAAACTTAAATCTCATTACTAAAAAGGTTTTAATTGAAAACAGAACATGTTTTCATTTTTGGAATTCACTACATAAAAAAACAATGAGGGGTCTTAACCCTTTACCTACGAATCGACCGCATCCACCCACGTAATTTACAAATTGAGCAACTGAAAGAAGATAAATTTTTTTTAAAAATTTCAACAAAACCATATCATGTTACCCCTCATTGGAACGATCTCACTGAGCTCGTTCCAATGAGGGGTCACATGATATAGTTTTGTTGAATTTTTCTTAAAAAATTTAAAAAACAAAAATTAAAATAATAAATTTTGATATCGTCTGCGTTGGGTAAAGGGTTAAGCTGAGTTTGAATAGTACTGCCTGGTTTTGGCTATTACGTTGGGTAAATAGTTGATTTAGATGATATTTATAGTAAAACTGTACAGTGCACAGAGTTAGTTATCCAGTTAAAAATGAAAATTTTTTATAACCAGAAAGTGTGACTCACAGGGTTAGTCACACTTTCTAGTTACAAAAAATTATAAAAAATTGGTAACGGCCATATCACACTACACGAAAGTTAAAAAATTTATAGTAATTTATATATTTTTTATACTTACCAATGACCCAGACATAGCTGGTGCTAACTCTTAAAATATAGGGCCAAACACAAATTTTGCCCCCCAATCCCCAAAATTTGCATCTAAAACTAAAGAAAACATGTCCTGAGAGGCCCTCCACACTTCGCCCCTACTGCGCATGCGCAGTGTCAAGGACGTTCCGAAATTGGCGCCATTTATCATTCTAATAACCAGTGCCTGGTAGGCGCTATGTACTCAGCGGGGAGGCAAGAGTTCCCAACTCCTGGGAGGGCCATCCCCGTCTGGGTCATTGGTAAGTATAAAAAATATATAAATTACTATAAATTTTTTAACATTTTTATACTGTACCAATGACCCAGACATAGCTGAATAGTAAAAAGGCTGGAGGGCCAAGGACATAGAGCAAACTGGAATACGCTCAATAAAATAAAATAGAGTCATCCCCTGTAGGGAAAAGAAGTAATAGGCCTTACATGTATCTTTCTTATTTATGATAAATTAGAAAGATACAACACCTTCCAAAAATTGAGCTTCATACATCCATGTACTCTATTAATATCCAATAATCCTTATACTAATAATTTTTAAAGTAAGCCAATAATAAAGTAAGTCTAGAGAATAGAGACTCTTATACTCCTAAAAGTGTGTGAGAATTGCATAATCATGTCCGTTGACATATGCAATATTCAAAAGCTATACTTTAAAAACTAAGACTTGAATGAATTTTATAAACTTAAACTTCTCACTAAACAACCATCCCAATAACAGCTCAGAATTACTAACTCCGGAGGAGGTATCCCCTTGTTTTCATAGTAAAAACAGGAGACCCAAGGGAACACCCTCCCCCCCCCCCCCCTTTTTCTTGCCCTGGGTCAAATAGCCCAGAGCGAAGAGGGCAGCCGAACGGAGACACTGCCGAAACAGACAGCCTACCTAGCTATAGTAGCAACTGTTAAGTGAATGACATTCTGAGCAGTAGATAATAGACCTAACAATAGAGGCCTCCAGAAATGGACTCGATATTTCTGAGATAAAATTCATGAATGGATGGCTGAGCGCAATGAGCAGCCTTCAAAAATCTATAATAGAACACTATTAATGTAAGCCCAAGAAGTAGAAGAACTCTTACTTCATGAGCCGAAATCTTAAGCACAACTGCTAAGCCAATGATATACCATAAGCAGTACGCTAGTTAATAGAATCCATTAACAATAAAATGGAGCGTAACGTCCTTCTACTAGACATCAAAGACAGAAGAAGCTTACGCCCTTGTAATAAACAGATATCTGTTTATAAATACATAAACTGTACCCGGAAAGAGTAAAGGCCTATGCCCATACGAAGACGGAAGGACCTTAAAATAATAGGTTCCGGATAATAGGAGCCTAACTCTTATGCAACAATCCAACCTAAATAGTAACGGAAGTATTGATTCCGAAACTATGAAAGTGAAAATCATCCATCGATAGTGCATGAAACTCACTGACTCTACAGTAAAAGAGAAACCAACATAATTACTGTCTAAAAGGTCAGAATTTGAAAACTACTGTTTCCAGAGGCTCAAATGATTACTTAGCTAAATAAGAACCTGAAGTTAAAATCCGTATAGGAATTTAATCTAAAGATTCTAAGTCTATTTATCAAAAAGTTACTAACTGACTTAGATAAAGAGACAAAAGACTCAATTGTAAACTATCGTAGAGTGCATAGGTATGAGGTAACATAAACCTATAACCTAAATAACAACAGGCTGCAGTAGATCTTGTGAAACAAGTATACTAAAAAATAGCAATGAGTAGTATGGAGGGATCAACCATATGAACATAATGATCCCTACACCACGACGGAAGAGCCTCCACTTTAGTTGCATAGAATAGCGAAGAAGAGGATCTCCTATAGTAAGAAATCGCGTCCAAAGCCCGTCCAGTACAGTGCTTACAATGCAATACGGACCACACAACGGAATACAAGAAGGTTGCGACCTTGCTGGTTGTGATAAAGATGACACGATTTACCCAGTGAAAAAAGATCCTCACATAGAGGAAGATTTCACGTTAAGATCCACAGTAGACAAGAGAGTAAATTACTCATGATCTCTGTGAAGATAGAGATGCTATCAACAGAAATGTATTGTGGTTGTTTATCTTAGCAATACCTGCTAAAAACAACAGCGCCGGAGGATACGCGTATCCTATCATTCTGTCCTATAGATCAATAGAGCGTTAACAGTATTAGCTCAGAGATCTGGACAAGCCAACACATACGTCTGCAATTGATTAGCCAGCTGTGTCATAAATAAAACATCATTGGGCGCTCCCATAGATAGCAAATCTGATTGAATACTTGTTTGTTGAGAGTCCATTCTGACAGCAACAAGCGACCCGTAAGAGAACGGGAGTGCGATAAAACAATCAGACGACCCAGAATATGACGGACCAAAACTGAACTTGGTGTACTATAACCAACAGACGGATTCTTTCCATTAAATTGAATAACGGAAACGAAAGAGTGCCTCCCTGGTTCCGGAGATACGCCACTACTGTCGAATTAAAGGACAGGAATTTGGGCATGCGTTTCTGAATAATGTTCATGCAATGACATAAAGCAAGCCTAAAAAACATTATTCCGCGGAAGTTAACTGATAGCTAAAAGACAGCGGAACCCAAAGACCCTGGCACTTCGAATCCGTAGGGATCAGTATATATCCCAATCTGTTTGACTGGCAACCGTCATAACAGCCACACTCGGGTCCGGCAACTGCGGCGGCACTCTCTGAGTCAACCACCGAATGTTTGCCCCAGTCTGAATCTCTTGTAACACTAGATAGACAAGAGAATGTATAAATCAAGCAATTCATGGATTGCCGGAAAGTTGCCGTCGAAGAGAAGCTCCTCCGAGAACGAAGCGACTCTGAGAGAGTTCTTAACCTACTATCCACACGTGGATGTAGCTAGGGCTGCCTCACGTCTAACCAACTCCAATCAGCCACTGAAGGGCGGAGTTATACGTGAACAAACTACTGCCCTCAAAAGAAATTACATTGAGAATAATATCCCGTAAATCTTTTCTTGAAGACGTAATGATAACGCCTCAGTAAGGCGGATTACGTATAATAAAGCGTCTAAGTTAAGTCTAATATACATAATGTCGTTCCCAACATTGAAATTGGAAAAGACATAAACGGTGAAAAAGAATATATGCAGTCTTTAATCACACCGTCTAGACGCATATGAACTCTCGGTATGCCCTGCTCTGCCAAAATAAACTATATGTAAAAAAAGATAAAATGGCAGAAATGAGCCACGCGGACAAGAAACTAAACTATCATGCTTAGTAGCCGTCTTGTATATATATATAAATATATAGCGTCGAAAAATAAAACACATGTTGTAATGACAATATTGGACTGCGTCGGTAAGTCAGGGACAAAGTCCCTGTACCGATCGAAAAATCCGAGTCCAATGACGCTATAAGTCTCTTATCCAAGATCGCAGCAATGAAGTCCGAAAAATAATCACTGGAAGAAATGCCAGAAGATATGAAAGGCATCTTCCGATACTACTAAAGGGAAAACTCGAAATCTTTCGAATCCCTTTCGCCATCCTGTCGGACCCTATAAAGCGTTCGGTCGTCCGTAGCTTGATGCAACCGCGGACCGCACCGACCCAGCGCCGTCGGATAATTCCTGATTCGACCGAGAAACCGTCAATTGCTGGGATGCTGCGAAACAACTGTGCTAACTCGGATAGCACGTCCGTCACTGAGGCCTGAGGAGCAGCGGTCTTACGATGCATTGCCGCAGGAAGCTCCGAGATCGTTACCCCGTGCATACTTCCAATATGCGAGCGAACGGAGTGTATAGGCCTCGTGTCCCTTGGCTACCGGATGGCGCGACCTATTCGCTGTGGAATCACTGAATGCCGAAACTGATCGGATACTCGAGGTCACGTAGCCAATGTGCGGTCGTGTGCCCTGCTGTGAGGATGAGGAAGCATTAAAGACAGTCTCTCGGACTGTCAATATAACGGAGCGTCCCGAGCAACG
This sequence comes from Pictodentalium vernedei, assembly GCA_031216915.1. NCBI lineage: Eukaryota > Metazoa > Mollusca > Scaphopoda > Dentaliida > Dentaliidae > Pictodentalium > Pictodentalium vernedei. The sequence goes on from CM062288.1 coordinate 95,952,382, forward strand.
GACATATGCTCCGAATGTAAAATATCTGAACCACAACATGCGGTCCCCTATGTTGTTGGCTTCCTCCGATCTGTCCTCAATCTGCCGTCACTGGGTGAGTACTAAAGTAATTAAAGTGCTCGCATCACCCAAATCTCCTTCCTAGACCGCAACGGACGAACCCGGCAGCCGAACCATTTGATGAATGTACGCTACACCGGGTGAGCTAGCGAATGTCACTCCGTAAGCGACAGACATATTCCATGAGCACTTATTGCCGCTAACTCTTCATTAACTATGACGACAGAGGCACACTTTTGAAAGACATCTCCATAACTCTTCGAACAAGAAACCAGAAATGCTTGGATAGCAAGCATAAAATAATAATATATATAGCGTCGTTCAATAATTCGAAAGTTTGTGTGACATTATTGGACTATGTCGGAACTGAGGGACGATGTCCCTGAACCGAACCAAAAATTTCTAAGTCCACCGACGCTATCAGTTTCTTATCCGGCATCGCAGCATATGTTGTTCCGAAAGGGAAAGCTTGAAATCCACCGAATCCCTTTCGGTATCCCGTCGGACCGGATGAAACTTTCGGACGTCCGTACCCGCTTCCGCGGAGCGTCCCGACCCAGCATCGTCGGATAAAATATATGCGACAGATTCAGTTGATGCTGGGATGCTGTGATAAACTGTGCTATTAAGGAAAGCACGTCCGTTCCCGAGGCCTGTGCAGTAGCGGACTTACGATGCATTGCCGCTGGAAGCTCCGTGTACGTTGACTCCCGCATACTTCCTATGCGAACGTCCGGAGTCTGCAGGCCTCGAGTCCCCGGCTACCGACCCAGCGCTGTCGGATAATTCTCGATCCGACACCGTTTCTGTCGGCTGCTGGGATGCTGCGATAAGCTGTGCTATGTGCACAAGAATGTCCGGCGTCGAGACCTGCGGAGGCGCAGTCTATCGCTGCTTCGCCGAGGGCAGCTCCGCATCAGATGGCTCCCGCATACTTTTCCTATGCGAACGTCCGGAGTCCATCGGTCTCGAATCCCTGGCTGCCGGATGGTGTGACCTGGTGCCGAAGAATCCTTGATCGGCGAAGCTGGTAATATATCGGCGGTCACGCAGCCAAGGTGCGGTCGTGTGCGCTGACGAGAAGAGGAAGCCTTAGCAGTCTCAGCGGACTGCCTATACAACGGAGCGTCCCGAGCGACGGACGTATGCTCCGCTAACGACACATTTGTACCACAACATCTGGGGCCAGATGTTGTTGAACGAGAGAGGGGCCTCTCTCGCTTGCCGTCCGGATGGACCGGAACGAGCTATGAACCGGACTAAAAGGCTTCCTCCGTTCTCCCTCCGATCCGCCGTCACTGGGTGTGCATTAAGTTAATTTTATAGTGCTCGCATCACCCCAAAATTCCTTCTAGACCGCAACGGACGAACCCGGCTGCCGAACCATTCGGTGAATGGACGCTACACCGGGCGAGCTAGCGGACGTCAAAGGCCGTCGAACCTACTAGGGTCCTCTTAGGCAATTGGCGTATTACATGAGCACTTTTCCGCTAGCCCTTCATTAATTGTGACGACGGAGGCACACTGTTGGAAGACATCACAGATACATCACCCTAATCTTGATCGTCTGAAATAGAAATTGATAAAGTAGAGTGACCCTGCGGGGAAAGGACCGGAGTGTCCAAATCCCCAACAACATACCGTGACATACGCTTCCCATATTGTCATCGAAATCATACGATACAGAACAGGAGTTAATGCGAGTACACTGACCACATATAGAATGATAATAAGGTCAGAGGAAGACTTCCTCTTAAAGCAATTGATCAATATCCTTTCAATGTGAAAAGAAAACAAGTCCTGGTACTCGCACTAACCCCTGGCAATCAAAATACATAATAATAATATGATCCATTAATATAGAAAAAATAATTGAAATCAAAATATTTTGAAAAAATATTTTTTCAGAACAGCCCAAGTTTCTGAAAAGTAACGTTGAGCCCCAATGGATCCCAAGCCTAAGTGTGGACAAAAATTTTAAAAATATTTTAAACAATTTATTCAACACTTACGAACAATAATAATGTATCTAGTTATGATTGAAATAACATAAAGATATTATTATTTAGAAATCCCCCCCTCACACAGAGGGCTGTTGTAAATGTAAACAATGAGTGTAAAAACACTAAAATAAGACTCCAGGCACCCAGGCCCGAAATCAGTTACCAAAAATACACCATCTGATGCAAAACAGAGACTTCCAGGGAAGAAACTGCAGAACATCAGATGGTAGATGCAGAACACAACGCCTAACCACCCGTAGGTGAAGACGTAAACATGGGGAAAGAACAGAATTCATTCTGTTATTCAGCTAAACTCCCAAGAAATTTTAGTAATAATAATTACAGAAATTATGCCAAAAGCATGGGAGAATAGCAAGGGGGAACTTAAAGGACAGGGAGAGAGGAAAAACACTTGTAAAAACAGTGTAACTAAATAATCAGAATGACAACAAAATGGCTGCTGCCTTGAAAATAGGTAACTTAACATAATTTCATTAAAAAATTTTAAGTTACAGCCCTGATAATATTCTGTCACACATTCTTTTCCTCTCCTCCTTTTCTATCCTCCTTAGAATCACCATTTCACTAATATTTATGTGTCTGGCATCATTTAAACTGAGATTTAAAAGCACAAAGATCAGTCAGATGTTAACTGATGAAGGGCCAAACTTAGAATGATAAATGGCGCCAATTTCGGAACGTCCTTGACACTGCGCATGCGCAGTAGGGGCGAAGTGTGGAGGGCCTCTCAGGACATGTTTTCTTTAGTTTTAGATGCAAATTTTGGGGATTGGGGGGCAAAATTTGTGTTTGGCCCTATATTTTAAGAGTTAGCACCAGCTATGTCTGGGTCATTGGTACAGTATAAAAATATATACACTTACTAAGGCTCTAAAAATACACAGGATTAGTTGGTTTCAGGTTGTTACATAAGGTGCAGGATTCAAGAAAATATTGGAAATACTTATACCGGATTGTGAGAATTTTTTTAAAGTGAATACCAAAAATGAAAACATATTCTGTTTTCAATTAATAACTTGTTTACTGTATTGTAAATTGTACAACTCTCCTGCAAACATAAAGATAAAAACTTAATTTTTTTACAGTGAAACCTGATTAATTGAATAACCACTTTGCTTGTGGAAATTATTCAACTAACAGGAGTATTCAATTAAGGGGGATCTGGTCACTTTCCAATATTCTAGAGATATTCTACACATTTATTCTGTTATATCTCGTTTGACTGTGCTCCACAAGCTCTGTCAAACAAGATATTATAGAATAAATGCCTGTATTTGATGTACTGAGGCCAAACTGGTCTATAAAAAAGGTGGATTTCAAAACTGTCAGGGTAATTTCTCGACACATTACAATATTTTCAATTCAATCAACAGGAGTTTACTCAAAACCTATATGCAATTAACAGGTCAAATTTGTACTGAAGGTATGGTAAATGGTTTTGTGTTTGGAAGTTTTATTCCATTAACATGGTTATTCAATTAAAAGATATCCAGTTAAGTAGGTTTCTCTGTATTTCATTATGTTGACAGAAATCAAAGGAGACAGGCTAAGTTGTAGTGGAAACTCTGGAAAATTGTTCACAGCTTTTAGGCTAAAAATAAAGGTTTCAGTTCTCAGTCAATCCTTCACTAAAACTGAATACCTTCTTTGAACTTTTTATTGGCTGGCAGTATCTTCCAAAATTAGTCTGAAATCATTGATTTACTCTCTGAATGCGATGTGGTGAAATTGGAAAATTAAAATATTTTCTCTGAATGCCGATAGCGAGGGTTGTTAATTAGGTATAGTCTGTTCTATCAAAACACTGTCCTTTGATTACTAAGTGTCGGCATTCAGAGGAGTGACCACTGTTTAGATTTCTGTTACAAGATACTGTGCTAGTCGCAAACATTGTTGTTCTGTTGTGATTATTAATTAATCAAGCTTACTGGCCAAAAGAGCAAAAGTGCCAATAATAATGCGCTGAAGACTAGCAACGGAACTATGGCCATGGATGACAAGGCAAAGGCCAGCGCTTTAAGGGCTTGAGGGTGTGTGTCTGTGAGAGGGTGTGTTTTTTTTTGGGGGGGGGAGGCCATTTGGAATCTCTGAAGGATAACCAGATACCTCTCAGCAATAGATAGACCTGCCAGACCAATACACAAAGACACTTTCTGGTGATAATTCTTTGATACCGTGTGAAGACAACAGAATGTTGATATTTTCAACAGCGGACAATCTTCGGTGTCTATCTGAAGCAGAACATTTTATTGCGATGGAACATTCAGCATGTGTCCAAATCTGTTTAAGCAAATTTACACGGTGCATGCTTTGGTGGAGAATAAAATAATATCATCTATACTGCAACTCAGGAATGGGGGCAAGGTGCCGCCCAAAAAGAAAAAGTTTAGGGCACTTGAGCACAGGCTGGAGAGAGAGAAGGAGAAATTGGAGATCGGCTAGATCACGTTAGATCAGTATTGTGATACCGTGTCTCATTTTTTGTAAATATGAAATGTAAAAATG